>JASSRZ010000050.1:1667928-1681220 GCA_032164315.1 Malacoctenus gilli | reverse complement strand
ACACACACACACACACACACACACACACACACACACACACACACACACACACACACACACACACACACAAAAAACTCTGGCATTGTGTGTCTTTCTGTGCTCTCCCCGTGACACACTTGAATGTCAGGAAGTAGCCGTTCCAGCCCCTCGGAGGCCCTAAACCAGGAAGTGAGGTGAAAAGCTCTGTTCCTTTATGGCCTCCAGAGGCGCTTTGCAAAGGCCAACAAGGCCCACATAAGTCTATCTGGCATTTTGGGACATGTCAGGTGCAAAATGTCAGATATGGAGTTTAGCGTTACTTCCTGCGAGTCTGCTTCTGGTGGCGAAACGTCAGTTCTGTGAGGATGGCCGCTTTGACCCGGGGTGACCTCGGGGCACCTCACCACTACAGAGGGACAACGGCGGCGCTGTAAAACCTGAATATGACGAGCAACGCGAGCGGCAGGAAGGCTCAACAGGTCAGCCCCGCCGCCCCGATGACCGGCACACGGCGGTCGCGTTGTGTCTGTCCAGCAGAACTGGACAGCAGCGTCTCTCCAGGAGGAGGAAGCATGGTGGAAGAGAAGGAAGGAAGAGGAGGAAGAGGAAGAGGAGGAGGAGGAGGAGGAGGAGGAGGGAGGGAGGGGGTGTATCTAACATGTTCCGACTGCTGCAGCAGGGAACCCTTCATCAGCCAGCTGATTCTACGAGGCAAAAACAAGGGGTGGGGGTGCGGGTGGGGGTAAACGCTGCACCCGGTCTGTTGGTTGGACCCGCTGCCAGGAACCTGCGCATCCTCAGCGGCCGCCCCAGCAGCGATTCCCGCTGCGAACTTTCCGACCTCCGCTTCAGATCTTTATCACCAAGACCCCCCCCCCCCCACAAAAAAGGAGCCTCCGTTTCAGACATTTTTGTTTTGGCCGGGGGGGGGGGGGCGACGGCATGCTCCTCCGCTGACTGCAGCGCTCCAGTCTGCACACCCACCTCCCTCCCTCCCTCCCTCCCTCCCTCCTCCCACCCCTGCAACTTGATGGAGACGATAGCGCCACGAATAGCGCAGTGAAGACCCCCCCCCCTCTCCTCCTCCATCCTCGGCGGGAGCGTCGAGACCAACGAGCGGACACGCGGGTTAAGAAAAAAGGAAAAAAAAAAAAAAATCCACATCGCTCACCTCACGAAGCTTCCGGATCGCTGGCGTCCGCCGCCGACGGGGATGGTGCTGGTGGTGCGCCGTCGTCCGACGCCGAGGAAACAAGAGAAACTCCCACCTTCCCGGGGACCGTCTGACAATGACAACCGCCGCCGCGGAGGCTGCCAAGGGAGCGCCGAGAAATGGTCACAACGCGAGATACTGATCCCTTTTTTCTTTTTCTCCTCGGCGAGAAAAAATCTAATTTTTCTTTTATTTGTATGTGTTTATCTTTTAAATGAACATGATTTAATAAAGCTGTCAAAGTAAACAAACTGCGCTTTTGTTCCCCCTCCTGCAACAAACGACTGGTGTTTTCAAACAATGATTCAAACACTGAGGAAACCAAATGACTTTGGCAACAAGATTCCCCAAAGTCCTCCTTGTTACACTTTGCACGTATTAACTTTAACACCTGGTAATCTCTATTTGTATGAAGGTGACACATTGGCCTCTACTGACACAATGTTTGCATTGAAATTCCGTCCATTCGCAGGCAAATGCATCGAATAACAGTACACAACCTTGAATTTTGTCACAATAGAAATGTGTTACGACAAGAATGTAAGTGAATTTGTGACAGCTTTTGCTGAATAATCGTTTCTGCCTTCGCACCACTTGAATATAGGAAAAAAAATCTTATTTACGTTTTTTTGCACTTTGAATGATCGAAATGAAATGGTATTTTCTCTATTTACAGAGACGCATTCTAAAATGAGCCATGAATACAAGAATAAGCAAAACATTGCACAGAAATGCAATAAAAGGTTAAATTCTTTTTCTTTTTTTAAAAAAATTCAAACAGGCTACAAGTATATAAATCATTAGGAGTCATCACGGATCGACACATATGCCCTCTGCGGAGGGATTTGCTCTCCAGCTGACTTTAAATCGGGGAGTGAATATCAACAAAATCGAGACGCGACACCGGTCTGACAGGACGCAGCCTGCGTCATTGCGTCACTGCAGTACGTCCGGGTGCATTCAGGTGCCTCTTTCGGGTGTATTGAGGTGAAATCCTGCTGCTGAAAAAAAAGAAAAGAAAGGGAAAAAAAACAGGCTCAGAATAAAGCAGGATTTTCACGAGAAGCTTTTGCGTAAGAAACACGAGATCAATTCGAAGCTCGCCTCTTTTTATCGGCGATATAGAAGTGATGCTGTCAACTGTGATTGGTTGGATTGGGGCTCACATTTCCTGCTGTGGCAGCGGCTTCAGTGACACCCGTTGCCTTTACTTCAAAGGATGTTCGTGCCAGGCCTGAAAAAGGAAACGAAAAAAAGACAAAGCAATGTAAAATCAGATAAATAAATCAAATTCAATCACTTGTTTAGCGACCTTGTCTCGTCGCAACGTCGACGGCGGAAACGACGTCCTCTTGTCAGCAAACAGACATAGGAGGACACACCTGAGGATGTGTTGCCACCTGCTGGGAAAATCTTCCTCCGGAACTCTTCTAGAAATCAGCGGAACCTTTGTTGGAACGGGATTAATGGGCAAGTTCGGGAAGTACCAGTACTTCAAATAAGAAACATACATCACCTTTAAATAACGTAGTGTATTTGGATACTTTTTTACTCGCGAAAACAGTGAAATGAAAACAATGCATCGTGAGCGATGTCAATTGTTATTATCTTTTATCAGTATTAGTGGTAAAGCATTAATTGTCGTAATATTCAAGGAAGTGCTAGTTGTAGTAGTATTCGTGGCAGGAGTAATCATAGGACTAATCGTAGCAGGAGACGTGGTAGTGGTAGTGGTGGTAGTAGTCGCAGAAGTAGTAGTAGTAGTGGTAGTGGCAGTGGTAGTAGTAGATGTAGTAGTTTTGGTCGTAGTGTTATGATTAGAATTCTTATTAGTGGTATTGTGACTGAAAATAATCTTTTTTTTTAATCAAATAGCATTTTTTTTGCCTGTTTTCGCTGCTTTGTTGTTTTTTTTCCTCCATCAATTTATGTGGATGTGAAAAGAGGTGAGCGATAGACAGTGTGTGTGTGTGTGTGTGTGTGTGTGTGTGTGTGTGTGTGTGTGGGTGGGTGTGTGGTGGTGTGGTGGTGGTGTTGGTGGTAGGTGGGTGGGTGGGTGGGGGGGGGGGGGTGTCCACGGACGCATCCGGACCGGCAGGCGGCGGTAGACAAAAAGGGTAAGACGTCCCGGTGATGCAAGCAGGCGCGTCAGCCAACCCTCCGCTGCTCGGCGTGCGAACGCGGCTTGCTTGCGCGGCGAGCCGTGGCTCCGTGGTGCTGAACGGACAGCTCCTCCGCTCCCCCCCGCCCCCCCTCCCCACACAACTGCAGGTAGGCAGACGCGTCCCCATGGCGATGGCGCCACGGTGCGTGGCAGCTGGCTGACGCCATCGCCAACGCAATCGGATTACCAGAGAACTGAGGAGAGAGGAAGATAGAAAGAAAGGGAGGGGAAAAAAAAAAAACACGGGGGAGGGAAAACGTAGCGGTCTCGCGCGGTGAAAACGCTGTCCGCGCGCCGGCCTGCGGCTGTGCCTCCCGCCGCTCGCGGGTGACCTCTAAACGGGGGAACGGGGGACAGGCAGGACCCGGTTTCAGGTTCAGCCTGGTGTGTGCTCGTTCCGTTTTGTTGTGCCAGCCAG
The DNA here is from genome assembly GCA_032164315.1 of Malacoctenus gilli. NCBI lineage: Eukaryota > Metazoa > Chordata > Actinopteri > Blenniiformes > Labrisomidae > Malacoctenus > Malacoctenus gilli. The sequence continues at coordinate 1,677,446 of JASSRZ010000050.1, read as the reverse complement.
CCAGCCAGCTGTGCGCGGCGTGCTCTCGGTTAGGAGATCAGTGAAGGACGGGTTATTTTTAGTATTCTCAGTGCCCCCCCCCCGCCTCCCTCGAGAGTCCCAAGACCCCCTCTTTGCTCTGAAATTAGTTCATCAAATCTCCTGCATGGTGTCCCGTGCAGTCTGCTGCGGCGCAGCTCTCATCCTGGCAGGAGCAGGACCACGAATGCATGCCGAACCCTCATGAATAGCGTTGCTTCATTTATTTCCGAGGGCGAGATTTCTGTTTCTCAACAAAGAAAATGTATATTTTAGAGCGGAAAATGTAAGATTTCTGTTTGACTTTGACAGACAACATACAAAATTCTGAAAAAAAAATCAGCTGGACACTTTTGGTGGCTGAATTTCCTGGAATTTAAACTGTTTCAAGTTTTTTTTTTTAGTTGTTGACAGGTAACGATCAATAAACGGTGCTTGCATATTTCACTGCAAACAATTTTACATTTTTTGGTGACTACTTGAGTTGAAAAACACATTTCTGAATATATTATCCATAAGTATTTGTTTTTAATTCTAAAAAAATCCAAATATTTGGGGTTTTTTTCTTCTTCTTCTTTTTCTGGACAGTTTTGTGTGCCCTCATCGCATGTGAGACTTGATTGTCTGTCGTCGCCCCCCCGCAGATATGTTCACCCGGATGTTAAAGCTGCGACTCCTCAACGCCGTGGCGCCGGCGTACTTCTTCATGGCCACGGCGGTCACCTTCATCCTCCACTTTGGCTTCTTTGTGCCGACGATTTTCCCCAACCCGGGCCCGTCCCCGAAGGCGTCCACGGCCCTGCACACGGCCCTCTTCCTCTTCCTCATGTTCAACGCCTTGGGCAACTACGTCATGACCATCAGGTATCCCGCCGCCAGCGCCGGCGAGACGGCGGTCCCGGCCTGCTTGCCGCACTGCTCCGACAAGGTGGACGCCCACTACCTCCTGAACGGCCGCCACTTCTGCAAGCTGTGCAGGAAGGTCATCCTCAAGCGGGACCACCACTGCTTCTTCACCGGCAACTGCATCGGCAACAGGAACATGCGCTACTTCATCATGTTCTGCGTCTACACGTCCTGCACGTGCCTGTACTCGCTGGTCCTCGGCGTGGCCTTCCTCACCGTGGAGTACTCGCTGTCGTTCGAGAACCCGCTGACCTTCCTCACGCTCCTCCCTCTCTCCACCGGCTACTTCTTCATGGGTGAGTTGGGGTTTTTTTTTGCATCCCCCCAGGCCGGCGCCGCAGCGTCCAAGCCGACTCGCTGACCTTTTTTTTCTTCTTCTTCTTCTTCCTCCTCCTCCGTGTCTCCGCGCAGGGACGGTCTCGGGCCTGCAGCTGTTCCTGGTGCTGATGCTGTACGTGTGGCTGGGCATCGGGCTGGTGTGCGCCGGCTTCTGCTGCCAGCAGGTCCTCCTGGTGGCCCGGGGCCAGACCTGGTGCCAGCTGCAGAGGGGCCGGCTGGTGGAGAGCTGCAGCCCGTGGAGGGCCAACCTGAGGGACGTGTTCGGCGCGCGCTGGCTCCTGGGCCTCGTCCTGCCCGTGCAGACGGTGGAGCTGTGCGCTGACGACGCGGAGCCGCCGAAACAAGACTGAGGGCGAAGCGCGAGATTCGCTTCAGTTTGGGCAAACAGGGAGCACAGGAAGTAGGGTGGGGGGTGTCAAACTCTTTCAAGTTCAGGGAACAAATAGGGCTTCATCACAGTCGGGGGGCCAGACTGATGAAACAACTGCATAATAGCTGTTAAGTACCAACCACTCTGAACATTTCTCTCTGTTTTAGTGCAACATCGTTCCGGGGAAATGTTCACTCTTTGAACGCGCTGTTTCTTCGAACCTCTATCGACGGCGTGAAAGATGCCAGGAAAACGCTTCTCAGAAAGAGTGCGTCCTCCAGTGGACAAGCTGGGGATGGTGTTTAAAAAACTCCCAACAAACAACGCAGTTTGCGTCTCTTTCTGGCCAGTTTGGGCCCTCGGACCACGTTTGACACCCCCCGCTTCGAGGCGCTTATGAAATAGCAGTTAGAAGACATTCCTTTTAAGGACAGGAGCCATATAAGTAAGTTTAAATAAGTGCATTGTGTCAAGTGTATCCTTAGTAGCTTTTCGAGAAACGGCAATATTAGGACGGATAAGTTACTCATGAGACACCCAGCGGTCCCGCTCACGCTCGCGCCGGAACACAAAACGGCGGCTCTGCATGGCTTCCCGCCGTCGCGTCCTTGTGTTCGTCGGACGAGCGGCCTGCGGCCAAAAGTGCGTCGCTCCGGCGCACTTCCTCACCGGGCGCTCCGACTCACTCTGATGTTAAGGGCTATCAGACAAAAGGGAGGCCAGATTATGTCCGCGGCGTAAACTGCCCGCTTTTCGGTGAAACCGTTCCACGTCGCGCCTGTTTTGTTTTTTTTTTCCTAGACCGACGACAAAAAAAAAGAAAAAAAAAAGGGGGCCCCGCGGCGACGCGTTTCCTCCCAAGAGCGGCCGATCTCAACATCACACTGTAATCCAGGGTATTCTTCACAATGTGCCATAAAGTTGTGTCTTACATGCTTTTAGAGGAGCCCAAAGACGAGGCTGGCCACTCCACCGCTCGCAGCGAGACGCGCCGCGTGAGGACGGGATGTCCCGCTGTTGAGCTGCAGTCACTGACAAACTGTGTGGAAGATGTTTTTGCGGGGGCGGGGTGGGGGGTTCTAATTAATCTACTTTTTAGAGATATTTTGACTATTCCTGTTGAATCAATAAAAGCATTCAGATGGCACCGTGTTGTTGCTTTCTTGTCTTTAATGAGAACACAGTGAGAGAAGGCTTTTAAATGACTTGGGGGACGGGGGGCGGGGTCAAGACTTAAATGACCAGTCAAGTGAAAATAAACAAAAAGCACATGTCAAAGAATCAATGATAGAAATGTTTTTTTCTGACTCGTCTCCGATGACTAATGGTTAAAAAAAACAACAACGTTGCAACACAAGCGCTTCATATGTTAAAATAAATATATAGGTTAACTTAAAACAAATCTATACATCTTATTTAGGTTGAACAATATTAAGTCTTTGGACGTCCCTTAAATACATTCAGCTTCCTTCCACATCAAGCCCATCGAGACAAACGAGTCCAAGCTGCTCAAGCGATAAAAAGAAGTGCAAACATGTACGTACTTCAAAAGGCACAGGCATCCAGAGAAACAGTTAGTTACGTCACTTTAGAAACACACGATGCTCCTTTAGAGAGAAGTCAGTAAATCTGTGCAACAGCCATAAAAGGATGCTAAAGGAAAACATTCAGCTGCAGTTTCTAGGTTTCAAACCGGAACTAATGACACCATAGTTGTCTCATAACTTATAGTAGGAATGAACATGGCAGAAAAAAATTAAAAGGACGCAAAGACAATCAGAAGGCTACAGCGCTCCACTTGCTACAGTTTAAGCTCTCTGAAAGTAAGCCTCAGTCACAATGCCACGCATGTGTTACTGGGGGGAGGAGGTGGTGGGTGCGTGCGTGCGTGTGTGTGTGTGTGTGTGTGTGTGTGTGTGTGGGTGGGGGTCAATGGTGACCATTTTGGCCAAACAACTGGGAGAACTTGGCCACAGAGCAACACTTTACCTGAACGTGACCTAAAAATTGGACGGGCCTCGTGCTCCAATCGCCAACGAGCAGGTGAAATATCCAAAACGGTCGCTTTGGAACTGCGGGACGCGTTCACAAGAAAATCTCTGTGGACGCGGCGGCGGAAGGCTGCAGGCGGGGGGCCCGCAAAGTCGGCGGTGCCCGCGGACACTCTGCCGGAGGACGCAGCTCCGCTTCAGACCTGCGGGGACGATGGAGCGCGCGACCTTTGGTCCTACGTGTGCAAACGCTACAGGAGCCAAACTCCTATTATGTACTTGAACCGAGTCGGCGCACTTCGCACTGTCTACTACGCTGTGCCAGTCGAGAACGATTGTCAGTAAATGCATCGCAGGATTCCCGAACGCAAGAAACTGATGAAACGAAAAGCTGCACACGCTCCCTGAGCACACAGTCACACGTGCGACCTGTATTTCCATCTTTTTTTTGGGGGGGGGGGGGTGTACAATGTCCACATGCACGGAGTTGTGAGTGAGGCTCGGCCAACTTTGTTTTTCTCAGTAAATGGGCAATGTCTACGTTTGTTTACATTGCTCACACAGCTTCAGTCTTGGTCAGAAACGATACGAATAAATAAAAAAACAATGGACGGTTAACGTAGAAAAAAAAACACAAAATCGTCTCGAAAGAAATGTTAAACGCTTCAGGTGCTGTTTGACAACGTGCAAGCTTCCTAAACGAAGAAGGCGTTTGGGTTTTCCTCTCAATCCCTCTCAAAGAAGGCAATAAATACAAACAAAAGATGCACAATAGGAGTGGATCGATCAGGTGCTTTAGTTTGATCTAATAACGGCGTGTTTTTCTCTACAGCCATACTATTGTTAACCTCAAGGGTTAAACCGGTGCGTCGTCATATGTGCTGTAAGGCATGCGTTGATGTGTCGAGGGCTTTAATGTATAACATAGCCGTAGCCCTATTGCGAGTGGCTCTTGCGGTTTTCGCAACAGCAGAGGCGAGCTCGTCGGATTATAGGCGAGGGTTTGAGATGCAAAGCGCGCCTTCTGACGCCCACTCTTACGCGGCGGATGTGCCGCAGCTTCACGCCGGACCAGCAGTCCGGCAGCCTTCGCTGCTCACCGGAGGGGACACGTTCGAAAACGCGTGAGCCCCTGACTGGAGAGCTGCAGCTTCTCGTTTGATTCTGGCGGTCATTCCGTGACACCCCCCCCCCTCCTGGGGGGAGGTCAGTCCATCAACCCCCCCCCCCACACACACACACACACACACACACTCCCACCCCCGATTCACGACTGCTGGTCCCGGATCCTTTTACGCCAGCGCACCCTGAGCTTTGGCCGCCCACTGTTCCTTCTCGGTGTCCAGCAGCGAGAGCTGGAGCTTAGTCCAGAGCTGGGGGTCGCCGCTGCTCAGCGCCTCCAGCAGCAGCGCCGTCTGCTCCTGCAGCTCCTGCAGCAGGCCCTGCGTGCGCTTGTTCTCCTTGATCAGCTGCTTGGTGCGCATGGTGATCCCCAGCAGGCCCGACTTGTCGAGGATGTTGTAGGTGTTGCTGAAGCGCTTCTGCTTGTCGCTGTGCAGCGGGTCGGCGTCCAGCTCCCCGTCGCCGTGCGTCCCGCCGCCGTCCGTCGCAGTCCTGGATTGGTCGGCGAACGGCGACGGGGAGCTGCCTCCTGCCGCTGCGTACAGGGACTTCCCACTCAGCTGCTCGCCGCTCTCAGATGCCGGCGCTTGATGCAGCGTTGCCTCGGAGACGGGGAAGGGTTTGGCCGTCGCCTGCGGCGGCGGCTGCGGGCTTGGCGAGCTGTAGGGCCGGTGGCTGCGGCGGTGCCTCCTCTGCCTCTGGTCGTTGTCGGACGCCGCGCCCGCTCGTACCCTCGAGGACCCCGCGCTCGTGGGCGCGTCCGCCGGGTGAGGGGCGATCCGGGGGTACGGCTTGCGGACGGGCTTGTGACTTTTGGACGGCCGCGCGTTGTCTGAGGCGGTCTTCAGAGAGCCGCCGCCGCCGCCGTTCGACGCCATCGGCTGAAGGAGGACCACCTGCGACTGTGGCATCACTTCTAAGGGGGGAGGAAAGGCCCACTGTTTTTCAGCTGGGACCATGGAAGGCGGCTAGAAAAAAAGGACACAACACTGTGAATCTTCAAGTTCTTACTTAACAAAAGATTCAATTCGATTTGAAACTACCGTATTTTCCGCACTATAAGGCGCACCTAAAAACCTCCAATTCTCTCAAAAGCTGACAGTGCGCCTTATAGTCCGGTGCGCCTTATACACGGACCAATATTGAGCCACAACAGGTCTCGCAACTACGGTAAACGGCCGCCAACTTCAAGCGCGCGGTCAGTGCTGGGATGCATCACTGCGCGAGGCGGTGGCAACTGAGCAGTGCCAGCGTGAGCGCGGCGGCGGCGACGACAGAGAGCGGGTGGCTCCTTTGCAGCGGGGCCGGCGGCAGCAGCGGCGAGGAGCCGGCGAGGAGCCGCCGGGGCCAGCCGGGAAGTGAGCAGTTTCAACTCAAGGCGATCAGTCACGCAGTAGAACACGGGGATAGAGCAGCAGCGATAGAATTCAACATTTCAGAATCAATGGTGCGGAAGTGGAGGAAGCAACAAGATGACGTGCGCCAAGTAAAGAAGACTGTTTATTCGTTTTGGGAGTGAACGGAGTTGTCACAACGCTGGTTTGTAATCTATTAATAAAGTTTGACTGAACTATCAGACTGTTTTGTTGACATTCCCTTGAGTGCAGCTCCTTCTAATTGATGCTTAAAGTAACCCCAGCCTCTACTGTAGTTTCTATCCTATGCGCCTTATAACGCGGAGCGCCTTATATATGAACAAAGTTTTAAAATACGCCATTCATTGAAGGTGCTCCTTATAATCTGGTGCGCCTTATCGTGCGGAAAATACGGTAAATGTCTGATTTGTATACCACAAAGGCCAAACACCGGCCCCCAGAGCAAAGGAGTTACCTGCTTTAAAACAAAGTTGTTCATGATGATCATGGGAGACAGCCCTGCGTACGAGCCGCCCATCACAGCCACCTGCTGACCACTGGGTTCCTGTCCGAGCAGCGACCCGCCGCGGCCGACGTCCTCCGAGTCGGTCAGGTCGACGGCACTGAGGTACTCCGAGCTGGCGTCTGGCGAGCGCACAACACGGAAAGCGATGTCAATGCACGCGAATAAACTCGAACGCCCATCTGGTCGCAACAGATCCTAAAACGCGCCCCCCCCCCCGCGGCCACGCTGTCCGACCTGAGAAGCCAGAGTCTCTCTCCAGGTCGTGTTTGGCCATTCCAAGGTAAGGTGCCCTGGTGAGCGGCCGGGTCCGGTGCTGGTCTGGGTGAGTAAAGCTTCTCATGGTGGCTTCTGCTAGGAAAAAAAACAACATACGGGGATGAATTTCAAAACAGGTTTAGAATCCTCAAAGCTCGTCTGATGTTGGCCAGACACGGATCCACAAAGCTCCTGGAGAGTTTATTGTACTTCTGACGAATCAGTACAACTTCGTACGCAGACCGAGTATGACGTTTTTCGGCATTTGATAACATAACCATGAAAAATATGTCTCAATCACTTACACTCTACTACAGGGGTCTTCAATGTTTTACAGGCCAAGGACCCTCAAACTGATGGAGAGATGGAGCAAGGACCCCCTAATTATGTATAAATTGGGTGTGATATTAAACTGGTCCTAGAGTGCCTTGTAGAATGTACCTTGTTAATTCATTCAGTACGAAGATATTCAATTAATACACAAGTTCATATACTCATGTTTTTATTTTGAACATCAAGCTCTGTTCTGTTACTACTACTACAACTACTACTGCTACTATTACCACAACTACCACCATCAAGAATTCTCCCATAAATAAATTTTATAAACAGCCTTTGAGCCTTGATTCTTTTCCCCTCTAATCCCCAAGAACTTAAAGAACAACAGCATAACATTTGGAAATACCTTCATAATAATTTTCTGTGTGTTTCAAAAAATTGCAGGGTGAAGATAAAATAAATTGTCAAATCAATCAAAATCTTCCCCCCCTGCAGTACCTCTGGGACACCCCTAGGGGTTCGCAAACCCGCCCTGTTGAAGACCTCGGCTCTGTTATGTTTGTTTCATGTAACTATTTTTTGAAGAACATTTGTAGGAAAGGAAAGCAATTCACTCGTTTGCAAAAACAGACCACAAAGCAACAACTGAAGCAGGCTTTGATTGGATGCCATCCTTCTATATTAATTACTGGAAATCTGTTTGAACACTACGATTTGAAATTATCTCAGAATTAAAAAAATAAATAATTAAATAAAATAAAACATAACAAAAAACCCTCGCAATAAGGATTGGTGCACAATAGTCACACCGAATAAAAAGCCTCTCCAACAAACAATGTTGGCATCTGGAATCACAAGCAAACAGCAGGGACTCACCAATACGTTCTCACTGTAGTGTTTTCTTTCAGTTTATACAGTATGAGTAGGAACCAACGCGCGCACACCGCATTGCTCTCACATATGCTATCTGCAACGCCGACATGAAAATTGCTGGATGCGAGCAGGCCTGTCACCACTCCCCCAGCTAGCACCGTCCTTCTCAAACAAGCTTTATCGTTTATTTGCTCAAGTGACTACAAAGTGTAACAATAACGTTTTTTTTTTTTTTAATATAAAAAGTCCAAAGACCCGTGTGTTATGAGCTTGTTTTGAAATACTAGTTTGTGACGTTACAGCTACGTGCGTAGCTCTGTCAACACTGACGCACTGTACAAGAGAATGGCATGAGCTCCGTGAAGTTACTTCGTAAAAGACGAAAAGAAACGTGTTCTTCCTACAAAATAAACACGAAATGAAGTACAACGCGAACGTCCTCAACGGACACGCTCTGTTTACCGCAGGACGCCGAGAGCTATCACGCTTGTTGGGAGGGCGCAAGAAGCTAGGTCATGCTATCTCGTTAGCTACAGCCGGATAGCCGAGACAACACGAAGACTTCCGGAGAGCGACGGAGTTGGATGAAGCATATTTGAGACTCTTACCAATATGTCGTTTCCTTGAAAGCAAGACGCCGTTTAAAACGGCTTTCCAATATAGGGTAGCCCACAGTCGTAGCTACTCGTAAGCTAACGATAGCTACTACGCCTTACTGTGAATCTCGTCGAATACCTCCCTGAGCGCTGTCTGACAGGCAACACAGCCAACAAAAAGAAAAAAAACCCTTTCTTTCCCCTGATTTTGGTTTTATTTATTTATTTATTTTTTGGTCGAAAAGCTTCCAACAATTCAGTTTCTGGTAATCGTACAGTACTGTTTTTGTTTTTATTTCTTTCACAGAAAAAAACCCCTGAGTTTTCCTGTAAAACATTCCTGAGGGTTTACGAAAGCATAGACGTAAAATTTACCACAGGTGTTGCCAAGGAAACGTGTCATCGGTGACATTCTTTTTCCTCTTTCAGGATTGTGGAGTTTGTCTCCTTTTTTTCATGATTCCCGAACGATAAATAATTATTTTAAAAAAACCAGTTATTGCATTCAAAATTTCACGAAATGTTATTTGTCATTAGAAAGTAGTTTGAAAATGTAAAAAAAAAATATTTTAAGAAATCTCACAAGACAAGCAGGCAAATGATAACAATTTATTACAAAATAAATATTCAATTGGGGGGAAAACCCCCAAATTACACAGAATTTGTAACATTTTTATAAATTTTGTTGGAATAGTACAATGAACAAACAAACAAAATATTTTATCTATTTCTTTGAACACAACTACTCCCTTCCTTACTTCAGCATTTCCCTAAATAGATGGCAGAAACATGCCGGGTGTGAATATGAAAGTCCTTCACACACACACACACACACACACACACACACACACACACACACACACACACACACACACACACACACACACA
>JASSRZ010000050.1:1601356-1615430 GCA_032164315.1 Malacoctenus gilli | reverse complement strand
AGAGAGAGAGAGAGAGAGAGAGAGAGAGAGAGAGAGAGAGAGAGAGAGAGAGAGAGAGAGAGAGAGACACAGAGAGACACAGAGAGAGACAGAGAGAGACACAGAGAGACACAGAGAGAGACAGAGAGAGACAGAGCGAGACAGAGCGAGGGGGGGAGAGAGAGAGAGAGAGAGAGGGAGAGAGCGAGACAGAGGGTGAGAGGGAGAGGGAGAGAGAGAGGAGAGAGAGAGAGGGAGAGCGAGACAGAGAGAGAGGGAGAGAGAGAGAGACAGACAGAGAGAGGGAGAGGGAGAGAGAGAGAGATGCTGCAAATGTCATTTGTTCATCTTCCGCCCGCTTTTATTCTGACTGACCCCAGCTTACATTGGGTGAATTCAGGGCACATCGAAACCACCGCAATGTACACAAGCAAAAAAAAATCATAAAGTAAACAATTGGATCATGAATAATGAGTCTCGTGAGCTTACATGTCGTAATCCGAGGTTTGGCTGAGGAGTAAACCTGCACCGAGTGGCGGTCCACACTGCACCCTGACAAGGTCATGTCGGGCACTTTGAAGTCCATCTGCGCAGAGAACAAAAACGACTCTTGATCGTGCGCTTGGTTCCCGGACTCGAGAGCGCCACAGGCTCCTTAAAACGCCTTGGACCCTTTGCGGACACGAACGCCGCTGCTCCGCTCTGCCTGCCACCGGTGTCAGCCATTCATAACCTCCCTCGCTTCGCGTCACGACTTCAGACCCCGTGCTGTCTTGAAGCTGGCCTCTAAATCATATGCAGGGTGCAGTTTGAAGTCAGTGTGTGGCTCCGCCCCCTCCCACTGAGGAGCCAACAACAAGCAAAGAAACAATGTTGACCCGCATTTCGACCGGCTGTCGTTGAGAAGCTCACTTTTATGTACGCCGTAAGCCCCGTGCAGAGGGGGTCGCTGGGTCCCGCCGCAGGCCCGGAGAAGCTGATCCGTCCCTCCAGCGTGACCTCGAGGGACTTCGGGAACCGTTGTCCTGCCGACGGGAGAAGACCGAAAGGACCCGTTGGCTTGGCGCACGGCTGCAGCGAACGCATCGGTCGGGGGAGCGGCTCTCACCCAGCGCCCACACCAGCAGGTTCTTCTCCTTCAACACGTTCAGGTGGCCCGAGCTCACCTTCATCTCCGCCACGCCCATCTGATTCCTGCGAGAAAGGGGAGGGAGACCATGCCCGGTTGTAAACAACGGAGGAAAACACCCCCCCCCCCCCCATCCAAACAACTTACCTGTTGAAAAACGACAGGTGTGCGTCACAGTGCTCAAAGCTGTTCTTCACACTCTCGTGGAGCTTGAGGCTGGCCGACACGTGCAGCTGGTTCTCCTCCTCCTTCAGCTGGTACGAGCCCAGGATGGGCGGAACGGGCACCTGGGGGGAGGAGAGCAGGTTTCGAAACTTGGGGGGGGGAGGGGGGGGTGCACGCGTCACCCCCCCCCCGCGGCCTCGTGTTTGGACGGATACCTGAGACGTGTAGCTGCAGAGTCGGAAAGGCTCCAGCGGCGGCGAGAAGGGGAACTTGTACGGCCCGGAGAAAGCGGAGCCGTCGCAGCTGTCCACGCTGCTGGCGGTCAGGATGCTGGAGTCCAGCGAGGTGACGCACGGGTGGACCAGGACGTCCTGCAGGGGAGAGCCGTTGGGGGGCAGCGAGAGGGTCACCGTCACGTTCGGGAGCACGCCTTCCACCTCGCACTGTCGGGGAGAGAGAGAGAGAGAGAGAGGACGCGAGACTTTCGGAACTTAGGAGCGACGCCGGCGATCCGTTTTTTCCCCGCGGCCGCTCGAACTTCTACGGCGTCGCCTACTTTGCACGTGACGGTGCCGTAAACGTCCCACAGGTCCTGTCTGCTGCGGTCCCCGTACTGCATGGAGCGCACCGTCTCCAGCACCGCCACGTTGACCACAGGCCGGCCCCTGTGCACGCCGCTCTTCCAGGCCGGCAGCTTCTGGGTCCCGTCGGAGACGGGCGCGGCGGCGGAGGCAGCGGCGGCGGGGGGTCCCAGTCGAGGCACGTCGAGGGGCGTGCCGAGCGGGCAGACGCGCAGGAGGACGGAGGGCAGCGTCGCCAGGCGAGAGGCCAACGCCTCGCCGTCGGGCTTGCCCCCGGAGTCCAGCAGGAACGTCCGCAGGCCCGTCAGGAGCGTGAGGCCCTGGGAGACCGACAGCAGGCTGGCCAGGGGGGGCCGGGGCTCGGGGGGGGCGTCGACCAAAGGGAGGCAGGCGAGAATCAGGGGGCCTTGACAGATGGCCAGCACCGGCCACAGCAGCCCCTTGTCGGGGCCGTCCACGCGCAGCTCCAGCGCCGGGAGGCGGGGCCGATGAACGCAGTCGTCTCTGAGAGCGACAAACGGTTTGTCGGAATCCGAGAGGCCCAGCTCGGTGAGGAGGAGCCGCGGGAAGACGGTGTCTTCCGGGACTGCGACGTACGAAGGACCTGCCAGGATTTTAGCGCGGTACTCCACTGTGGAAAACCTCCTGTGGGTAGAGAAGCAATGCAGCGCACTGAGAAAAACACAAGAAATGCACGAAAAGACGAACTTGTCATCAAGTTCTGGGTCACGTGGGGGGGGGGGGGTCATTAGCTCAGAAAAACAGGGTAGAGTAAACAGTATTCTTGAAATCTAACAGTGACTACCAGACTGAGAGAATAACGCGCTAACATTATAAATAAAGGCACGTCTCTTCAAAATAAAAGCGATGGGGAAGTTCCAAAGTATCAAGGGTTGCAAACGCAAAGCATACATGCAAGAAAATAGAGTAGGATTTTACACGTCTTCAACATTGATAACTTGTAAAGTTTAGTGTCGATATAAGTGCATGTATATCACTCATTTTTCTTCCCACAGGAACTCGAAGCGGCTTTGGAAATTCACGGAAGGGTTTTTATTAAGCTTCGCTGTCTGATAAACCCGCGTGAATTGACCACGAAAACAGAGAACTACAAATTAAAAAACAAACAAACATTGAACAAGAAACAAGGCACGCACCTTGAGAAGCGTATTGACGCATTATCTCCTTTTTCGTGGGAAATAATCCACAGAGCCCGTAAGGCCATTGCTCCGGCTTCGACGCCGTTTAAAACGCAAAAGATTTAGAGACCTCAGACATTACTATTTCCATCTTTTTTGGGGCAAACTCGCTCCTCTCCCTCTCCGTCGTGGAGCTCGGCGCTGCAGCAGCTGCTGACTTCCTGCTGTTGATTCATGTGACAGCCACCACCAATCAGCCGACGCGCGCGCAGGCGCAGTGGCGCGGCAGCGGTCCGCACCCGTTTCTCCCATACAGGAAGCTGGATTACCAAGCAGCTAGCTGTCAACAAAGGGCACCAAACTGCACCAAAACCCCACCTCCATGTAGAGGTCGGACGACTCTGGGGTCCTGCTTCGAAAGTGTCGTTTGGCTGCGCCGCCAGCTGAGGGTTGAACATGGCGGCGTCTCCTCAGATGTTCGAGGTAAAATGACAAGCAGCAGCAGCGGAGGGCTGCTATCAGACGAGCTAAGTGGCTAACTATCGTTATCCTAACGGTACTGACCTTATGTGTTTGTTGCTGAGAGTAAAGACGACTGAGTGCTTATTCGGGGAACTCGGGAGATGCTGTCCACAGACTGACACTCAAGAGCCAAAAACATGCATCGTGCATTCGTTTCATTGTGCTCACTGCAGGAAACTGGTGTTGTTGTTGTTGGTTTGGATGCAGTCAAAATCAATACACCGGAGTCACCAGGGGGCTTTGCCACTGGCTGCGTACTTCCTGTCCGCTTTTAGTTGTTGTTTCTTTCCTGTGGTGTTGTGCGTTGACCGTTCGCTCGCCCGGTGCGGTCTCTGCCCTCAGGAGCCCTTTGACGCAGACGAGTACATCGAGAGGCTGGCATGGAGGACCCCTGGAGGAGGCTCCAAAGGAGGGGCCGAGGGCTTTGACCCCAAAAGGTATTGTGACCTCTTCTTTTTACACACACGAGCACAAACACATGCACTACCTCCCTCTAATACACAACCATATTTGCCCACTGTGAGGGAATAAATAACAATAGAAAACATAGCACATGTCCAAGCTTTATTACGTTGTATTAACACTTTGGTCACGTTTGGATGTAATATCAGTGAAATAACGTGACAATTCAGCCTTGCCGTGATGCCTCTGTGGGGGCAAATGAACGCTCCTTTTCCCCACAGTCCCTGAAGTTACTCTGATGCCAGTGGCACAGGTCCGACAGGCCCGAAAAGTTTCCACGCATAGTTTTAACTCGGGCAGCTCGAAGCCCGTCTGAGGGTTGATTTTTCTCATTTGCTCCCGAAAAGTCCTCTCCCAAATGAACCTCTCATTTAAAACAGCGTGAAATTGCATTTTTTAAAATAAATTCCGATGTATTTATTTCCACTCGTCAATTCAGATTTCGGAAAGCAGCCCCGCGCGCCCCCACCTCCCTCGCCTCGCCGAAAGCTCCTCTCTCGCTATCCCCCCCCCCCCCCGCGCTCGTTTCGAGTTTTCTGATGGCTCGGGTGGAAATGGAGGAATAAAATGTGTTTTTTGAAAATCCGTCGCATGTTTTGTTGTGATGTTTACACTCGGGGGACAGGGTTGCATCTCGTAAGCAGAAATGCCACAGCAGTTTAACTGTGCCGTAGATCCGTCCCGCCTTATCTACTCCCACCCACCCCCCCCCTCACCCCCACACACAAACTGTTGCCACCACCTCCTTCGGAAGCTTTCAGCGAGGAGTCGGCGGCGGCGGCGGCGACGCATCCGCGCGAGGGCCACCATACTGTGAGTCACCAGCCAGGGGAATGAGTGTCTGTTGGGGAAGGGATGGGAGATGTCTTTTAAGCTGGAGCCACTGCTGAGGGGAATTAGTCAGGAGATTATACACTCATCGTTTTGGGATGTTTCCCCACTCGCTGAAATGTGGTGCTGACTTAGAACATTTGCTCCGCGGTCCTGATGGCACTTAAAAAAATTGCAGCTGACGAAGCTGCGAGTTCTCAGAGCTCCTTAAGTCTTGGGGACCCAGGAATTAAGCGCGCGGCGCCATTCTGCGACTATTAGCTGCAACCGCGAGGTTAGTGGGACAGATTTAACCTCGCGGTACCCAATTACTCCTCCGGGGACCGGGGGGCGATCGGCCTTCCGCGCGGTTCACCTGTTGTTTGACGGCGGGTAATTTGAGGCAGCCCCCTTTTTTTTGTCCCCCCCCCGCGTCCATACCTCCGGGTTGCTCTGCGGCAGGCTGCTGGAGGAGTTCGAGAACCACATCGAGGAGCTGAAGCAGCTGGACGAGAAGATCCAGCGGAGGGTGGAGAAGCTGGAACACCAGTGTCACCGCGAGGCCAAGGAGTTTGCCCACAAAGTGCAAGACCTGCAGAGAAGCAACCAGGTGGGCCTTCATGCGCCATCGAAGCCCTTGGAAACCTTTCTTTTCTTCCTACATATTCTACCACAAAACCAGCTCTAGTTGATCCCTTTTCTGTGTTTTTTTTTTGGGGGGGGGTTGTAAATTCAGGTGGCCTTCCAGCACTTCCAAGAGCTCGACGAGCACATCAGCTACGTGGCCACCAAGGTCTGTCACCTCGGCGACCAGCTGGAGGGGGTGAACACGCCTCGCCAGAGGGCCGTGGAGGCTCAGCGCCTGATGACCTACTTCAACGAGTTCCTGGACGGGGACCTCCGCAGCGACGTCTTCAACAACCCCGACAAGGTGGGCCCGCCGCGCCCCTTCACTTGCGTGCATGTGTACGTGTGTGTGTGTGTGTGTTTGTGTGTGTGTGGCCACTGACGAGAGCCCCCACTGTGATACTGCTCGGAGGTGAGAATGAACGGGATTATGAGGTAAACCACCCATATTAATTTGTCAAGTTTATCCCTTTAGTTGGATCCCTCGGCTAATTTGGATTAATAAACTGTCATTTGCCGTCTGACAATAGCGGGCTGATTGAGTAGCATGGGTGTCAACACGCTCGTGTCAACCCTAATTGCATTTGCGGCAGGTTTGTCTGCGAGAGCGCTTCGGTTGGTCCTCGGCTTCGCGGCGCGTTTACAGCGGGACGCGGCTTCCGGCGGGGACGGCACTTGCGGGGGCGGCGGTAACTACGCACGCAAGCGGACGGGATGCGCGCGAAGTGACCCCCCCATCACCACCACCCACCCCCCTGAAAGTTG
Source organism: Malacoctenus gilli (assembly GCA_032164315.1). NCBI lineage: Eukaryota > Metazoa > Chordata > Actinopteri > Blenniiformes > Labrisomidae > Malacoctenus > Malacoctenus gilli. The sequence goes on along the minus strand of JASSRZ010000050.1, from coordinate 1,609,251 downwards.
GATGCTGCAGTTTTGTGGCGACACTGGAAGAGATGGGGATGCTTTAGATTAATTCCCGTTTGCGGGAATATCATTAGAGGAATGCAGGAGAGTGAGTCTTGGCGGGGGGGGTCAATCCCGGAGACGCGCGCCGGAGATGGACCCAGTTTTTTTTTTCTTCTTCTTCTTCTTCCCGGAGAGCCGCGCGGCAATATCTGGTCAGATTCCCCTTTTTCCTGAGCGTACCTCCAGACGAGGGGGGGGGTGGGGTGGGGGGGAAAGAGGAAAGCTGCAAGTGAATAGCTGGAGGGGGGGATGGCTTTGCTAATCCTTCTGAAAGGGAGGGCTGGGCCGCCAGCGTGGAGACAAGTGCTGCTAAACCCTGACTGCAGGGAGACGGCTACATTACTTACATGGGATTTAGCTAATCTTAGCTGGGGGACAGATACTTAGAAAACCTTCGCCGAGCAGAAAGGCTGGATCCTCCTCACGGGAGCAGAGTAATGATGTTAGCTGAGGCAGGCATCTGCGGGAACAGAGGAGTTGCGGACGGCGGGCCTTTCGTAGGTCCGGGGCTGCTTCTTTTTTTTTTCTTCTTCTTCTTCCTCTCAGCCGGCGTGTATGTCAGGAGGGGGGGGTGTTGGGGATGCGGCGGCGGCGGCGGCGGGGTGGTTTTTGCTCGACAGGGCCCCCCCCCCTTTTTTTTTCAGACAGATATCCCTGGCCGGACAGATTATTGAAGGCGATTTAAGACTCCTGTGGGATTAGAGCCCATTCAGAAAAGGCATGCCAATAAAGAGTTGGATGTGCTGCTCAGTCAGGACTGCTGCTGCTGCTGCTGCCGGTGCCCAGGTGAGCGCAGCCTGTCTGTTATCAGCCCCCCCCCCCCCTGTTCAACACACAGAGGTGGAGGAGGGCTGCTCTAAGATGATGATCCCTGCCCCCCCCCCACCTTCTCAGGTGGAGACACTGCCGGCGGCCTGCCCACTTTCTGTCTTGATGCCCACCTCACACAGTCTCTCTCTCTCTCTCTCTCTCTCTCTCTCTCTCTCTCTCTCTCTCTCTCTCTCGCTCGCTCTCTCTCACTCTCTCTCCTTCAGATTAAGGAGGCAGCCGATATCATTCAGAAGCTGCATCTCATTGCCCAGGAGCTGCCATTCGACAGGTGAGTCAGGCCTCCCGAAGGCAGCTTAAGACAAGAGCACCGTCGCACAAGGGAAAGGTGGTGCATTAGTTATGTTCGCACACTCGCAGTCAAAGGCCCCGAGTATCCAGTCTCGCGTCGAATTAAATCCACCATTATTCCTGAAAATAAAATCCCTCATTAGCTTTTATTCTAAAAATCTTTGATGATTTGTTGGGTCTATTTTTTTTTTTCTACCTCCCACAGATTTGCAGACGTGAAGGCCAAAATTGCGAGTAAGTCCCCGTCGGCGCTCGCCAGCCGCCGCAAGCGTCTCCCGCCCAGCTTCTCCAGCTGTCTGTCTTTCCGTTGCTTGTCCAGGTAAATACCATGACCTGGAGAGACAGCTAATCCAGGAGTTCACCGCAGCCCAGCGCAGGGGGGAGATCGGACGCATGCGGGAGGTGGCGGCGGTCCTTTTACATTTCAAGGTGAACCACGAGAAGCACGTTCATGACGCGTGAACGTTCCTTTTTTTTTTCTCGACACTTTCATTTCAAATAATTCCTCAATTTATAGGTCTGGAAGATGTGGAATACGATCTAAAAAATTTTTTTTCAAATTCTAAAATTTTACTCAAAATGTTTTTGTTTTTTTTTACACTTACAAGTGACACATTCAAGCCTCTTTTCTCCAAAAAATAAAAGCCTTTCTTTTTTTAAAAAAATATATATTTCTATACACTTGTATCATTTTATATTTGAGTTTTTATCTCATTCAGAATATTCAGGATTTATCAAATAAATAAATATTGATCAATTAAATGCTGGAAAGTTTAGAAATAACTGACAAAATGTGACAAGCAATCAAATGTACGCAATAACTCTCCACGATTAAATTCAAAGAAAAGTTGCACAGGGATGTACAACAACACTGCCAAACCAGTAACATCTGAGTCTCTTTCAAAGGGCTACGCACACTGTGTGGACGTCTACATAAAGCAGTGCCAGGAGGTGAGCACGGCCTTGGTTTTTCTTTGCTCGACGTCGGACCGCTCACTGAAAAACGCGCACGCTCCTTGACAACGTCTGCGTTTTTCCTGGTCCGTCTCTCTTCAGGGCGCCTACCTGAGGAACGATGTGTTCGAGGACACGGCGCTCCTCTGCCAGCGCGTCAACAAGCAGGTGGGCGAGGTGTTCAGCAGTCCAGAGACGGTCATGGCCAAGCTCATCCAGAACATCTTCGAGAACAAGCTGCAGGTGCGCGACGGCCGCGGGGGTGGGGGAGTGAGGGGGGGGCGCGTTTCAGGTGTGATTTCGGCTCCGCGCGCGCCGTTGTGTTGCGCTTGACCGGGCTTTGTGTGCGTGCGCAGGCGCATGTTCGCGAAAAGCTGGACGAGACGCGGCACTCGGATGTGGAGCAGTACCTTAAGAACCTCTACGACCTCTACACCAGGTAACGAACCCCGCGCAGCCTCGGTTCCGGTTCGCTTCCCGTGCGAGCTGTCGTGTTTTCACTCAAACATACCCCCCCCCCCCCTTTTTTTTTTTTTCCTTTTCTTTCCAGGACCACAGTGTTGGCCACCAAGCTGACGGAGTTCAACCTGGGTTCCGACAAGCACACCTTCCTCTCCAAGCTGATCAAAAGCATCTTCTCCTCGTACTTGGAGAGCTACATCGACATGGAGCGGGAGTACCTGCGCACCCGGGGCGCCATGATCCTGCAGCGGTACTACGACTCCAAGAACCACCAGAAACGCCCGATAGGGACCGGGAGGTCAGCGTCCCCCGCCCCTCGACACCTCTTGTTTGTTTATTTATTTACCTTGCGGCTGAGAATTCCTTTTTTCGCGATGCGTTGGCGACCCGTGTCCCCACAGCATCCAGGAGCTGAAGGAGCGGATTCGGCAGCGCACCAACCTCCCCCTGGGCCCCAGCATCGACACGCACGGCGAGACCTTCCTGTCCCCCGAACTGGTCGTCAACCTGCTGCAGGAGACGCGCCACGCCTTCGAGAGATGCAACCGGGTGAGCCCCCCCACCCCGCCAACTCTGCTGTAAAACCACCACAGGCCCTGACCCGCTGCGTACATGGCGCGTAAGGAGACGGCTGAGTTTTGTTTGTTTGTTTGTTTGTTTTTTGTTCTCGCAGCTCTCGGATCCTTCCGACCTCCCCAAAAACGCCTTCTCCATTTTCCTGCTGCTGGTCGAGCACTTGTGCGTGGAACACATCGACTACGCCCTGGAGATCGGCCTCTCGGGTACGTCCAGCGGAGCCAAATAAAAACCCCATAATGCCTGTGTGCTGATTCGTCCAGCTGTTGGGGAGATAAATCCAATGAAATTGCAACGCGCTCGCAAGCTGCCGTGCCGGTTCACGTGTTGCCAGCGCAGCGGTCGTTGCATCCGCGTGTCGGATAGAGCAGAGCGTCGCTGACGAAGCCGCGGTTGAGCTCAGTGTGGTCTCTTCAAATCGTCTCTTCTTCTCTGTTTCGGCTGCTGTTTACAGCACCACCCAGAGGCCTGGTGTCAAAACTGCAAGTTTTCCTGCTTTTCTTTCTTTCTTTCTTTTTATCTTACTGTGATTTACACAAAAAAACCACGTTGTAGACTGAGGCAGATGGTGCTCAGCGTCCATCCCTTTTTCCAGCTTGCGTTGATGCTGCTCATCGGTCTTTTCTGACCATTTTGAGCCCGAGTTGAGTCGATCCCTCCATGAGTTCCGATCCAGAATCAGCCAACTCGGTGTTCCGACCGCAGCCGTTTGGTGCCTCAGCACCTGCTGTAACCTCATCCGACAGCAGCTCGGCGCGACCGGTCGGGGGGTTTGTCGGATGAGGCTCGTTGCCCTGGTTACCGCTGCAGTCTTGTCGGCGACGGATTTTGGGAGGAAAAAAAGAAGGCGAAGAACCTAAGTTAGCCCGCTCGCGAGGCGAACCGCAGTCGGCGGTGTTTCGTGTGGCGCTGCACAACGAGGGAGCGGCTTATCGTTGTCAGCCAGCTACCGTGGAACCAAACGTGCGTCCGGCGTCTCCCGTCTTCATTCCCCTCGCCGAACGGATCGCCGAACCCCGTGCGGTTTTGATCACTTTCTGGCCGCGGAGGGGAGGTTCCGCTTCACGCGTCGTTCCGTCACACCGGGAAACAAACGGCAGCCGGTTCGCTGCTCTCTGCGAGTCCAATCGCTTTCCCCCGGAATCGTCACCGCGTCCCCTTCTTCTTCTCTGATCTTCCAGCGATTCCCTCCTCCGACGCCAAGAACGCCAACCTCTACTTCCTGGACGTGGTCCAGCAGGCCAACTCCATCTTCCACCTGTTCGACAAGCAGTTCAACGACCAGCTCATGCCTCTCATAAGGTCAGTGAAGGGGGTCAGCGTCGGGGTGGGGGGGGGGGGGGGTATTTACAGCGACCGGAGCAGCGTACGTCTTCTCAAAGAGCCTCCGAATGTGTCTGAGGGGTGCCCGAATCTACGTTTTGCGCTCGTCTTCCTCAGTTCATCTCCAAAGCTCGCAGAGTGCCTGCACAAGAAGAAGGAAGTGATCGAACAGATGGAAGTGAAACTGGACACTGGAATCGACAGGTCGGTTCGATTCCAACAAATGGGTGGGGGTGGGGGTGGGGGTGGGGGTAGGGGGGATGCTCGAGCGGTCTAAAAATAAAGCCGAACTTCCGCTCGCTGATTACAGGACAATAAACTGCATGGTGGGTCAGATGAAGCACATCCTGGCGACGGAGCAGAGGAAGACTGACTTCAAGCCCGAGGACGAGAACAACGTCATGATCCAGTACACCACAGTAAGAGAGAGACATGAAATCACCGCAGGCTGATCACGGGGGCCCCGTAGGTGGCGCTGTAGCGTGCTGCCAAAACAGAGGACGAGATTCCGTATAGCGTAAACAAACGAGACATAGGTGCAGGTGCAGAGATCGCGTTTCAAGTGGCTGAAACGTCGACACCCTCTAAACACCCGCCTCCCTCCCGACAGGCCTGCTCCAAAGTGTGCGCCTACGTCAGTCGGCAGGTGGAGCACGTGCGGAAGTCCATGGACGGCAAGAACGTGGACACGGTGCTGACGGAGCTGGGGGTCCGCTTCCACCGGCTCATCCACGAGCATCTCCAGCAGTACAGCTACAGCTCCATGGGGGGCATGCTGGCCATCTGCGACGTGGCGGAATACCGACGATGCGCCAAGGACTTCAGGGTGAGCGAGGGCGAGGGTTGGGAGGGGTGGAAGGGTGGGGGAGACTCCGAAAAACGCACTGGCTACAGGGCAAAGATGACTCCGCCCACAAAAGCCTCACGAGAGATGCGTCATCGCCGGTCCTGTGGCGTGAAAACCACCAAGCTGTTGCCTCTCTCTGTCATAACATAAACGTTGACCGTGCGTCTCCACCTCTTCGCCCCCCCCACTTCCAGGTGCCCCTGGTGCTGCAGCTCTTCGACACCCTCCACGCCCTCTGCAACCTCCTGGTGGTCGCCCCCGACAACCTGAAGCAGGTGTGCTCGGGCGAGCAGCTCACCAACCTGGACCGCAACCTGCTGCACGCCTTCGTCCAGCTCCGCGTGGACTACCGCTCATCCAGGCTGGGCCGACACTTCAGTTAGTGACTGACCACCCACCCCCGCCTCCCCCCGCCTCCCTCCCTCCTCCACGCGCTCCGTCCAGCAAATGAATGCTCCACTGAGATGACGACGATGCACCTTCCGGATGTCCGCGTGCAAGTGTCTGGTCCCGGCATGCGGGCTCTGCTGGAGGGGAGGGGGGGGGAGGGGGAGGGGGAGGGGGCGCTTCGTGCATCGTGGAGACCGGGCCGCTGCTCCTTCGATTTTGGGAAATGTGCATTTTTACGCGATTCCATTGTTTATTTCTCCAAGCTGAAGAAGTTTATGTGTTTATTTACTTAGGATTTGATTAGTTTGTTTGTTTGTTTGTTTGTTTTTTAAAAATACTAATCCATCCCCGATTCTATGTGGCAAAGATATGACGTGTTGAAATTAAAGGGACGACGCTGATTTCTGTGGTTACGTAACCAAGGAGCCTTTTTGAATGTGCCAAATATTTCAAAGCAGGCCACACTCGCGCTAAGGAAAAGCCCCCCCCTCGGAGCTGCTTTAAACGGACGATGCGGCTCTGGAGGCAGGCGTCAGGCCTGCAGCAGCGCTCCACACGGGGTGGGGGGGGGAGTGGGAGGGGCTCCGTCACGAACTGCCGGGGACGACCTGAGACGGAGCTCCGTCCGGCCGCGAGAGACACATGATCACCTCCGCGACCTTCGCCCCCTCCGCCGCAAAGCCGAGGTCAAGGGGAGGGGGAGCGCGATCCGAACTTCGAGCAGGTCTGAGAACCTCTTCGGAAGGTCTGGGTGGTCTTCCTCCCCCCCCCCCCCCTCCTCCCCCCTCCCTTCACGGCTCAGACGATGGGTCACTGAACGTGTGTCACTGTAATTGCACAGATCAACACTTGCCCATCCAGTCCAAAGACGCTGCCGGCCTGATCCTGCAGTCCTTTCTGGGTCAGGGGACAAAAGGCGTGTTGACCTCTGATGATTAGGGAAACAAACTAGACGGAGACGCCTTCACACAGGGTTTATCTTGAGGGGGGAGGGACGGGGGGGGGGGACCGCCTTAACGATCCCCAGCCGCGAGAACCGGAGGACGGACGTCTCCTCCCGCCAAAGCTGCTCCCGACTGTACTGCTGTTTACCTTCGTTAGTAACTCAATAAAACGACAAAGACGTTGCGTTTTACTCCGCGTCCCTTCATTTCGCCGCCAACATCGCTTTCGGAGCGAGATGAAACGCTTCAGGGGAGAATCTCTCCCCTGTCGGAGCAGCTCCCCTCCGACTTCTTCTTCTTCTTCTTCTTCTTCTTCTTCTTCTTCTTCTTCTTCTTCTTCTCCTCCTCCTCCTCCTCCTCCTCCTTCTTCTTCTTCTTCTTCTTCTTCTTCTTCTTCTTCTTCTTCTTCTTCTTCTTCTTCTTCTTCTTCTTCTTCTTCTTCCTCTTCTTCCTCTTCCTCCTCCTCCTCCTCCTCCTCCTCCTCCTTCTTCTTCCTCCTCTTCTTCTTCCTCCTCTTCTTCTTCTTCCTCTCCCTCCTCTTCTTCTTCTTCCTCCCCTTCTTTTTCTTCTTCTTCTTCGTCGTCTTCGTCTTCATCTTCTTCTTTATTTTCCCGATAGAAGTCATCAAGTATTCATAGGAATTCTCGCCGCCCCGAGCAAAAAGTTTCTTTCTTCGACTTGGGGGGGGGGGGGGGGGAGTGAGCGGAGCCTGGAGGGGATTAGATATCGGCGCGTTGATGAATTGTGTGCCGTAGTCATGGACTGGGGCAGAGCCGGCGAGATAGAGACGGCTGAGAGCTCAGTTCCAGCGCCGGCTGGCTGGCGTTGTGTAGAAGGTACACACGGCGCCGTGCGAGTTCAAACAACATAATTAATTAGGCTAATATTAATATTATCAATGCCACATAAAATTCAATTCTCCCAGCCCTAATCACAACTGGATAGCTTGTAAAAATTATTGTGTTAGGCCCCGGTGCAAACAGAGGGTCTTTTCCAAACATTCGAAAACTATTTGTTTTTCCCGGCGATTAATGTGCGTGGCGCGGGGAGGGGGGGAGTTTGGGGGGCGGGGGGTAAGCGGAGCCGGGCCAGGGACGATAACTGGCGTGGAGACGGAGGCAGAGGCGCGGCCTGGCCCCGGGGACTCCCCCTCCCCGGCTCGGGCGTGTATAGAGGAGGGGGAGAGGCGGTTGGGGGGTGCGGGTGGGGGGGCGCTGTGTTTTTTTGGGGGTGCG
>JASSRZ010000050.1:1554503-1565708 GCA_032164315.1 Malacoctenus gilli | reverse complement strand
ACACACACACACACACACACACACACACACACACACACACACACACACACACACACACACACACACACACTTTCCTGCCTCGAACCGTCACACAATCCCACATCTGTAGCTGCCATGCAAGGCACTGCCATTCCATTGGAGCAACTCCGGTCGGTTAAACGGACACGTGCATACTGTAGCATGGTGGAGTCTATTGACTGTGATGTGACTGAGTCGCATGCTCACTCAAGAGTGCCTCGGCTGCAGTGTCCCCGAGCAAGACACTGAGCCCCAAGTTGCTCCCGGTGGTGTGTGTGTGAGTGGGTGAACATGATCAACAGCCTAAGACGCTTCGAGGCTGCTGGAAACGGTACAACAACAAAAAAAAAACGGCCCATGTACGCTTTTAAAACGGGATGGCCCCCTTTTTCTGACCCCCTGAACCTCTCAGCGTCTTCGCCCCCGGGGTCTTGTCTGCAGCGGCTGTGGCAGCGTCCTTGCTCGGGACGGCACTTGGCAGCGGGAAAAGGACACTGGCAACTTCATTATCCCACAATAACAGGCTAATTATTGTGTTTGTGAGCGACAAATCAGAGCACAACAGACTGCATGTCCCTGTCCTGTTTTGAGCATCTTAATTACTTACCCACAGACCCCCCCACACCCACCCCCCCCCCCATCCCCATCCCTCTCTCTCTCTCTCTCTGTGTTGCCACTGCTGCCGTCGTTATTTTGCATATAAAAGGCAGCCGCTAATTGTCTGGACTATAAATATTCGGCATGCAATTAGCGTCCTGGCCTGCCTCTCCGCGTCGCGTTATCACCTCGCCGTTTGGTGCGTTGGTGAAGACCCGCACACTCAATTCCCCGTATCTAATGGGAGTTTGATAGCGGCGACACAACCTTTGTTTTTTGAAGAAGGAAGCGCAGCGAGCGCCCGCCTGTTGTCTCACCCTTTCACTTTGCTTTGAGGAGGGGGGGACAACAAAAAAATAAAATAAACAAGCATCCCCAACATCACTTTGGGGAGGGCGAGAGAGGGGGAAGGTGACTGCCGCGCAGATTTGGACCTGCGCTGCGGGAGGTAGGGCCGCGTGGGGGCCGTGCCGTGAGGGGGCCAGAGTTCGGGCAACAGGGCAACTCTGACGCCCCCCCCCCCCAAAAAAAAGTCAAAGAAAAGTCAAGAAAGGAAGAAGTGCACATGAGAAACAGCGTGGAGGGGGGTGGAGGGGTAGGAGAGCGTTCACGGGTGAGCGCAGTCCTGTTCGAGCTGCTAAAGTGCAGACGGGAACTCCTTTCATCTCCCTTCAGGGTCACCGTCCACGCAGGGAAGGGCCCCGTCAGCCTGCTCGCACCTCCCCCCCGCCGCCGGCGAGCTTCCCCTTCGCCCTCCTCGACGCTCTCGCCCCAATGGCGCGCCGGCGCTCCGCGGAGCGGCCCGCAGGCCGGAGTGTCGGGAGGTCATGGGACGCATGGAACCAAAGTGAGCTGTTTGTTCTTTAAAGGAGCCCTATAATGCTATTTCGACTTTTTTCAGCTATTCACAGTGTAATAGTGTTGAAAGCTCATTCAGACAAGTGAGCAGCGCCCCCTCTGGTCACAAAAACTCATGTTTGAGATATCCAGCGCGCCTCTCTATTCAGTTTCGATGGTGGTAGAAACGGTCGGTTTCAGGGAGTTTTTTTCACATCAGTTTTTCCACTGACGTCACAAGGGGGGAGGGGCTCAGTGATTGGACAACTTCTCTACGCTGGGCGTATGGGCGCGCTTCCTACAACTGCTACCAGTAGTTAACCAATCAGAGGCGTCCTTCATCTTGTAGGGGCGGGGCTTAATGCGGAAGAGCCTCATTCTGCTTGTTTCTAAAGGGGGGGTCTTTTAGGACTGAAGGAGACGATCGAGATATAATGAAATATGGTGTTTGAGAAAAAGAGCTTGATGAATTTCTGTCATTGTGGACTTACATACGAAGACAAAGACATCCAAAATGTGTAAAAAGGGCCACTTTAAACTTGCTCTTTGTGTTCTTTTATCCACAGGAAAAAAAAAAAAAGCAACACAGCAACGCGTCGAACGGAACGCCGCTGATTTTGCACCTCGTGGTAATTTACATGTCATGAGTGGATCGTTTTCCGTCACATGAGTCTCTAAGCACGATTAGAGGGGATTTGGGCGGGTGGTCCACCCTCTCGTACACCAAGGCGTGACGGAGCGAGGCGGCGTCTCGTCATTTCTTCACATCAGCCGAGAGAAGCACCCACTCGGGATGTTGCTCAACGGGAGGAAATGGACGGCAAACATCACCAGGAAGTAATATGTCTATCACTCCCCCCCCACCTCCCTCCACCTGCAGCTCCACACATCACTCCTGATTGTATCACCTCTTCTTTGGCTGGAACCGTTTTTCCCTTTCCTCTTTTCTTGTTCTCTCAATGGAAGAATTATAAGGTCATCCGACTGCCCGCGCTGAACCCCCCCCCCCCCCCGGCTCGGCTGGTTGTGTCTCGTGAGCCGCGTGTTCGACACCCAACGCCTCTGATGTTCACTTTTGGTTGAGTGAGCGATGTGGTGGTATGGGGGGAGTGGGGGGGGGCACAGAAAAGAGGAGGGGGGGGTGAACGGGATGATAAGAAACTGCAGTCAAAGGTCCGTGTGAAACATGGCAACGTGACAGTAGAAGTCGAAGACGTTAATGAGCACAACGCGGCGAAGACTTGGATGTGGTGAAACCCAGATGAAGCAGAGATGGCGAAGAAGGGACGGAAGCACGTCGGGGGCCATTACTGGAGGTTAGGTGGTGGGACTAAACCTGGTCAGCTTGGGGAGTGGGGGGGGACGGGGGACGGGGGGGGACGGGGGGTTGACTGGAGCCTGGAGGCTCGTTAGAAGCAAGATTCTGAGGGTTCCTAATTGGGTCGGCCAGGGCCAGTCAGTCAGTCTGAGAGGAGGGGGGGGGGCAGTCTCAAGATCTGAGTTTGAAGAGGGGGGACGGGGGGACGGAAGGGTGCGCGAGTTAATAGTGAAGGGGAGGGGGGGGCGGCGAGGGGGGAGGGGGGGGTCGCTTTCCAAGTCACATGAAAGTTTGTGGGGATGAATGTACCATAATTAGATTAATAAGTAGCTTAATTTATCGCAGCAGAGGATATCAGCGGCTCCACATTAGAGGCAGGCCAGAAGATTAGCCTCGATCGGCGTTTCCAAAACACGATTAGCCCCCCCCGGCACAAAGACCGGCCTCTTTCACAGGTTCCTACCACAAGGGCTGGGATTAGAGAAACATGTTGAATAATCAGCCGTGCCCCCACATGCTCCTCTCGAGTCGGCGCCGCAGCCAGGGGTGCGGTGCACTGCAACCCTCTGCCCCCCCCCCCGTTCCCACTTGCAACTCTTGTCAACTGGACTCTTAGAGGGCCAATTAAAGTCAAGAGCAGCCCACACTGGCCCAGGTGTGGGTTTTGCCACCCAGGGTTGGAAACACACCTGCTGCACGAACACCCAACCCCCACCCCCCACCCCCACCTGGCTCTACCGACACAAGGCTCGTCCTTTAACGAGCCAGTGAGAACTTTTCACCCCCCCCCCCCAAACCCTCCCACCCCAGGCTCATCAAGTCAAGCCCGCAGAATTAGCGGCGTGGCGTTTGTGTGGCCACCAAGTCATGTGGATCTCTCCCTCTCCCAGGAGCCCCCACCACCACCCCCCCCCCCAGGAGAGCAGCTTCATGCCTAATTGATTGTCCCTCCAATCTACCCGGGAATGCCAATAAAGACCTCAGCATATGCTCACTCCAGTCCAGGCCACCAGACACATTTGCCATGAATGCAATGCTCTTACTAAGCTTAAGATCCCTTGATCCTCTACATCCGGCCTCTTGTTTGAGGAGGAGAAAAAAAGAGAGAGAGAGAGAGAGAGAGAGTGACAGAGGAGAAGTGACGGGGCCCTGAGCCAGATTTTTCGCATCCCAGCTCGTCGTGGAGAGGGCGCAGCTGTGAGGCGTCTCCCCCGATCGGCTACTCGAGCGATATCGTCTGGATTTGTCACACAAGCAAGACTCCTCTTCTGGCTTACGGGGGGGGGGCAGACTTCACAGAAGGTGACGTTTTGCGCCAACGCTTGCAGAAAGGAGCACGGCGTCGGAAGCAACGGCCTCAGGTGAGTGCCCCCACCCCCCCACCCCACCCGCCCCTCACCGGACAGGGGTGCGACACAGAAGAAGAAGAAAAAAAGTGGGTTTATAAATCACTCGTTTGTCACCACCTTGTCAGGGAGACAAAATCCTGTTTATCCTTGAACAACCAGCGACTCTTCCATTTCCCGCTGCTGTGCCACCACTGCAGGCCAATTATCCTGTGTGACTATGCAGCGCCACGCGTTGGTGATAATGTGCGCAGAGTCAACATGTCCTACAGGCAGCTCGCGCTGGCAGGAGGTTGGCTTCCGCGAGCACCCGGCTCACCCCCGTCCTCCAGGCCACGGCAGCGGGACGCCACTGTTTCAGCTGGGCTGACGTCTCTCTCTCTCTCTGAGCACCCACGTGTGTGTGTGTGTGGGGGGGGGGGGGGCTTTTTTGTTGTAATGTATATGTAGGGATTTGAAAGTGGATGCGGGCGTGACCCACAAGGACTCGCGTTACAAGGAGGATAAGGATGTAGGTCGATTGTTTTAGGCTTGGCGACGATTCGAATCGCAGAGTCGATTCGGGTATAAGAAGAGGATTTGGTACGATTTGGTCCCATTGACCTTTCAGGGGAAAAAAAAACAATCTAGTTTTCCTCTAAATGTGGAAAGCTAATTATCCGCTGAACCCTTACGTGGGTTAAAGTCGGAATTTACGTGCCTGAAAACTCGATGAAGATGCGTTTTGCTGGGAGACCCCCGCTCCACCTGCGACGACCACAGCGCTGACCACTCCCGATGACCTCTACGCCGTTTGCAAACACAGTGACCTTTTGTTTGTTCCGATTCCCAATTGATATCCAGGTTGTTTTTCTTCTTCATTTCAGATCATTGTGGCATCATCCGCTGTTCTCAACGTTAAACGCTGGCTTAAATGAAAGATTCAGAGGTTTCGCTCCGACTGACTCTCAGGGGGAAAAAATCTGTAAACTAGTGAATCGTTCCGATCCCTCAAAACGGCTGCGGCTCGGAATCGTCCGCCCGAGCTGAGCGCGTAACACTTTGAAAGCATTCTGGGTTTTTTCCCCCCCTCGCTCCTCTTCCCGCCGTCGCTCAGCCGCAGGAAGTTTCGTCTTGCTTCGCCGTGCCAGGAGAAAGTGCGTACCGGCGCGTGTGCCAGGTTTGGTGCCTCCTGGAAAGCGAGAGAGAGAGAAAAAAAAAATTTACCCCACGGTTTCTATTATTGGTTAAGTTCCCTCTATTTGCAGTTCCTTTTTCGTCGCGGCGTCAAACTGGTGCTGCCATTAAGTTGGCACGAGCAGGCGACGAAACTTCAACAGATGTACGACATCTTAAAAACGTATAAAGTTTGTTCTTTTTGTTTGTTTTACAGAGCGACTCGTAACTGGAGCAGAGTAAAAAAAGAAAGAAATCCAGGCAACATTTGGAGGTATTGCAGTTCCAGCATGTCAGCAATTTTGTTCTACCATCATCCGCTAACTAAACTTTTAATGCTCTTTATTTAAACCTTAATATTAATTAGTGCCAACAGCGGAAATCAAGCTTACTCTGCCTTTATGAGGTGGCATCTTGACCTCTTAAATACCTCAGTCAGCGAATTTCATTGTTGGCTGCCCCGAACGGAGACACTTGGAGCATCACCTGAGATGAGGGGAAGTGATTCCCTGAGTGAGGGGCTGAAGGCTGAATGGATCCTCGCTGGAGTTTCCAGGTGAGGTTCAAAGACCACCAGGAAGGCTTCGAAATCCAACTTGGACTAAAGAGACAAAAGTGCGGAAAGTCAAGACTTCGCCGTGAGAACCGACTCCCATCCACGTGTGCTCTCGCTCCGGTCCATCCTTCGTTTTTTTGTGCTGTCACCATGATGATGAATCGTTTCTCCTTCTACCACAACCTCTGCGTTTTGTCCTCTTGGAAAGGAGACCGCGGTCAAACCTAAAACCCGACTAGCTCTCCTCGATTTTTCCAACCTGGACCCGATGACGTTCGCGGCAATGATTGCGTTCGTGCATCCGTTTCTCGGCACTCGGCTCTCTCCAGAAGCATCGCGGACCGGCACCCGCTGCGCTCGCTGCTTGTTAGCCAGCAGCTGTTCCGCCCCTCCGCTGGTGGAGCGGAGTCTGTTGTTGAACAAACGAGGTGGGGGGGGGGGGGTGGATGGGAGGGGGGCACGAAAAAAAAACAACCCCAAAACAAGCGAAACCCTGGGCTGGATCAGGCCATGTGCAGCGCCTTGCTCCGCTCTGCTTGCTACCCCCGTCAGCGAACCTTCGCCACGCACCAAATTAGAAACACTCGCCATCAGGCAGACAGCTGGCAGCCGTCCCCCGGGAATGCCAATTAAGTTTGTACAACATTTAGACAACAAAACTGTACAAGAGAAAAAACATCCCCGTCGTGACGGCCGTCCCCGCAACTCCCAGCGGCCCTCGCCCTAACCTCCGCTGCTGCCCCCCCCACACACACACACACACACAAACCGCCCCCCCCCTCCATCTGCATCAGCTTCTAGCTACACCTCCTCGGAGCGGCAGGCAGGCCCAGGAGAACGGCAAATATGTTGGCGGAAATACATGAATACCAAATCAAAGCCATTGATTTTGTCATGCTAATGCGTTGTTATAACAAATTAAGAGATGATGTTTTATTAATAAGCCGGGCGTCTGCTCCGTCAGATAGAGACTGGCGGCGAGCGTCTTCCCCCGTTCACGGCGCCACCGCGACGCCGTCGCTCTGATAGGATCGTCCCGTTTGACGGGTCTCAATCACGCCACGCACAGTGCTTGTGACAAACTGAACCAGGAAGTGCCGCTTCAAACTTTGGCACTTCGCCTGATCAAGTGTCCAACGTGGTAACCTGAGTTTCTGGCCTTGAGGGAACCAAGGAGGAGGAGGAGGAGGAAAAAAAAAAAAAAAAAAAGCTGGTAGCGGATTAGAATAATACCTAAGTAGCTTTCTGAAAATTGAACCCCCTTGAGCAGGAAAAGGAATACGTTGGGCCCCAGGCGCCGAGTGTGACCCACGCGCCCGCCGCAAAGCGCTGCCGCTCAACGCCCGCTGCCGGTTCATCCGGCAGCCCACTGCGCCGTCGCTCCAGTGTGACACGCCGGGGAAGTGACAGACAGAGTGACAGCGCGAGTAACTAATTGAGACGGGATGCAAAAGAGATCCTCTGCGCTCGGAGCAACTGGAAGTGGGAGAAGGCCCTCATCTTCCCAGCAGCAGTACCCCCCCCCCCTCCCCACACACACACACACACACACACACAGAACACTATCCCTGCTCAGGGCATCTCTATCAACGTTAATTAGTCGAGCAATGATTAATGTGGGAGCTAAATGAAGTTATTTCTGTTAATCGGTGTTTCCTTTGAAACATCACTCATTGTGTCAATAACACTGTTTGAATTCATTAAAGTGCAGCATTGTGAGCGCGCGCGGAGCGGGGTGATGGAGCAGAAAGACTGAATATTGAGGGCGAAAAAACACAGCGAGCGAAGAAAGTGGAACTGCAAATTACCGAGTATTACACACAGGCCAAATTTATTCCTTCATGGCGGAGACTTTCTTTCATCTCTCCCCCCGTTTGAACTGCGACGCCCTTGCTCGCAGTTGCCTCTCCAAGTCGCACAAGTGAAGTGAATGTTGCCGCACAACATTGCTGCGTTTGATGCCGTCAACTGTACTTTGTTTTTGTGGCAATGAAGCAAAAAAAAAGCAGGTTTAGAAGAGGCTATAAAATCTCCGTGAACGTTCGACTGATGCAGCGTGCGACTGTCTTCTGACCTCGTTTCTCTTCACAGATGGTTTCTGGACCCCCTTCATATGACGTCGACTTTACCAAAAGCAATATAGTGAAGCCAAACACTGGTGTGACACACGCTCACACAAACACACCCAAGAGGGAGCCTTCAAAATAAAAGCGGTTTTCCAGGTATTCACTAAATTCTAGTTGATTTTTTTAGTTTTCCTGTTAAATGTTCACCTTTTTCCCCCCGCAGTTTCAATGCAGACAAGGCAATAAGCCAAGGGGGTGGCTAGGAGGGCAGTTCCACTCTTATGACATGCCTGATGCCCCCCCCCCCCAGTTCTACGAAGGAGAGGCTCCACATGACAACATGACTATATGTGACTGTGCATCCATCCTGCCCGACCTGGTCATGACTACATTGTAACACAATTTCTTTGTGTGGAGCCCCTTCTTGCTGAGTCACTTTCCCAAGCCGCATTCAAACTTCCTGCAGCGTGACGGTTCGACGCACGGATACCACTGGAAACAGCGTCTGCCTGCAGGGCAGGAAGGAGGGGAAAAAAACCAAACAAACAAACAAACAAACACTCACACAAACATCCCTCGACCGTTGGTCAGCAGTGACCGGTTCCCTGGAGGGAGCAGCGCAACATCCAACCACAGCACAGTTTTACAGTTGGGGAAACTTGGCTCGTCTGACGGCAGGACCGCTCAGAAAGTCTCCTCAGGTTGGGTGGGTGCAGGATGGGTGCGGGGGTGGTCCAAGGAACGGGTGATCCCATGATGGTGGCGATCGAGTTGTAGCCCTTTCTTACCCAAAGTTAAAGTGGGCTCTGGGTTCTTTAAATCTGACTCTGCGTCACTTACATGCAATTATTTGGATCATGGCACCATATCATCAATGATTGTTAGATACTCGAGGCACACCTTTAACAACAAACCCTTTTAGTAAGGAAAACAATAAATGTTAATAAAATAATCAAGTGTGTGTTGTTTTTTGATGTAAAGCACAAGATATATGCAGGCTCTTCACTGCTTAAAACACAAAATCACACCCACAGGGTAGCATTCAAAACTCACAGGTATGAAAATAAATCGTTCATAACCAACAACTGAATAAAGCCGGCAACCCCCAATCAACACCACGTAGCAGGCCTGTATCGTTGCTTGGGAACGTAGTGACCAAAGACTCAGCGGTCGCTTCACTCAATGAGCAAAATAAAATAGAGTTAAGATACCTTTTTGAAAGATGAGTACTTTTCCTGAACAATTTACTCCTCTCCCTGCAATCCTCGTCCTCTCGCGGCCAAACACGCTTGGCACACGCTACCACTCCAAAGCCAGGCCTCGTGCGTCCACGCCCAGGCCTGAACTCCTCGTCCCCCGTCTCCCACGTTGCCAGAGGTCCTCTGAGCGCTTCCAGGATGGCTCAGAGTGCTATCTGGGCCCAGTCTCTCGTTGTCCAGTCCGGCAACGATCCTCTATAAGTCTCTCAAGTCCAGCTGAATTAGCGTACGGCGACTTATACAGTCCATAAACGAGCTTGTTCGCATTCGCTCCTGCTATGCTAACCGCTAGCGGCTAGCGGCAAACGAAAGTCCAAAAGCTCCGAGTTGGAACTTAATTGTCCTCCACCACCACGTTAGCACGGACACCTCCAGTGGCTTGTTGTCGGGACAATCCCACGGCACAGCTTACGTTACTACAAGACAGGCGGACTTATCCCGGTTGCTCTCCCTCTTCACCTGCGCCCACCTCTTCTCACCGGTTCGGACTTGACCTTTTTTTTTTTCTCTCTCGCTCCCTCTCGCGAACTCTCCAGTGACGTTCAAGGTACCACGTCAAAGTCGGGAAAAAACACTTTTCACATGCAACACCATCAAACAGAAATATTACTATGCGAGAGCAGTTTTTAAACACAGTCATTACATTTTAAAGCTTTACATTTTTAATGAAATAACAATAAATGAATTTAACCTTTTTAAACCTATTCATGAACTGAACTATTTATTTTTTTTAAGGCATCCTTTTTTTATACTGGCTACAGAGTCATCAGGTGGTCCGAAGTGATGAAATGAATGGTGAAAAATGTCTGTGGCGTGTTACAGGAGTGGGCAGTCCTTCCATTGTGCAAGAGGTTGAAGAGTGAAATGCTATTGCTGGAGGTTTGCGCTCTCCAGGTGCTTCGAGTTCAGGAAAAGAGCACCCAGATCTTTCCTCAAAATGCTCGACTTTCAGCGCCTGCTGTCAGCCTTTCCAGCCAAAAAAAAGCTTGTTGTGGTGACTCACGCCTGTGACCACTGGGGGCAGTGTGGCGCGCAGACTGCAACTTTCCAAGGTTGTAGGGCTTTCTTGTGAATCAAGAGGAGCAATCAGTAGATTAAACTGTTGTCACTGTCAGGGTCCCTGTGTCTGATTTCCTCCCCTCCCCTCCCTCCTCCTCCTCCTCTCCTCCCCTCTCATCATCGCTGCTATCTGATGACCTCTCCTCGGCAGACGGCACCAGAGCAGGCGCTGACAGCTCCATAATTCTCCTGACAAACAGCCCGGTAATTGATCACTTTGGCCCGAGTGGATGCGAGGCGCGCGCACGCACACACACACACACACACACACACACACACACACACACACACACACACACACACTCACACAACCAGGAAGGAAGGCCCAATTTAATTGCAGCCGGCCGCGTGCTCCATCTAGATATATTCTTATTAAGAAATGAAAGCCGCTAATTTTAGATACACACAGTGCAAACGCGCGGGGGCGGCTAATGGAGTTCCAATTTAGAGGGGCCTTATTTTGCTGGTTCGGGCCTTTCAGCGTCTAATCTCGGGCCCATTGTTGGGACGGTCAGGGTTAGTAATCGCCCTTCACCTTGTATCGGTGGCGTAACCCCCCCCCCCCCCCCACACACACACACACACACACACACTGACTGCCCCAACCTCCGACAATTTAAAGATGATTTTAACATAACAACGCCTCTTTTACCGTCCTGGTGACGGCACCTTCGAGTCGAATCACCACAACTAATGGGATCTAATCTATACAATGAAGGGACATTAATATATATGCAAATCGGCTGCGGCGGCATCTCTCGCGGGGTGGGGGGGGGTGGGGTGGGGGAGATACGGAGCGCGCCGGCGGACACTTGTATCGACTCTGTCACATGTGTCACTTAGTCGTTAATTACTGTTAAACATTCCCAAAATGTAAATACGTGGGCCCGCAAATATCGCAGCGCATGTTTCCTTGGGCAATAATGTTCCAGGGGGAGACTGACCCCCCCCCCCCCAACTCCTTGAAGGTCCAGCGGGGCGGGCGGGGGGGGGG
>JASSRZ010000050.1:1459239-1470972 GCA_032164315.1 Malacoctenus gilli | reverse complement strand
ACACACACACACACACACACACACACACACACACACACACACACACACACACACACACACACACACACACAGCTACATCATCCAATCTATATTTTTAGCAACCAGGAAACAAAAGTGTGTTACAGTTCTCCTTATGAGAACCGCTGGGGGAGCCACAAAAAACCCATCAGAGTGCCAGAAATTCACAAACAGGAAGTGCATTTAAACAAAGTACCTTGTTCATGCTCTGCAGCATCTGCTTGTTAAATTACCAGACGAGGGCAAACGCAGCTCTGCTCCGCAAACACGACATCCGACTGATGACTCGCGCGACTGTAGTACAAACTTAAAGGCTATTTTCTGAGTGCATTCGCCATCACTGAGTTGTTTCGCTGCTTCGACTGGTGTCAGACCTTTTCCAGCTAATTGCGTAATTCTCCCATGATTGCGTTTGACGCCGGAAATGTGTGGCAGGAATTCCTGGCAGAGGAGTGCGCGAGTGAAGTCCCCCCTCTAAATGGGAGTCGGCGTCCGCTGCCCGCTGG
The DNA here is from genome assembly GCA_032164315.1 of Malacoctenus gilli. Taxonomy (NCBI): domain Eukaryota; kingdom Metazoa; phylum Chordata; class Actinopteri; order Blenniiformes; family Labrisomidae; genus Malacoctenus; species Malacoctenus gilli. The sequence goes on along the minus strand of JASSRZ010000050.1, from coordinate 1,470,448 downwards.
CCTCGGCTCGCGTGGGCTCGCCTCCCGTCTGAGACCCGGTGGCTCAGCTCTCATCCACACTTCACCGCATGCCACTATCATCCTGCTCTAATCTGCAAATTCCATTTCCAAAACATCCCCCCCCTCCTCTTCTTTGTCACGTGCACAGGAGGGGGGGGAGGGCGAGAAAGTGGGTCAACGGCGCTGCCGCGCTCTGCTGTAACATCGGAGACAGACGGGGACTAATGTCATCATCGCATGCAGTCTCGTCTCGAACGTGCGGCCACAAACGAACGGCGCTCCACCTGTTCCGCTGCTAAAAACAAACGACAACAACGCGCTCCATGCACGCTCTGAAAAAAGAAAGATATATTTTGATCAACACCACGCCCCCCCCCCACTCCCCCACACCTTCCCTCCCCCACATCCCCCCAGTTGAAGGAGTCAAAATTAACATGTTGTGAATAGACGGCTGGCGGTGGCATCATGGGAGCTCCTCATTATCTGTCATGAACACCAGCGTGTGCGCAGACACGTGAGCTTCCCCTCCCAGCGACTCGGCGTCCTCGGTTCGTTCGTGTGCCGCGCTGTGAGGCGGAGCGCGGGCGCGCCGGATGGAAACGCAGGGAGGCGGCTCGTTTCACTCCTCGCGTGATCGGGACATTTAATCTCTTTGTCTCCTCCAAATTAAGATCCTTGCCCTGCTCTGTCCCACATAGAACGGCTATTAGCGGGTCTGTTTACAGCCGGGGAGCGGAGGGGTTAACCGAAAGCAAGCGCTTCACCCTCAGTTTACCCTCTTAATCCCGGGGCCGGGTAACAGGGCTGCCGAGGGAAACGGAGGAGGAAGGGGGGGAGGAAGGTCATAGCGGTTGCGACTGCTGAAACAGCCTGTGACTAATTGTTGAAATGGCACTCCCTGCTCCATTGTGCCGAGCAGTAAAAACTGCCACGTCCCATGAAACCGCCTTTTCTTTGAGTAAACTACCAGACAAGTTGAAGTCAGGAGCGGCAGGAACATTTAGCCTCGGCTTTTTTTTTTTGCTCGACTTGTGTGGGGCCGACGCTGAGCTTTCAACTTACAAGTTCAACCTCTGAGAGAGAAGGAGAGGGAAAAAGAGAGAGAGAGAGAGAGAGAGAGAGAGAGAGGAAAAGAGAAATAGAGAGGGAAAGAGAGAGAGGGAAAGAGAGAGAGGGAAAGAGAGAGAGAGAGCGAGAGAGAGCGAGAGAGAGCGAGGGAAAGAGAGAGAGAGAGAAAGAGAGAGAGGGAAAGAGAGAGAGGGAAAGAGAGAGCAAGAGAGAGAGAGCGAGCGAGAGAGAGCAAGAGAGAGCGAGCGAGAGAGAGCAAGAGAGAGGCCTCAGAGCAGATATCAGGCGTCGGGTTCCACAAGGTGATAGTAACCCGAACCGAGCGGGCCTTCGGTCAGAGCGCTTCACTCGGAGCAAACGTCTCAGAGGCGGGCCTTTCAGGTGGATTCTCGGGTCTAGCCGTTGTGCTTGGGAACCCGAGGAAAGGAATGCAGGAAGACAAACACGTTATACTGGATGCTGGCGCTTTCCGGCAGGCCCTCCGGTGCCACGCGAGGACCGGTTAGCAGCGACGAGCATTGTGCTGGGAATGTCAACAGAGGGGGAAGGGGGGGGGGGGGTGTCTGCCAATAACAGCGTAAAAGTGGTTCACTGTGAACGTTACATAAGCGGCTGAAATCACCGAAACTCTTGAAAATAAGTCACTTCTCCTTCCCTTTGCTTCCTCTGCTTGCCTCAGTTCGGCCGTGCGTGCGTTCGAACATACCAAATCAATGGGACTCGTTCGGAATTCCCATTGAGACTCTCGTCATAAAAAACTCACAAAAGACTGCAGGCGAGACAACGGCCTCTGCCGAGGGTCTGGTTAATGAACTGCCAGCTCGTCCTTTGTGCCGTACCTTGCTTGCCTGGGGCGTGTTGAGGATGTGCACCGTGCTCGGCTTGACACCGTTGGCTTTGGTCCTCCTGTACAGCGCGAACCTGCTTTTCCGTCGGCCGCGGTCTCCGTTGGGCAGCGAGCCATTGTACCTGGGACAGACGGGGTGGGAGGGAGGAGTAGCAAATTCACGGTTAACGTCTTCCACTGCGAGAGCGTAAACTGTTTTTTTTCTGTCGCAGCAAGGAAAAAAAAAAAAAAAAAAAAGACGTGTGTAATAAGATTTACCTGCAAAATTCCTGTAATCATATAAGAAGTAAACACAGGGAATTAAAACATCCAGTGTGGTACGAAAAAGGAGCTTTGCAACGCATTACGTCACTGGCAATCTAAAACACCCTATTAGTAATCTAAGCGTTACCTTGAATAATGTCTCTGATTACATAATGCACTTTGGGGCTGGAGGTCCCTGCGTAAACCGCAGCTGTTCATTTGCTCAGAGGCCCAGGCAGGAGCAGCTTTTTGGGACGCACGTCAGGTCCGCGCACCGTGTACGAGAACTTGCAGTGGCGAAGCACTTTCGGTGAAAGGGGGGGGGGGGCACAGAAAGTCGAGCGATGTCAGTTTCCGACGCCGAACCCGGCGTCGTCGCCGACCGGGCCGACTCGTTTTTGTTTCCCCAAATCGCTTAACACCGGATTTCGGTTTTGCCCTTCAGTCTGCTGTGAAGCGCTGCTGCTGGGCTTGTGAAATGAAGAGGCTCCTTCCGGGAAGGACCGGTCTTCTCTTTCCCCCCGCCAGCTGGTTCCTACAGCTGGGACACCCCATGCGCTGCTCTCATCCAACACGCGGACCGTCTGTCACGAACGCGCGGGGAATCCGCGGCGCGCTGAACGAAAAAGCCCCCTCGTACGGAAATGTTTACATTGAAAAGCCTCGCGTTTGCATAGCGGTGCATCCAAGGGGGGGGGGAAGATTCGGCCGAGCGCAGTATAATCAGACATTTTCTCCTCTTTGTTTCGACACAAAAGCAACAGAGTGTCCTTCTGCTCCTCCCTGCCTCCCTCCCAGGCTCGTCCACCTGTCCCGTGTCTCCGCACGGCTGGCCAGGCACGGAAACACATGGTCCCAGTCAGCACAGAGCACAAAGCTGGCCTGTAGGACAAGCCACCAACAGAGAGCAGGAGAGAAGACCCGGCTGACTGACTAGAAAACCGTCGTGCGCGACGCTCAGGGAAAAACGCAAAAGTTACGACTGAAGCAACTGGATCCTCTGACAACACAGGAGAGCTGCCACAGAGATAGAGCAGGCCGAGCAGGCCGAGCTTGTCCCTTTGGACAACATAAACATACTGATCGCCAGTCTTTACTGGGAGAAAACCAGTGACGCTCACTCTCCTGTTCCAGACCTGGCTCAAAAACCTCCTAAACTCAAGAAAAACAAGCCGGCGCCGCCATGTTATCGAGACGTCTGCACGTCAGGCCTATCAGCTGGTTACCTGTGCCTAAACGTCTCCTACAAAGCGCACAATCAAGATGATACGCAGCTTAGGATTTCCACCGCGATGAAGCGAGGCGGCGGAATATAGCCGCAGCCCTGGAAGGAAAAGCCACACGCGCTCTCAATTATTCATCATTACACAGAGAAACAATATTCCGTCATCCGGGGAACTGTCGCCGTCACACGAGCGGGGACGGGCTCTTTAAAGCGCCGCTTCGACTAATTGTGATGGCTTTTCCCTTTTTGACCCGTGCCAGGCAGACAGCGGATTTACCTTCCAACACTTAGGAGCGGGGGGGGGGATTAGGAGGCTGGCGTATCACCTATCCTCCAGGGTTGCGCTAAGGAGCCAAGAGCACCTCCCACCTTGTACGCGAACATGAAAGACCAGCGTTCGGAGGGAGAGATGGCGACGTGCTGAGCAGTTGTAGCGCTCATTTGCGCGACGAGGGGGAGGGAGGGGGGGACACGGCGGCTCTGGAGTAGGGTCGGAGGACGGCACACGGGTCAGGCCGAACCCTGCGCTTTTGTCGGGCGGTTTAGACGGGGTCGTTTCTTCCCTTGGGACAAACGGGTACTGAGAAAACTGTTCTCACGTGACAACAAACTGTGGCAGCCCGTACGAAGGAACTTGATTTGTACACTTCCTCCGCTCAGTGTTTTTTCGGCTTCCAAAGCGGAGAGTCCCGATCAATAGGCCCAGTCTCCCCGCTACAAAGGACAGAGGAAGCCGAGGGGGAGGCGAAGGCTCGAGCCCTGATCAATCCATCCTTTCATTTCCAGGGTACCCACGCAGCCCTGCTTCACCACCCCCCCCAGCCCTCCTTTCACTGACCAGCACCAAGCCAATCCACCCCAGCTGAGATGGAAGAGGAGTGTGTGTGGAGAGAGGGGGGGGGGGGGCGGCGGCTGCAGCCATGCAAGTAATAAGAGCCCACCACGGTCATGGCAACAAACCGCCGAGGGAACTGCTGCTCAACCCGGCTTTGTTCCGTGCTGTCAGCTATCTTGTCTACCATCAGGTTGTTGGGGTTGGGGTTTTTTTTCTCCCCTCAATGGGATGTGATGTCATGGCGGTGATTATACACCCGTCAAATCTGATTCACATGTGTGTCTTCATGTCAGCAGGGAGAACAAAAGTATCGGCTTCGAACATGCCACACGCTCAGCCCCCGGGGTAATAAGCGGTCAGCACTTTTGCTGTCCCTCACAATGAGCGGCGAAACTGCGAGTGGACGGGGCAAAGACAACAAGCGCTCTGTACTCCTCAGCATATAATCCTCGGAAGCGCGCCCGTTGCAAAAACGCTCAAACGCCGCGCGAACAAAAGTCCCAACGAGTACGAAAACGCCTGCGTTTCAACAGCGCACAGGTGGGTTGGACCACGGTCCAAAGTCCGATTCCCCTAACGACGCCCACAGGTGTTTTCCATCAGCCCGGGCAGCTGTTGCTAATGACACTTCGATACACACACATGAATGTGTTGAAAAAGTGGCTGCGGCTTCTCCCCCCAGACAAGTCCTTATAAAAAAAACAAACAACTGTTTGGTGTGGTTGTTTTTTCTCGTTTATGCCCAAATTATTTCAGTTTGACGAGACGTGAACGCTGGCGCTAATAAAAACCTCCGTCATTCGTTGGGAAGATAAGGTCTGTCGACAGCAACTCTGTTTAAATAAAGTTAGTTTAACGTCAGATTTGAGTCGTTTGAAAAAAGAAATGTGGCTTTGGGGCCTTTGTTTCTGACACTTTGGTGTACAAATGTAAACAGTCAGACACACATGAAAGCAGAAGTCCCCAAAAGTGCTTACACATACAAAAAGACGCCCCTCACTTTCCAAACACGTTGGCACGATCGATAGTGGCATCACGAATTTTTGACTTTGCCTGTTTCTTTCAGTATCTTTCCTTTAGAAGGAGGTGCCACGTCTAGTCCTAAAAACTTGGAAAACTGTTTTTTTTAACCCGATGCCGGAGAGGATTCCAACTTGTGTCCGACGCTCAAAATCAACATCTTCCCCAGACACGTCTCACCGGAGCGAACGTCAACAGCTTCGTGACCCACGGCTCCGAACTCCAGTCGCTTTCAAAAGTGACCTCATCTGCCGCAGAGCCGCAAGTCCAGGTCTCCGAACCGAAGCCAAACACACCTCGCGGAACAGTGTCCTTCCGACACTTGGAGAAAAGAGGGCGACCTTCAGATTTGGCCGGTTTGGAATCGATGAACCCCCACCGCATACTTCAGGCCGCTGAACTCGTGAGACCGGCGTCTATTTTGAGGCCAACAAAAAGTCATTCACACGCAGTCACACATGATCAGGAGCTCATGCGTGTCCAATGAAAGTGTAGCTTTGCAGCTTCTTGTCCCCTTACAATCAGGGCGTTTTTGGGGCAACCACACAGACATGTTGTTTCAGCTGGCACCAACGCATCATGTGTGGTCATTGAATCTACAGTATACAGGCCTCTGTATACAGTTGATCTATATACAGCTCAGTTAAACGGTTTACATGAAGTAAAATAGAAGACAGTCCCTGAAGGAAGTAAAGTGATGGCGGGCTGGTTCATCCTGAAAACACATAGGAGGTATGTGGTGTTTATTGCGAGAAGGAAGAAGCCTGGGGGCTGGGGGAGGGGGGACCATCACGACTTCCGAATTCCTGAAACCCCCACGAATCCAAGCTGAGGGGAGGAAGGAGCGTCCCGGTGAGGAGTTACCGAGCAAGAGGGAGAGGGAGAGGGGGGGGGGGGGCTTCGACTTCACTCGCCTGCCCCAAAAGTTGCCGCTTCAGTGTCTGTTCGCAGAGCCGCCCCCCCCCCCCACTCCCTCCATGCACTAACGTTCGGTGGGTTTTCCTCCCGCTCGTTGGGGAGGGGGGGGGGACACTCTGTCGCCAACTCTTCAATATAGAAACGTACACATTTCTGCCTGCGCACGTGTCGAGTTCAGTGGCGTAACGTGAGCGCGTGAATTTCTAATCCGCGCGCTCCGTCCGAACGTCCGCACTTCTCCTACCGTCTGCGCGGAGAGGTTAGAGCACGAATAAAAGATACGAATAACTTCCAACGTCTTGTCAAAAACAAACTTGCGTGGGGGTGGGGGGGACGGGACGAGGGACGTTAGCTTGCTCGAGTGTGAAACTTGGGGGGGGGAATAACGCACTCGCTTTTCGCGTCCACTTGTGGGGTGCGTGGAAAAGTCGAGAAAATGTGTGAGAAGAAGAGGGCCGTCGTCTTACCCCAGCACCACCAGCTCCCCGTATTTCACTGGGTCTTTGGACGGGGCGCAGTGCTCCTCCTGGCTTGACGAAAACATGAGGCTTCTGGCTTCCCCGTGCAACGTTAGCTACACGGCGACAACAACGGGTTTTCAAACAAGCGAGGGCTCCCCTATCAAAAGCCACGGCGAGCGCTCATTTCACACCGTGCGCCCGGCAACACGGGAATAAGGAGCCACACGATTCCGGTTAGTCTATAAATAAACTGAAAGCAAACTTCCTCAGCGTGACATTGCAAAACGTAACTTACTTGGCGGTTGAATCCGCTCTAACGCAGATACAAAAACAGCGAGGAGCAGGGCCGGAATGTACCATTTTCTGCTTCTTTACTTTCTGCAGGGGGGTTTGCTTTTACTTTGATCCCAAATCTCGTGTTACTCACCAAATTTTTGCGGCAAAGCGCTCTTTAAAGGATTGAAAAATACTTTTTAAACATGTTTAAACCTGCTGAATTCCCAATTAAAAGGGTTATTGAAAGAAAAAATAAATATATCCTCTCTAAACGCCACCATACAATCTCAGTGGATCGCACCTTCTGTTATGTAAACAAAGAGTACAATCTGGGAATTCTTAAAGGGATCATACTTTTCTGATGTGTTTGCAAAGTTTCCAGTTTCCTTTATTTAACGGAAGTGGGCGCTTTCGTAACGACCTTGCGGGGCTGTGTTCGCACTCAAAATGAATACTCATACTCAGCACTCAACATAAACCAAGATTTGAAATCATGCTTTTTAATACACACATGAAGTTATACGAGTGTAGTAAGCTCCTACTGCACGGGGCAGTTGTACCAGGAAACACATGTTGGAAATAATCCTCCTGGTGCATTTCCTGGCAGTGAAAACGCAGAGTGAGAGATGACGAAATCAGATTTGCTGATTTGGTCGGTGACCCCCTTTAGCTCCTCAAAGCGTTTTATTCGATTAGGGCCCCCCCCCCCTTTTTTTTAAAAAATGCTGCTGGCTAATGCATGTGATTGATTATGCAACAAAATGACATCACTTCTTTATTTTGCATGGCTGGAAGTCTTTTATTCTTCCGGTGCCATTCCTCACTTAGATCCCTGCTTTTTGTTTTTCGGCGTTCTTGTCTCCTACAGCTATGCGCTCAGCGCAGGCTGTAACAATCTATTCGTCGCTTGGCTCCGTGGCCATGTGTGGGGATACAAATGGTGTTTGATAATATCGACCGGGGGGGGGTGTACTCGTCTCCTTCGCTGCTTCTTCTGAGACCCGCTCGCTCGGTTGCATCGCAATTCATCGTCTCCTGCGCAGACGTCGGGTCCCCTCTCAGCCTCCAATGTCACCGCCGCCGATGTCCCACATGTTCACTTCTTCTCACGCCTTTCTGATGAATGTGTCACTTCTTTTTTTTTTTCTCTCTCTCTTTCCTTTCTCGTCTGGCAGTCTCATCAACACTTTACTGCCTCTGTCTTGTTTTCACAAGAACTCGCATGGCTTAAAGGGGAGGGGGGGGGGCTCTCTCTCACTGCTTCAGGGGCCTCTTCAGCGGCGCTGTTGGCCTCCGCAATTACAGCCTCCTGTTTGAACTGGTGTTCAGTTTCAAAGTGGAGCAACACTTGACGCAAAAACAAAAAAGGTAGCTGGGGCGGGGTGGGGGGGTGGGGGGGGGGTCACTGGGGTCCGCGAACACGTTTGGTTCCCCGCACCCATGTGCAGCGCGAGCTCAACGGGACGGCCCGCGTATTTTACCTTCCATTTGTAAAGCGCTACAACCCAAGCACTTGGCATTCGTGGACTCCGTTCGGAGCCGCGCATACTTGTCCATTAATAGCACAGATGAGTGAACTCTGCTTCTTCAGCAGTTGTGCTCCAGGATCAAGCCGCATTAGGCCGGTAACTGCCGGGGCTCCGGGGGGGGGGGGCCGGGGCCTTAATGCTGCGGGTTATAATGAATGTTTACTGCTCTTTTGTGTCATCGTCTCCTTCCGCTTTGCTTTCATCCGCGAGGCCATTGTCTGCGCGAAAGGAACACTACGGTCTTTTTTTTTTCCTCCTTTCTACATCTGTCTGACTCACCCTTCTGCACACACAAATACACGCAGTCAGGGTTGGGGCTGAGAGGGTGGGTGGGTGGGTTGGGGGATCAAAGGCTCCCTCACGCATACCACACTGATGGGGAGCAGATGCAGGGAGTGGGCCGCTCCGCCGAAGTTTGCGCTGGCGCGTCGCGAGTGCAAGATCTATGTTTAGGGAGGAGGAGTCAGATGTTACCGGGGCAAGAAGCATGCAGGAGCAGAGACCCCCCTACCCCACCCCACCCCACCCCACCCCACCCCCGCCTGCTGAATTGCTCATTTGTGAGGACGAGTGTGAGCAATGATGACAAAGGAGAGACAAAGTCTTTGTTAACACCCGCCCCCCCCTCCCTCCCCATCCCCTGCTTTGAGACATCAGACTGTGTGTAAGCAAATGAGACAACGTGTAAGTGTCTGACAAGTAACCTCGGGCAGATTCGTCATCGGATTCTAACCGCGCACCGTCGTCTTCTCGAGACAAAAGGACGCCGCCGAGTTCCTCAAAGAGTTGTGGCACCGAGCGCGGCACAGTGGTGGGCCAAACGAAAGGATGTAAACAAACGAATGGATCACAGGACTGTGCGAATACTGTGTCCTCCAGCAGCCCCCCCCCCCCGTGTATGATCCAGTTCACACGTTCACCGAGGCTACAGTGTCCCGTGTGTCGTCGCGAGGGTTCCACGGAGGTAAAAGCGAGAAGGCCAATCAGCTGACTGCAGCATGACGAGGGAGGGGGGGGGAATGCGAGGAATGTGCTGAGCCCATGTTGGTGGAGCTCCTGACGTGACCCCCCTCCCCCCGGCGAGCACAACAGTCCTGTTGTTTCGGGGGGGCTTTTTAACATGCAAAAGAAGAGCGCATGAGCTTTCTGTGCAGAGCAAGTCGACCACACTGCTGAGAACCTGCAATTGAGAAGTACAACACATAGCGTACAACTGTGAGTTTCGAGTTTTTCTGCCATTAGGTCACCAAAGAAGTTCTTTTTTTTTCTTTAACCAAATAAACTGTGAATAAGTGAGTTATATGGTCTCTCCGTGGAGTTTGCGTGGTCCATGGGCGCCCCTCCAGGTTCTCCCGATTCCCCCAGAAACCTGCGCGCGAGGTCCGCCGGCTCAAGGCGGGTGACCCGAGCGTCTCTCAGACGGACTGCTGACTCGGCCTCCAGCGTCTCCGCCTCCAGCAGCTGGGACCGGCCCAAGCTCCCTCCAGTGTTAAGCGTTAGAGATGAACATTGATTTGGATGTCGCCAGCCAGCCAGCCAGCCAGCCAGCCAGCCGCAGCATTCCTGCTGCTTGCGTACATTTGGACAGACGGCGAATAAAGGAAAGCTTCACGCAGGCGCCGAAAAGAAGCGTTCTTCTTCTGAGGGACCGTTCAATCAGTTCAGAGGAGTCGAGTCGCACCCCAAAATGTTTGCGGCATCACACAGAACACTCACCTGAATCGACACGTCCATTGTGTATCGTCGGAGCCTAATTTACCCGTGAGCAACAGTGACGTTTGAATCCTACCCTGCAGTTGGAGAACAGGGGCGAAAATTCGTCCGGATGCTCATCCGAGGCCGTATGCTGCCACACTGTGGCGACGAGGGCGAAGCGCGGCGGGAGGCCGCGGAACAACACCAGTCACAGAGCCGCCTTAATCAAGCATCCCTTTTTTTTTTTTTATTTATTAACATCACCCATTACAAAAAGAACAAAAATCTTCAGTGTTAAATGAATTTAGCGACATAATAGCGAGTGCTGATTACAGATGATATGGGACGCTTTTTTTTCTTTTTCGTTCCTAGGGTAGTTTTGCAGTAGGATTGAAACTCTCTACGCCGCGGACCTTTAGGGGAAGGGAGGGGGGGGGGCGGGGGGGGGGCACAGGCTCCCTTCTTGGCGGAGCTGCAGTACAAACTCGGCGACAAATTGTCCATGCATCTCCGTAGTTACAGTCACGTAGTGACCCTTTTTTTGTGATATGCATATTACTCTCTCCTGACCTCCTTTCTCCCACCCGGTACTGAGCCAAAAGGTATGCATGAGTATATGAGCGCGCAGGCGATGCACAGTTTGTGACGCTTCGCTCCTCGTCGGGAGGTGAACGGATCAACGACATAGTGTATTTTCAGCAGGCCCTAAACTGGTACATTTAAACAATACACGTCTTTTTAAGTTAAGAGAAAGAAAGAAAGAAAGAAAAAAAAAACATAAAGGACCGGAAACCCAGAAGTTTGTTTAGTCGAGTCGAAAAGTTTGTACCACTGCCCTCTGGAGACAAACAACAGCGAAAACTACTGCGGTATTTTCAAAAAAAAGGATGCCACTGAGAAAACACAGGCGCCTGAAACGGAGGAATGGTTGCCACACGAGATCACAAACGCTGCTGGATGCCATTTCCTTTTTAAGTTCAGAGTAAAAATCAACTGGCGATGCTGCTAAAGAAAAAGGAATGTGGTGGGAGTGGAGTAGTGTGTGTGTGTGTGTGTGTGTGTGTGTGTGTGTGTGTGTGTGTGTGTGTGTGT
>JASSRZ010000050.1:1425181-1435331 GCA_032164315.1 Malacoctenus gilli | reverse complement strand
GAGCTTGATGAATTTCTGTCATTGTGGACTTGCATACGAAGACCAAGACATCCAAAATGTGTCAAATAGGGCCACTTAAAAGAAAATTAATCTTGACAAGCATGTTTTGCAGGAGAAAAATAATCTGATTTTAAGAAAGCATGGCTCACTTTTACTTAATAAGATATTCCAGCTACTTTTGAGCTGGAGTAAACCAAAAACAGGATATAGAAATGTTTCACAATAAAATCCTATGCAACAAAAAGATTATTTGCCTCATTTTAAGAGCAAGACCATTGGTGCAACTTCACAATTTAAGAATGCAAAGTAACAAGAAATGGGCACGGTGGTTCGCGCTCTCGCCTCACAGCAAGAAGGTCCTCGGTTCGCGCCCAGGTGAGGGCCTTTCTGTGTGGAGTTTGCATGTTCTCCCTGTGCATGCATGAGTTCTCTCAGTAGTCTGGCTTCCTCCCACAGTCCAAAAACACAAATAGGGTCAATTGGAGATTCTACTAACTTGAATTTAGATTTTCTGCCTAGTTTTAAGACCCGTTTCAGTTCGTCCAAAGTGAGAACTTTGTGCTTATTTTAGGAATTCTTGTCAAGTCAAAAAAAGCTTACCCCATTGGCATATTTATTTGCTTAATACAAGATAAATTGACTGGATTTAGGAATGTTTAGCTTCTTTCTAGTAGGCCAGTTTTTGCAGTGCAGATCCAGAACATTTATGCCAGAAAACAGAGATGGAACCAAGTGAATGAAACTTGCTGAACGTCAGACCCATAGATTGTAAATGACGAATAAAGGATTAGACAGCGATTTTTTATTTTTTTTTGGCACTCTTGACTTGAGAGGTGTGTTCAAGTATGATGAGAGTGGTTCCCGGGAGACGTGTGTGCAGTGGTTATAGGCGTCTCGCTCTTCTGCTGGGGAGATTTGTCTCGGTAAATGCGGCACACCAGTGCACGTTTATGTAAGGAGGGGTAATCTGAGTGCAAGCTGGCTGGGATAGAAGGGGGGGGGGCAGGCAGTCAGCACGTGTCAGCCGTGAGACACTTTGAGACAGCTGAGGGGGCCAGCGCTCGCCACCCACGCGGCCGCTCGGGCTGGCGCTGCCCACCAGCGGCACTCAGGAAAAAAGGCGCTGCCGGCCTGCCTGTCTCGCGGGCGTCCGGGTTACAGCGCTCCCTGAGGCAGCACTTCAGACTTCTTCAGGGTCCAATTCGACAGTCTGGCTGACTTGAGATCAGGACTCAGCGGCGGGGAGGGGGCTCACCGTAGTCTGAGATGGTGCAGGCGTTGGCCAGTGACAGCAGCATGTCCAGCATGGACACGGCATCGGAGAGCTTGTAAAGGCAGTGGATGTGCTCGTGGACGGTGCTGAGCAGTTGGCATATCACCCTAAATAGACACGGGTTGGAGGACGGAGAGGAGAGTGAGGGACGGACCGACGACTGAACAGCACCCTCTAGTGGAGACAGAGCAGATCATAATTTCTGATGAATCGGCGAGGAAAGGTTCACTTGCTGAGGAAAGAAAAAGACAGTAAATGAATTCAAACTACTGATAAAAGGTTTTATAACTGAAACACACGTCATAGTAGTCAAACAGATCATATACATATGCGTGTCACTACTTGACTGATTGCTAAGTGACATCAAAGCCAACACAACGGAGCTGAGTCAATAAAGAGAGGTTTCGGTTTACGTCTTTCCCTACACGTAGGACATGTGAAAGATCTCCCTCAGGGCCTCATCGCAGCGGCCGTTCATCTTCATCAGGTCTGAGGTGGTGAAGCTGTAGTTGTTCCTCTGCTTGGACACCTGAGGACGCAGCGGCGGTCGGACCGTTCATCTCCCATCAGAGGCGAATCGCGCTGACTCGTCGCGTCGCGGGCCCCACCTTAACGAACTCCGGGGGGAGCCGCCCCTCGGGCGGGACCTCTCCCGCCAGCCTCATCTGGACGAAGAAGCCCCGGGCCGCGCTGAAGCTGGTGCGCAGCGGCAGGCCGTAGCGCTCGCCCATCTGGTTGACGAGGCCTGCGCGGGCGCAGTCACACGCAACAAGGTTTCGCCAGAGGCACGGACGGACCGCACACCAACGCAGCGGGGGAGAACGAGAGCGACTGAAGGCCCGGCGCCGGCACCTGCGATGTCGTCCACGATCTCCGTGTACGCTCTCCTGGCAATGTCGAGGAACTCGTTGATGTTGGGACGCACGGCGTAGCACTTCTGGGTGCGCATGTTCAGGCTCCCCTTCAGGTAGGTGGCGTCATGGTTGATGACCGTTTTGATCTGCTCCAGGATCAGGTCGAATCTGCGGTTGGACACGAACACAATTAGATTATGAACACCGAAAAGAGCAGGGGACGGACTTGGTATTTGGAAAGTGCAAGGCCGCGAGACACAGTACCTGTTGTCCTTTAACGTGCCACTGTATGCCTTCAACAGATCTGTGTTGCAGTTCCTCAAAGCCATCTGTTGGTGAAATGTTACACGCTCCGTGAGCAGGGAGCATTTGCATTGTGGGTAATTTGAACCACAACACAGACCCTGAGTTGTGGGACCAGATCGAGTGTGTGTTTCAGCTGAATGACGTGTGTGATCTTCGCCTCCGCGACTTGAACCTGCAAAATGAAAACAGAAGCTGGGAAAAAAAAAACACAAACTGGCAAAAAAAAAAAAAAAAGAGACACCAATGTCCACTGTGAGAACTTGTGTCCCCTTCTGGTCACTTTAAAAAACTAAACTGTTTAATGTTACCTTGCAGCCAATACAAGCAGCCAAACTGAGCTTGCTCTGTCACCTGGGAGGAGCTCAGAGCAGAGCTGCTGATGCCCCCCCCCCACCCACACCAAAAGGAGCCAATCGTATAGGCTCACACGCCTTTAGTAGCCACCACATCTTTGAGTACTTCAAAGTACACGGCTCGAAACACTCCACCACAATGACTCCAGACAAAACAGTTGTGAGTAATGAAAGCGCTTCACGCACCGTTTCCTGCTTTGGGATTTGGACCAGAACAGACAGCAGCTGGTCAATGTCCAGGAAGTGGCCGATAGCTGCAGAGGACAGAAACAAACAAAAAAAAAAAAAACAGTCTCAAGCTGCCTCGTGCGCTCATCTAGAACACAAGAGGCTGGGGTAAACAAGCGGCGGCCTCGTTTCTGACCGTTCTTCAAGCCAAAGAAGAGCTCCTCGTCCTGCAGCAGCTCCTGTATGGCATCCAAGCGCGTGTTGATCGTGTCCACGTCAGTCAGGGGCTCCAGGATGTTGGAGCGCAACCTCCTGGCCCCCCCGGGGGTCTTTGTGTGGTTCAGGACGCCCAAAAGAGTGTGCTCGCTCCTGCGAAGCAGAGAGAACAAAGAGGGAGGCGCGCGCCCCCCCCCACCCCGGATGCATCTCCCATCGAACGCGCAGCCACTCAAGAGATGCGCCGCCTGCGGGCCGATCTCGCTCCCCACCTGCGGTCCCTATTGTTGACCACCAACTCCAAGTTTGCGGCGGACGCCGAGTCAATCATGGCCGTTTGTTCGCTCCCTTTGAAGATCACTTTGAGGGACTTGGCGGCGTAAACCGAGTTCTGGAGGAACTCTAAGTATTTCAGCAGAGCGGCCGCAGCTGCGAGGCAATAGTACCTAAACAAATCACGACACTGAGTAACGGAGAGGGGGGGGGGGGGAGGGGAGCACAGCGCTACAGTACATCTGTTTTCTGGACATTAAACGTCCCCCGTCGCCTACTTAGCTTGCACTTCCATGAGGACCGTGCCAAATTCCGGGGCGCACAGCTGCTGGATGTACTCCAGTCCTTTCCTCTCGTTAAAATACTTCCTTTGGACGGCAGTGAAAGTCACACCCTGTGAACATAATAAAAAACCAAAATATGACCCACTGATACGCGCTCACAGCGGGGGACATAGTGATACACCTGCTTCCTGAATGGGACCTTCTGCTCCCCATCACTCGGGTTCAAAGACGCGGGTTTCGAATGCTGAGAAGTGGGCGAGTCAAGCACGGGGCCAAAGTGGCCCTCAGGGTGACCGCGCAAACTGCAAGGAGCTTTGGTGATCTTACCTTTGGATAGGTAAAGCGCCGCTCAATCGCGAGGGATTTTAGTCGGATTTTGCATCACGAATACAGAAAATCGAAACCTCTCAAGGTTTCAAGCAAATTAAACTCCCCCTTTGTAACTGTAACGACGACCAAAAGAAGGAGTCGATGAACGGGTGAGTGTCTGCTGCCACTGGGAGGGTTTGTAGGGCAGGATCGAAGCGCCTCCGAAGCGTTTCTTACCGGGAAGTTCTCCAAGATGAGCTTGAACAGCTTCGTCCCTTTCCCCCGCTCGCTGGCCGTGTCGGGCATCAGGATTTCCACCGGCGCCAGGATGTGAATCTTGCTGATGACCTTTTACGACAGTGAGTATTCGGCCGTGTCCCCTGGGTGCAACGTGATGATTGTGAGCCAGCAGGGCAGGGAGTGGGGGGGGGGGGGTTACCTTGGCGTACGTCCCCGTGTCGGCGAACTGAGAGAGGACCAGCTCCGGGTATCTCAAGTTGAGGCTGGCCAAGCCGATCTCGCCCCTGGCCAAGCCCCGCCCCTCCACCACGGCCACGATCACCGACGGACCGGAGGTCGTGGATGCCGACGAGCAGCTCGTGGCTTCGAGAAAAGGGGGGGGGGGGGCAGATCGACCCGAATGAGAAACAACTCGCTTCTGGCGGGGATACGGCAGTGAAGCCAGTGCTTCCTGACGCGGCGCGTGTACCAGCGGCCCCGGCAGATCCGGGGGTTCTCCTGAGTTGGGGCGTTCCCACGCGGCTGCTGAAAGAGGAGTCGGAGGTGGACGCCAGGAGCGAGGCGGCTGGTCTCCCAGGCCTGAGACTGCTCAGACAAGGACCTAGTATGAGAAACAAATAAGGTATATACGCAGGTGCCACGCCCAGGACTTTTTAATGAAATATTTTCAAGGGTCGTGTCCTTGAACGCAACACTTATCCCCAAAAAGGCTTTCACAGGCGTGTCGTTGTGTGTGTGTGTGTGTGTGTGAATGCGTGGGTGCGCTAGAGAGAGAGAGAGAAAAAGAGAGAGAGAGAGAGAGAGAGAGAGCATGTTGCCATTTGTGTGTAAATAGCTGAATAGAATTTACAGGGAAAAAAGAATAAATCATAATGACGAATGAAAAAAGTCAGTTAAATCTCAAATTGAACAAGTAAACATTTATTTTATGTTTGAGAATTATTACATAAGAGCAGAAAAATCCAAACTCTCTGTGGTTTTCTTCCCCCCCCCCCCCTCTTGGATTTCAATTGGGAATAAAAGAAAACGGCGCGAGAAAAGCAAGGATGCTAGGTGTTAGCTTCAAATGCTAAACATCACCTGAGGCCGGTCTCGCGAGTGGCGGCCCGTGGCTGTCGCTCGTGCTGGCCTCCCTCACACTGTGGTGGGACGAGGCCGAGGAGGCGGAGGCGGGACCGCAGGAGGTGCTTTCGTTCGGGCCGCTCACGTTCGGTGGGGAGGTCCCGGAGGTCCGTCCACCCTGCGGGGTCCCGCCGCTGCTCACCTCCTCCGTGCTGCTGCGAAACATTTGGAAACCTCGCAAAGACATCGACGTGGTCCGATAAAAATAAAAAATTATTGATACATCCACAGAGTTTCGTGAGTCAGTCAGGTATAACCACTGATTTGGAGTCGGCAGGCAGACTGGGCATAGAAGGGCCCGGTTTTGCTAGCACATGCGCACCTGTTTTTTTTTAAAAAAAGTTCCCTCCAGCAGATGAAGTTGACCCTTGAAGATGAAAGAGCGGGTTCGAATCCAGGTGTGGCAGAAATAGCATCCGAGTTAGTACCTTAAGTTTAAGTCATAGTCATATGATACAAGTTTAATTTGCGGTAAATGATGCCATGAACAACAAATACCAAAACTTACTCACAAAGTGAACTGGCCTTTAAAGGTTTACATTTATTAAAGTGTTATTCATAGCAGAAAGGCTCCTTTTTGAATGAAACAATGAACTATACTCGTGTGTTTTAAAGCGCTTAGAGGCCGAACTTTCATTGGAATGGCTGAAATATCGAATCCCGTTACGCTTTTATTTTGGCGAAAGGACGAGAGCGGAAGTCGTGTTATTTCCGTCTGCGCCAACATGGCGGCCGCCGAGGACGGGAGTAAATATTTTGTTCGAGAGATCGAACGGAACGACGGCCGTGTCCTGAGGCTGAAGCAGTGCTACATGGGGGACGTGGGCTGCGTGGTCTGGGACGCCGCCATTGTTCTGTGCAAATATCTCGAGACGAGACAGTTCTACGAGCCGTCGGCGGGAGTGAACGCGTGGGACGGCAGCGCGGTGCTGGAGCTGGGAGCCGGGACGGGAGCCGTGGGTCTGATGGCGGCGACGCTGGGGTGAGGTGCCCGCTCCCTTCCCACCTTCGCCGACGTGCCCTCTCGGCTCGGCTCTGTTGTGTCAGCGCGTTGACGTCGCCAAAAAGTTAAACGTTCAAACCAGCGGTGTTCAATATGCGGACCGTGGCACAAATTCGACACTCCAGAGAGTCTAGTCCGGCCCACAAGATGTTATATACGTTACAACTAGCTTCTGTTGCTACTTAAAACTTGGGCGAGCTTCCATTATTTTATTAAAAGTGACGATCACAGCTTGGTAATAAGACCGGAAACTTAACAGCAGATGGCAGCAACACCATCAAACACAGACTCCACCTGAATACAACGGAAGTACGACTTTTGCTTTCGTTTGACATTGAAGATTTCTAAGTGTGATCATATTTGTTTGCTTTCAAACAAAAGTTGTGTGAACGGCAATGTTTTTGAGAGTTTAAAGAGCTGCTTTTCACCCAAGCAGAGGGGCCAGTGGAGGTTTCTTGGTTCAATGTTATTCACCTTGAAATGTAACCGGTCTGGTCCCGCGTGACGCCAGAACGCTGGGGCCGCAGCAAGTGGAAGCGAGTGTGACCATCCGTGTCGCGTCACGCCTGTTCCCTCAGAGCCCAGGTGACGGTGACGGACCTGGAGGACTTGCAGGCCCTGCTGACGGAGAACATCAAGGAAAACCAGGCTCTCGTGGGCGCTGGGTCGATCACTGCAAAGGTACTGAAATGGTTTGTACTTGTACTTGCTACTTCAAGCACGTCGCTTGCTGCCGTCGCGAGCTGCGCACCCTCAGCGCCGCGTCGTTGATCCCCGCTTTGTTTTCCTTCTCGCAGGGGTGAGGAGGGTGTGTCTGAGTTCTTGCCTCCCCCACGTTATCTCCTGATGGCAGATTGCATCTATTATGAGCAGGTACTCCCCCCCCCCCTCCCCGTCTCCTCACTGTCCCCCAACCTGTCTGCTCGACATCATCTTGAGTCGCCGCGTCTTTCCGTGCAGTCGATAGTTCCGCTGGTGGAGACCTTGAAGCTCCTCGCGGGACCAGAAACCTGCGTCATCTGCTGCTACGAGCAGCGCACGGAGGGCGTCAACCCGGTGGTGGAACGGCGCTTTTTCGAGGTCAGACTCGAGGTTTTCGCGTTGACCCCCCCCCCCCCTCATCGCGGGGCTATCACTTGGTTCGGTCTGACTCGCCTCTTGTGTCGTCCTTCAGTTGCTGCGGCAACACTTCAGCTGCGAGAGGATCCCGGCAGACAGGCAGGACCCCGAGTTCAGCAGCCCGGACATCCACATCCTGCACCTCCGCAGAAAAGTCTCGGCGGTTTAGCTGCGATTTGTTTGCCTTTTCGTGATTGTTGTCTCCGTGTGACGAAGTAAGATATTCCTCGATACCTTCCAAAATTTTAAACAACTGTCTTTTGTAATGGGTGAATTAAGTATAAAAACTCCATCATTCATTCACTCAACCTCTGTGTTTGTGTTTATTTGGGTTACATGTGCTTGTAATGTTACAGAAAGTACAGGAACTCTGGTGGAGAGCCGTGAGAGAGAAATTCCATTTGAGCCACTAGGGGGCGACAGCTCCTAAAAATCTAAAGTTTTTGTCTTTCTGAACATTTTATCCGGGCAGAATTGAAAAGAAATGTTCAATTTGGTGCACAAGCGACTGAGTTATTATTAGACGTCGCAACGGATCAGTCACCTTCCTGCGTCGCGTAAAGCTCAAACATGGCTGCAGAGTTTCTGCCTGTTTAGTCGCCTTTGAAAGGCAGAGGCGATGCGGCGTATGCCATCTTTTTTTTTTGCCCTCCGTGTGCGGAGGGGGGGGGGGAATTCCGCCCAAAGCCCCAGATTAGGTGGAAGATTATGGCTCTTTTCTCCGGCGTAAAACCCATGAAGTCCGGCCCGCGCTCCCACAGGCATGCAGGGGAGAGGGGGGGGGGGCCCCTGGCGGCCTTTCACGCGGCTCTCTGTTGACGCAGCGCGGCGAGCGGGGCGGCCTCCGACACTCACGGCAAATAAAGCCGTTAACGCCGTGGGGTTTCGGACCCGAGGTCCCGCACGATGCTCGAAAGGGTGGATAGCTGGCGCCAAGCAGCTGAATCCCAACCAATTAAAAGTTGTTTTCGGACTCAGCAAGCAGCAAATATCTCAAGTTTTTCGTCTTGTTCTTTCGAATGAAGGAAGCAAAAAATCTGGACGTGTGAACGGGCAAACGCTTGAATGCGAGCGATCGCGTGAAGTGTGTCGAAGCGGATCGAGTGGAGCGACGCGTCGCGCTCCGATCTGCTCCCGTTGAGCAATCCAGGGAAACCGGACACTCCGATATCTCGACGCGATGACATCTTCTCGGTGAGTCAAAGGATCAGCGGACGCACCCATGTGCACAAACGGAATCCTTTCCCTCCCCTCATCTCGACCAACGGGCCGGACTTTTTTTCGGAGTGGCGTAAGTTCGACACGTGGAGGCCGGCGGGTTGCGGCCAGAGTCGAGGCCGGAAGCTGGAAAGGCGAAAGGGAGCGAGATTAATTGCCTGTTTGCTTTTTCTTCTCCCCCCCCCCCTTTAACAGTCTCTCTAAATAAAAACAGCGGATCATTAGAGATAATCGCTCCCTGGTGCCCCCCCATCTCGCCCTCTTCCTGGTGCTCCGGGCAGCTGGACTCCCCCCCCCCCCCCGCCTTTCGAGTCAGCCTGCTGCTGGCCGAGCTCTCCTCTGGCTTTGACCGGGATATGTTCAGCTAATTAATTTGGCTCACAGCTGGTATTAAAGCCTGGGTGCCCCTGTGTGGAGGAGGGAGGGGCTTTGGGGTCGGGGGGGGGGCAGGACTCTGGGGAGATTAGAGGGAGGGGAGGGGAAGGGGAGTGGACGACACAAGGGGGCCCGCCACTTTATTCCTCCAACGCGTCCTCCTCCAGACCGCCGACTGACCCAAGAAGGTGCTTCCTTAAGGTCTCCGCACCCCCCCCCCCCGCCTCCCCTCAGATATAGGATTGTATTGCAATAATTGAGACACTGGAGTTGTGGTCTTTGTGCGGTTGGTTAATTAGGCTACCTCAACAGGAAGGGGGGGGGGGGTGTGTACGCGAAGGCCCACAGTAAATGAGGACAGCCCACAGTGAAGCAGCGCTGCCGTCAGACCCACATCACGGCTCAGTCTTGAGACCCCCGCAAGCAGGCGGCACGCGGGCAGGGCGACTCCATCCGACAGATGGTGCTGCTTCCCAGGTGGAGCGGTTCACCTGGATGGAGAGAACCGCGATGGAGGCTCAGACCGCGAAAACGATGCGTCACTCAATCCGCATCGGTTTGCGGTTCGACGCGCTGCTCCGTTTGTGCGTGGCGTGTGAACGGCACCGAGGGGGTCTCTGGAAGCGGGGTGGGCGTGAGGTAAGCGGCGCAGCCCCCCCCCCCTCTCCCCCCCTCCCACCCCCCCCTTTCCAAAAGCAGCTGGGTGGAGGAGACTGCCTCCGACTCCAGCAGGCGGGCTGTGCGGCGGCGCCCCTGCTCTGCTGCATCGCAGTCGCGCAGTGACACAGAGGATCCTTTGTGTCACCGTCAGCGCGCTGCCCGGAGACGCTGTTCCAGAAAACACACACACACACACACACACGCACACAAAAAGAAGGAAGACTCATTTTCTCTCCCAACTATCAGGGAGTGGCTCCAGAATAGACATCAAACTGGGCTGATTAAAAATAGAAAGGAGAGCTGTGCGAATGTGAGCCTGCATAGGTGGGGGGGGGGGGGGGGGGGGGGGGGGGGGGGGGGGGGGGGGGGGGGGGGGG
>JASSRZ010000050.1:1411162-1421735 GCA_032164315.1 Malacoctenus gilli | reverse complement strand
GGGGGGGGGGGGGGGGGGGGGGGGGGGGGGGTGTTGCGTGTACACGTAGGCCCCACCGTCTGATGTTTCAGGTGCAATACAAGCGCTGCAGCGAGAGGCGGAGGGCGCCGCCTCGTTGCGAACGCAAACTGGGGGGCTCTTTTTGCTTCGCGAACGGCTCACCTCGAAGCGGTCTGGGCGCGGGGGGACGAACCGCAGCCGAAAGGACGGGGCCGTCCTCCGGACGAGCCGAAAGGACGCCTGCTTTATCCCTCCGCTGACCTGGACGGAGCGGCGGGGACCACCTCGCGGAGCACGGGGCCCGTCGGGAAGGGATCGCCGCGGCGCCGATCCAGGATTTGACTCGATGCCCGCCGACGCCAACGACGCTCTCCGAATGCTCGTCAACAACCTTTTCCAACCCTTTTTTGGGAGAAATTGCCGCTGACGTCAAGTTCATTTTTTCTCCCAAATTGACCAAATGTGTCAGAGATTTTTTGTCAGCGAGGTGTTAAAACGCGTTTTTTTTTTTGAAAGATTAAAACTTTATTTGAGGTTTCTAGTCACCGTGTCGGGAGGGGGAAAAAAAAGCAGCCGTCCGTGACCTTTGGAGGTGACACGAAGCACACCCTGCTCGCCGTCTGAGGCGCTTCCTGTCACCTGATTCAGAAAAGTCTTTGGCGCCGGGCTTCACCGGGTTATAAGAAGAGTCCCTATTCAGAGAAGTGTGGGGCTGCGGTTTCGTCAGCAGTTGCAGCAGGTAGCTCGTGGGTTCGACTGACGGCGATGAAAAAACCCCCGAGAGCGTGACTCACATGACTGCTCGGCGATCAGCGATCTATTCCGTTTTTGTTTTGGTTTTTTTTTATTACTTGGCAAGCAAACTTTTCCTGACTCGGCTCAGGCCCCCCCCGACCGAGTGCCAGCAGAGGGCGGCGCTCAGGAAGTTCGGGGCCGACAGCTCAGCGTCAACTTTTTTTTTTTTTCACTGCGGCTCCCCGACCAACATGCAACAGTCATCAAGAATGCAGTTCAACTGTTTGTCCCCCCCCCCCCCAGCCCCAACCCACCCTCCCCGACTCTCGTGCTGCTCCGTTGTTGTCCCACAAAGGCCAGCGGCTGGACTTCCTGTTTGCTGCGTTTCTCTGCCTCTCGCCGAGGCCGGCAGCTCCGTCCGAGGGGTGGACGCGCGGGGCGGCGTGGCGCACTACATACTTCCAGCCTGAGCTCACGGACGGCCGCTGTGATCGGCTGCTCTTTGGGAGGATTTCCAAATACTTCTACCAAGTTGACAAGCAAGGTATACAGTATGGTCGAATGCGCCCAAGTACAAGTATGCAGATTTAGTAACAGCTTTGCTTTACAATTAGTCTTCGCAAGGACACTCAATAAGCACATACTTTACTCAACCTTGCATTCTTAGAAAATACTGTTTTTTAAATTCTATACTACTTGCTTAAATTACTACAGAGAATACCACAAATATAAAAACTGCTTGGTGGTTTCTTCCATTTCTTTTTTTGCTAAACTGCTCGATAAACACGCGATATACTCGCCGATTTGCACTTCTAGTTTCGTCAGCGAGTGTGTATTTGCAGCGATACCTCTAAATAGACGTCTGCTGTTGAAATTTGTCGTCGTAGAGAACCTTTAAATACTGCCAAAGAGACGAGGGACTTAAAATCACTTTTTTAATAAGACATTACAATGACATTGTTCTGTACATGGTTCCCCCTCCCGCCCCCAGTCAAAATAGGAGTGAGAGCTGTACCACAGGGTGTCATTCAACACTTCAACCGGTTCGCAGCTCGGACCTCTGACTGCACAACAGACGGACTCTGATGTAGGGTTAATGTACTTTCGTACTCATGCTACAGATATAGGCTATCATATAATGTCCCGATACCGAGGCTAAAATCAACTGTGGTGTCAGATTGAGAGCTCAGAGCGGAACGACATTCCTTTGGAGAGATTCGGTCGGCTGACGACGGAACGACCCGAAATTAAAGATGCATCTCGACAAGCATGTTTAAGAGTTACTGGAGGCCTATTGGTTGAATGTTCTGCACAATTAGGTATCAAGACGTGACACGAAAAGGTCAATCAGTTAACTATATAGCCCACATAAGGATATTCGAAGGGGGGAACGAAAAATGGCCGAAGTCTTTTCTTTTTTTTTTTCTTCTTCTTCTTCTCTGATGCCCCGACTGATGACAATGAAATGCAAGCATTGGGGATTTTATTTCTCTCTTTTTTTCCCCCTCCTCCTCAATCCTTCCTTGGAGAAACCCAATGTACTCATTCGCATTGAGAATACTTTTTCATCACAGTACTGTAGTAAAACAAATGTCAATGTCCTTCAAGTAGGCTACATGACGTGACAAGAGCTCGCCTCAGAAGGGAAAAAAAAAAAAAGGGGCCCCGAGTTCAACGCAACAAAGAGATTGAAAGACCGTCGAAAAACAAGCTTCAGTCCCAGAATGGAGATAAAAACTTCAGCTCCGTTAGAAAAAATCATAGAAAACCGGAAAAAAGAAGAGGCAAAGGCGGTGATCTCTGTGGCTTTAACCTTAGGACCAAATGAATCAATGTTTTATCAAGCAAGCCCCCACCCTCCCCCACCCCGCCCCCGACCCCACCCCCGCCCAAAGAGAATGAATGTGACAGAGGCCTGCTACAAAGTACAAGCAAACTTGAAGCCAGCAAACCCAGTTACACTTAAATTAGTCATGGGGGGTCAAAGCAGTATTAAAAATAAATGGGAGATAATCAACTTTTTCTTAACCATACTCATTTTGAGAAGTTATTTGTTACTTGCAACTTTATTATAGTTTTGACCTAAAACAGTCAGCACTCAATCATTAAGATTTGTAATTCGAAGTTAGCCATGTCAAGCCCTCGTAGAGTCCATCGCCCGTGGTTGCGCAGGAGGGCTGAACATACCAATTTCTATCTCGGATGCGGGTCAATCCGAGCTTCTCCTGGATCTCGTGGGGCTTCATGGCGTCCGGGAGGTCTTGCTTGTTGGCGAATATCAAGATGATGGCATCCCTCATCTCGCGGTCGTTGATGATGCGGTGGAGCTCCTGCCTCGCCTCGTCGATGCGGTCCCGGTCGGCGCAATCCACCACGAAAATTAACCCCTGGGTGCCCGTGTAGTAGTGCCGCCACAGCGGGCGAATCTTGTCCTGGCCTCCCACGTCCCACACGTTGAACTTGACGTTTTTGTAGGTGACCGTCTCCACGTTGAAGCCGACCGTGGGGATGGTGGTGACGGACTGTCCGAGTTTCAGTTTGTAGAGGATGGTCGTCTTCCCGGCGGCGTCCAGCCCCAGCATCAGTATTCTCATCTCCTTATTGCCAAAGATCTTGGAGAGCATCTTCCCCATTTTGAACTCTTGTGCATAAATACTTCTTTCGAACCAGGAAAAGTTTGCGACACCCGCTCAGGTGGTTAAACGTTAACGCCGCTGCCTTGCTGTGGGCTCAGTGGTCAAAACATGACGCACAGATGTGGAGGGGGACAAAAGTCAAACACGAACGCACATGCTCGGGCCTAACAAACAGTGCTCCTGTGCTTGTCACTTCAAAGTCTGTCAGGATGGCGATAAGTGCAGGGGCATTTAAGTTCAGAGGATCACAATGTTGTCGGGGCCTGAACGCACCATGGCACGGTCACACTAACAACTTGGCCGCAGCTCTTGCAGGGCATTCATTGTACGGCCAAAAAAAAACCCCAAAAATAAAAATATACCAAGACCGAGTCTATGAGACTAACACGGGCCGGGATGACTGAGGGCTGTCTGCGAGTGTGTGTGAACGAGGCCTCTCTTCCAGGAGGGGGGGAAGAAAAAAAAAAGACACAGCCGCCGTACTTGTGAATTCCTCCCGGCGTTTGTGTCTGGCGGTCCTCCTCACCGGGTGCGCCCTTGTTCTCGACGCCGCTACGAGAGGGGAAGGGGGGGAAAAAAACACCCAGCTTTTCTGCGGCTACTCCATCAAAACGTCCCGCCGGCTAACTTCACCGCGCTGGGAGGACGACTTCGACTCACGGGCACACGCGTCCACTCGTGCGAAACTCTCGTTTCCTGTGGAGGAAAAAAAAAGAATTAGTGGGAGGGTCAGACGAGGGGGGGAAAAATGTAGCAAAGCCGCCGCTCATGGCTGTTGAAGACAGCTACGAAGCTAACGTCGGCTAGCTTGTTGCCTAGCGAGCTAGCCTCGAGCTAACCTGCTAACGATACTTACTAACGGCCCAAACTAATGACATTTGGACGCGAAAAGGGGGGCGAGGCGGACGAAATAGCCGACACCGAGTTCTACGGAACGACCGGTGAAGTTATTCACGAGTTATTTACCTCGCAGGTGCCCCTCTTGTCTCGAGAAATCTCCCCCAGCTTCGGCTCTTTCTCCTTTAAGTGGAGCTGGTCGCAGCGCTGCTACACCGGAAAGGTGTGGAGCTGCATTAACGCACACTTCCTCCCGTCTCTTTCATTCAGCTCGGGCTGTCTGCTGCATCATTCAGAGCAACGACACACTCACCCCGATAGTAAACTATACACATCTATTGACATAGATGTCTATATATGTTATATATGTGTCGATAAATATATACGTACGTGTTTTGGGCCACAATTATTGAGTTACTGCTATTACGTTATAGCCTAGTATCACTGTTTCGTTGGAACTATTACGGAATTCACGGAAGTCTGTCAAATAAATGAATAAAAAAACAGTTTTTTTTTACACACCTAAAACGTATTAACATGTTTTTTTGTAGTTTGTTTCAAGTGTTTCCACGGGACCAATGAAGGTTAAACAAAGTGTTACATCACCCTCTTGTGGCAACCTGAAAACCTTCAGCCGTAAAAAAAACACACCCCTTCATTTGCGTAATTCCTTATCATAATAAATAACAAAACAACAATAAATATATGTGTTAAAATTGACAGATAACTTGATCTGAAATCAACAGTTCTCAATGTCTGACAGCCATTCCATTCTAGTGTCTGTTGAAGTCCAACGGGGTACACCTCATTAATTAAGTGACCCCCTGAACTAAGTCTTGTTGAACAAGAAGAAAAACCATTGTTGTGGTCATCACTGTCGTCTTGCAACAGGACCAGCTGAATGGTTAAAAAAACAGTGCTGGTCGTGCCTCAAAAAGTAACTGGATTAATGAAACTAACTATTGACCGTGCCAAAAGAATTGAAAAGAAAAGTTTTGAGTGAGGAAAAGAAGGATCCAGCTCTGGCTTTACTGGCACAGGGAGACAGTGAGCGTCAGGCTGCTTCCGTCCTTAAAATTTCCAAGACGGCGGTTCATAAGAACGAGGTCCAGCGGCAGACATAGTGGACAACAAAGCTGCAGGCTGCCCCATCCTCTCTGATGAGCCCAACTTGCAGCTTTTTCCAACACCCGGTTGTCCTATTGTCCGACGGAGACCTGGGGAGGCCTACAAGCCACCGTGTCTCGCACCCACTGTGAAATTTGGTGGAGGATCTGTGAGGATCCGGGGCTGCTTCAGCAAGCCTGGAATCGGGCGGATCAAACCACCCACAAGGTCATCCTTGGGAGAAAAAACTCGCTTCCTTCTGCTCCAACAATGTGGCCCCAACTCCGAGGACTGGAATTTCCAGCAGTAACGACGCTCCACCCGATTGAAAATATCTGGAACGGGATTCAAGAGGAAGATAGACTGGACGCAAGCCATCAAACGCAGCCGAGCAGCTGAACCTTTTGCACCAGGAGTGGCAAAAGGTCAGCCAGCAGCATTGTGAAAGACTGGCGGAGCGCATGCCAAGACACAGGGAAGCTGTGATCAAAGATCGGGGGTTAATTCCACCAATCATTGATTTTTTCAAACTCTCCCTCATGCCGGGCTCACGCCAAACGAGTTTCACAGTCGTAGACTAACGGCTGGCAGTCTTTCTGAGTCGCTGCGCACTCCGGTCATCTCCATCGTTCAGTGGTCGTCTGCAGTCCGCGACTGCGCTCCGCGCCAGCCTTTCCCCGAGACTTTGGGCTCGCGATCATACCAAACGTGTTTGATATGATTGCAAGTCGCAAGCCTGTCTGCGACTAAACTCTCGACACTCGTTAGATGTGATCCGATCGTCTTTCCAGAGTCTTTTGGTGCGACATAAGTTAAAACATGTGTTTCGAGACGAACGGGAACTTGATTTCTTTGCATTATCTGAGGTTCTGAAAACACTGCATCTTTTCGGTTATTTTGACCATGAGTAATTTTCTGCAAATCAATGCCAAAGGCGTTGACATGAGCGTTTTAAAATGTGTCCAATGAAACCGGTGTTCAACTGTTCGTTTCGCACTTTGATTGGGCCGAGTGAATCCCATCCTGACGATTTGACCGAAAAGCTGTTGAAAGGACGCATACCGCGTATCCATCCAAGGAAATTAGCACAACCCCCCCCCCCCCCCACAACTGATGAGATTTGCTTTTGACTTTCCAGAAAAACCAGCCCAAGGTCGCGTCTGACAAATGGGCTTAGCAGCACTGTCCGCCCCCCCCCTCTGCTCTCACAAAGTGGTACAATCCTATATCCTCACATGCGATTAGCCGCGGAGCCACCTCGCCGCCGATAACCTGCTGGGTGCGGGTCTGAGCCACCGAGCGCCACTCGTCGAACGTAAAGCGCCGGATGGCGCGCGGGATCCTATGGCTAAAAAGGGAGACATGCTTTCCGGATGTAAAGGAGCCTTGGGAGTGCAAGAGTGAAGGGGAGGAGAGAGAGAGAGAGAGAGAGAGAGAGAGAGAGAGAGAGAGAGAGTGGCGCTGGTGAGGATCAGGTTGGGTCACGGTGCATCGAATAAAGCACTGCAGCTGGAGGAGGAGGAGGAGGAGGAGGAGGAGGAGGAGGAGGAGGAGGAGGAGGAGGAGGTAGTCCTGAGGTGCAGGGAGAGTTTATGAGGAGTGGCAGGATTTAGGAGATCACAGGTAAGGGCGTCGTTTGCCTTCTCGGGGACGACAAAGGATGGGAAAATTAGTCAAACAAGTTAAGGAAGAAGGAGATTTTGAAGAAGAAGGCAAAGACGACGAAGAAAAAGGAGAACTGGGAGCAGACGTCAAAGAAGAAGTAGTATCATCCTGCTTCAAATGCCGAAAAGGTCTCATGTTCGGACGAATGTCGCTGCATGTGATGCGATAAACAGCACACGTCGTCAATTCGGAGTGAGCCGCAGGCTCTTTACAGCCTCGAACAAAACAGAACATAACACAACTTCTTTATATTCCAAATAGGTCCTTTGTGTGTGTGTGTGTGTGTGTGTGTGTGTGTGTGTGGGGGGGGGGGTTAATCTTTGAAGCTCTAATGTTATCAAATTAAAATGTACTTCCTTTAACAAGGGTAACTGAGAAAAAATGGGTCCCTGAGGGCCCCAGGTGTGTTGAAGCTGGGACCCACTGAAACCACGCAGGGCTGTGGCTCTACAGAACCAGGATTGACCATGAGATTTTATTTTTTCGTAATTATGAGCACTTTTATCGTAATTACGAGATCAGGGTGTCAGAATTGCGATAAAAAAGAGCTCGTAAATCGGAGATTTTTTTCTCGCAATTACGAGAAACGCCGCCGTACTTTTGTTGATCCAGTGAGTGCAATGCACTCGGTTTCGACATGTTAGCTTTCGGAGCCCTTTCACTTTTGCCGAAACTGGTTGTTGCCAGGCTGGCCAAGAGAAATAGACAGCTGCTTCCTGTCGCAGATGGGGGGACCAGCTGCCACCAGGTGGCTCTTTCACTTCCTTGGATTAAATCGAGCCTCAAAAGACTTCTGGGGAAATTTCGTCTTGCCAAACACCGAGCGTGTTCCGCGAATCACAATCGGAGCAATCGCGCAAGAGCGCGAAAGATCCCATTCGGGGTGACGCCGATAATCGTGTCTCGGCGAATCTTTAGAACCGCTGAAAAATCAACCGTCATCACCTGGTGGGAAGAGGTGAAAAGTACTGGCGAGGGTCGCGCATGGCTGAGGAGACAGTGTTCCCGCAACCATCGAAGTAGACCGGCTATTTCCCATTGCAGACAGGCAACAGCTGCCGTCAGGTGGCTGTTTTACTTCCTTCGCTTTCCTCCGACTGCAAAAGATCTCAGAGCAAACGGTCACGCTCGCGGTGGCGCCGATAATTGTGTTTCGAGGAACCCGTGAAACATTTTCCTTCGGTCAGCAAAATTGGACATCTTCCGATCATCGGATTCCCATTTGTCAAGTCAAGTCAAGTCAAGTTTGTTTATATAGCACAATTCGTACACAAGGCAATTCGAAGCCCTTTACATAGAGGCTGTGAAAATCACAATCAAAAGCAGGTAAAATCATGAAATTGTAAAACATTTTTTAGAATGATTGTATTTTAAGAAAAACTTATTATTACATTTTTTTTGAAAAGCATGAGTAAATAAAATTGTTTTGAGGCCTGATTTAAAAGAAGTGACTGAGTCTGCAGTCCTGAGATGATCTGGAGTTTGGTTCCAAAGACGCGGAGCACAGCAACTGAAAGCTGCTTCACCTTGTTTTGTTCTCACTCTGGGAACCGTGAGTAACAGTCTTTCTGAGGACCTGAGAGGTCTGGCTGCTTTGTACTCAAAGAGTAAATCTGTGATGTATTTAGGTCCAAGACCGTTCAAAGCTTTGTAGACCAGTACTAAGATTTTGAAATCTATTCTCTGGCGCACAGGTAGCCAGTGCAGTGACTGAAGCACAGGTGTAATATGCTCCACCCTCTTTGTGTTGGTCAGGACTCTGGCTGCAGCATTTTCAAAGAGCTGGAGCGGTCGGACGGATTTTTTTACTAAGACCAGTGAACACACCATTAAAGTGATCGAGTCTACTGAAAATAAAGGCATGAATGAGTTTCTCTGAGTCCTGTTTGGTCAGAAAACCTTTGATTCTTGCGATATTTTTCAGGTGGTAGTAAGTGGATTTGCTTACCGTCTTGATGTGATTATTAAACTTCAGGTCTGGATCAATAATTACCCCGAGATTTCTGGCTTGATTTGTTGTCTTCAGTGCCATAGAATCAAGCTGAGCTATGACCTCAGCCCTTGCCTCCTTAGGGCCAAACACCATCACCTCACCTCTTAAGACTCTGGTGAATGGATTTCAGAGTCTGATAGGCATCTCCCAATACACGTCCGAGCATTCAAATCAAGCACACTTTTCGGGTAATGACAACCTAATTTAAAAAAATAAAATAAAATAAACAACAACACTGATTATGAAAAAAAACTAACAAATTTCTCAAAAGGGCTTCGACCAGAGTTTCTCTGGTTCCATCTTTGCGGGGATATTTCGATAATCTGTTTCATGGTGATGTTGACTCAACAGCACCGGCTTGACAAGAAAACTTGCCTCTGTATCTGTGTGTACTACAGAAACTGCAACCTTACTCGATCCGATGTTTTTTGTAAGCTGATATGATAATAAATTCGATAGCCTATCAGTCAGCTTTCCATCGGACGTCGCTCTACTAATGCTCTCAGCAGGGGTTCCACAGGCAGGTCCAAGCTTCCTGTGGGGGTGACACTGGCCCACCCTGGAACCCCCCCGAGAGCCGCCCATGTGGACGTGCAGTTTTTGGTTCGGAGTGAAGCAGTGGCCCATATGGCACCGTTCCTGATGTCGTAATTACCGGGACCTTTGCCCGTGATAACGATAGCTTTTTGTTCTCGCAACTACGAGGTCATGATCTCATAATTACGTGGGAGGATCTCGTAATTTCTAAGAGAAATAGACAGCTGTTTCCTGTGGCAGATGGGGAGTGGCTGCTGTCAGGTGGCTCTTTCACTTCCTTAGATTAGATTAGATCGAGCCTCAAAATACTTCTGTGGAAATTCTGTCTTGCCAAACAACAAGTGTGTTTTCTGCGAATTACAATTTGAGCAATCACGCGAAAGATCCCATTTGCGGTGACGCCGACAATCGTGTCTCGATGCATCTTTGTAACCGCTGAAAAATCGACCGTCGTCTTACTGCAATGGCACCTGGTGGAAAGAGGTGAAAAGTACTGGCTGGCGTAGCGCATGGCTGAGGAGACAGTGGCCGTCTCTCAATCCCAAGTACGGACTCCCAAAACTTCTGAAGCTCGGACTTGGAAACTTGGAAACTTCCCGAGAACTGGAGTTCGCAGTGCGGATTTTTCCACAACTGGAACGGCAGCGTACTCGTGACGTCACTTCCTTGACTTGGGTGTCTGCTGCCGGTGATTAACCCAGAAATGTTTATTTTATGTTGTAATTTTTTATAAAAATTAAACAATAACTACATCAAACAAACACCTTACTTGTTTTTTTTAATTTACTGCTTACAGTTGTGTGTTCGCTCCTCCGCCATCGCTGGTTGTAGTGAGATGCGTTCGGGGCTACATGGCCGTTGGTGTCCACACGAGTCACCATCCAATGCGTTCTCGGTAAAAGGGGCGTGGCAAGTGGTAAAAGGGGCGGGTATCTAACCGTACTTGCCGAAATGCGAACTTGTGTATTGGAACAGGACTCGGGCTGTGACTGATGACGTTTCACAAGTTCACCAGAATGCAAGTACAGACAAGTACGGGTATTGAGAAGCGGCCTGGGTCTCT
>JASSRZ010000050.1:1345737-1356714 GCA_032164315.1 Malacoctenus gilli | reverse complement strand
GGATGGATGGATGGATGGATGGATGGATGGATGGATGGATGGATGGATGGATGGATGGATGGATGGATGGATGGATCGATGGATCGATGCTGGCTGGCTGGCTGGCTGGCTGGCTGGCTGGATGGCTGGATGGATGGATGGATGGATGGATGGATGGAGGAGGCTGGCTGGCTGGCTGGCTGGCTGGCTGGCTGGCTGGCTGGCTGGCTGGCTGGCTGGCTGGATGGAAGGATGGAAGGATGGATGGATGGTTGGAAGAATGGATGGATGCTGGCTGGCTGGCTGGTTGGATGATGGATGGATGGATGGATGGATGCTGGCTGGTTGGCTGGTTGGATGATGGATGGATGGATGGATGGATGGATGGATGGATGGATGGATGCTGGCTGGCTGGCTGGCTTGCTGGCTGGCTGGCTGGATGGATGGATAGAAGGATGGATGGATGGTTGGAAGGATGGATATGGCGAGATGAATTATTGAAGTAATGTGATGGGTAGAAGCACGAAAAAAACAATGCATGTAAGCATAAAGGGAAGGGTGAATGAATGAGTGGCGTGTTGGACGGACGGAAAGATGAATGGATGAACAGTCGCATGGAGGAAGTGTTGCGGATGGTTCGATAGATGGATGAATAGTTGAATGAAGGATGGACTGATGGATAGCTGGAAAAAGGGTCGATATATTGACGAGCGCCCCCAATTAATCATCAGGCGACCGTCACTTCTGTAAATATTGGTATTTACAGCGATTGATCGTGTCTGCGCTGGTGTCTGTGGACGCATTCGACCTCTGCAAGGAAGAGCATCTAGCATGCCTGAGCCGTAAGCGTCGGACACCGCGCCGCATCCCCGACGGCGGGAATAAAAACCAGTCACCCGCGTAACAATGTCGCCGCGCTTCCCGGCCCGCCGGCTCCTTCCCAAGCATCGGCGTTTTAAATCACCGCAGAACAGGCAGCGTGTTCCCGCCGCGCCTCGTCACCGCGAGGCTCGCATCTGCACTTTCGATGACTTCGTTTCGGGGGAACCTCCCTCGTAAATAAGTCAGCCAGCGCACGGCGGCGCCTCGTCGGGGAGCGTCCTCGCCTCGCTCTCACCCGTTTCTTCTTCGGTGTTTGTGGCGCAGTGTCGGGCGGACGCAGCCGCCTGCACCTCATCGACCTGGGGAGCTGCGAGAAGGTCCTGAGCAAGAGCCGAGACGGAGGGGGCGGCCAGTGCCTGTCGCTCAACGCGCTGGGAAACGTCATCATGGCGCTGGCCAACGGAGCCAAGCACGTCCCCTACAGGTGAGGCCGCCGCCGCCGCCGCTCCTTCTTCCCCGTCTCAGATTCCTGAGCGCTGCGTTTTTTTTTTTTTCCCGCGTGCGTTATAATTATTTCGGGCAAGTCGCCGCATGCGGCGCCCTGCTCCGCTGCCACCGTCGCCTCGGCTTCTCTGGTGTTCCGCGAGGTTGAGCAAAGACTCATTGACGAGCGCTCGGACTTGATTGAAGTCATTGATCTGATGAATCCCAGGGGGGTTTCGATTAAAACAGTCAATTCATCGCAAATTGACTGCAAGTCAAGATTCGAAACGCGGCACTTTTCTGGTGCTTTTGAGGGGAGTTCTGGAAGGCGGAAGAGTGTCGCCTTGGCTTGCGGTTACATGTTGGAGTGTCATGGTGTCACAGTGTGTCAGTCAAAGTGAATGAAAATGAATTTATAAACAAGAACGTCATAGATTTCACCCAAAAATGTAATAATGCATAAACTTAACAACACTCATTCATTAATTGTCTGTGCCGCTTAGTAATCCGGCACTACTAGGAAACGCGGAAGGTTCTGGAGCCGATCCCAGCTCTTTGCAGGCGAAGGCAGGGGTCCACCCTGGACAGGTTGCCAGGGCAACACAGAGAACAACCATTGACGGCCCCACTCACACCGACAGACAATTTAGAATCACCAATCATCCTTATGCATGTTTCGGGACTGTGGGAGGAAGCCAGAATACCCATGCATGCGCAGGGAGAACATGCAAACTCCACACAGAAAGGCCCCAGCTGGGCGCGAACCTGGGACCTTCTTGCTGGGAGGCAAAGGCACTAACCACCACGCCACCGTGCAGCGCAACATATAACTTCAACTCTAACAACTTATAATAGATTTGAAAACAAACGTCTGGGAGACAATAGGTTCTATTTTGTCCAACTCCCCTTTGATTACATGATACATATGTTTTTTTTTATTATCTTCAGATTATGTTTGAATTGTAATCATGTGCTTATTGTGTTCTGACTCTGTGTTATTGTATTTTGCTTTTAAATGTTCAAAAATGCATGATTATTTTCGCATTATGGTTGTTATCGTGATGCAGAAACTGCCTGGACGTCTCAGCCCGACACGCTGCCGGTGGCTATTTTTGGTCGCGCCGCAGCAGTTTATCCCGGCGAGACGTGGGTCAGCTCCAGCGCTCGTCTCCGAATGTTGCTGTTTTGGTAACCCCAAACCGTTTGAATCCCCCCCCCCCCCTGCAGGGACAGCAAGCTGACCATGCTGCTGAGGGAGTCCCTTGGCAACATCAACTGCAGGACCACCATGATCGCCCACATCTCCGACTCGCCGTCCAACTACGCCGACTCACTCAACACCATCCAGCTGGCGTCCCGGATCCACCGCATGAGGAAGAAGAAAACCAAGGTAAGGAGGTGGGGGGGGAGCAGTCAATTCAATCTGATTATTTGTAAACAAACACATCATTTATCAACAAATCACATCAGCTATTAATCACTCTTTTGCTTATTTATTGTTTGCGATTAATTAACTGAGTAATTTCTCCATATTCGACTCCATATTCAAGCATTTAATGTTGTGCTTAACATTCTTAATCCGCGTGCGCAACTTCGTTTCCATTCGCCACACGCCGCGCTTCTGAAGCCGCTAAATTCCTCTTGGTCGTGTAATTCGGGCGCCATTAGGCGGACGAATGTGCGAAAGCCTTCGCCCGCAAATGAAATATAATCAGGGCAGTAAGTCAGAGCCGGTTATATTCAGCCGCGCAACACATAATCGTGTAATCGATAGCGCCGCCTGAGGAAGTGCGTGTAATGCATTCTCCTGGATTAGGGAAATATATGCTCCAGATAATTAGGTGGAGCGACGACAGCGCGTATTTATTTGGCGCCGCTCGCCCTCGCGATCAGCGTTCGGCCCACATTCAGCCATTCATATCGCTGACGCTAATTTCTGTGTAACTATTGATATGCACTTTTGACCTTTAGATAAATATTGACTGATAATTTGGCCGAAATTAATATTTGCCCTCAAATTGATTTTAGTATGAAACAGCTAAGACATGAATCTTCCAGAACTGACGGGGGTTAAAATGGTTTGCTCTGGGAAAAAGAAAAGGGGGGGGGGGGAAATGGCTACATTAATATTTGAAGGTGATAAAAGCCCATTACTGTCATCACTTAATGAGATCATTCTCAAAGACTGATGTCTCCTCCGCTTCGACGCCGCTCTGCAGTACGCATCCAGTTCATCCGGAGGCGAGAGTTCCTGCGAGGAAGGGAGGATCCGCCGGCCGCCCCACCTCCGACCCTTCCACCCCCGGACCGTGGCGCTGGACCCGGACCTGCCCTCGTTGATGAGCGACCCGGACTACTCCTCGAGCAGCGAGCAGTCCTGCGACACCGTCATCTACGTGGGCCCGGGCGGCACGGCCATCTCCGACCGGGAGCTCAGCGACAACGAGGGCCCGCCCGCCTTCGTGCCCATCATCCCCTCCCTGAACCGGAAGAAGCCGGCCAGGGACGGCCCGCTGGACCGAGACCAGTTCTTCAAGTGCAACACCTTCGCCGAGCTCCAGGAGCGGCTGGAGTGCATCGACGGCAGCGAGGAGCCGACCGCCTTCGTCGGCGAGGGCAAGCGGGGTCAGCCGAGCCCCAAGGCGGACAAACCCAAGGAGAGCCAAGGCTCTGTTTCACCAAAGACTGTAGCAAATAATCCCAACAACCAGGAGGGCCTCTCCCCGAAGCAATCCCCCAAATCGGGCCCCGCGCAGTCGCCCTGCGGCCCCAAACCCAACGCGGACGACCCCAAGGGGCCGTGTGCGCCCGCGGAGAGCGTTCCCAACACGTGCCGGACGAGTGCGGATGGCGAGAAGGTCTCAGAAGGCCCGGTCGGCGCGAGCAAAGCGGCGCCCGCCGCGCCGCCGACGCCTGAGCCCGTGGTCAGGGAGAAGGTGTACTTCAACAGGAAAGCCCTGCCGAAGGCGGCCCCCGCCCCGAATCCAGACATGGAGGAGCGGTCGGGCACCAGGATGCCGCCTGTGGGGATGAGCCACCAGGCCGCCAAGAGACGGGACCCCTGCGCGTCCCCTCTGCTCCGGGGGCCGGTGGAGGTGTGCCAGGTGCGCTCCACCCTGAGGGAGCGGTGCCTGGACCGCGACGTCCTCCGGGCGACCGTCACGCTGCAGCAGCCCGTGGAGCTGAACGGGGAGGACGAGCTGGTGTTCACCGTGGTGGAGGAGCTGTCCATCGGCGGCATGGTGGACGCGGGGCGGCCGTCCAGCATCATCAGCTTCAACAGCGACTGCTCGCTGCAGGCGCTGGCCTCGGGCTCGCGGCCGGTCAGCATCATCAGCAGCATCAACGACGAGTTCGACGCCTACACGTCGGCGGCGGGCGGCGCCGAGGTCAACGTCGCGGTGGTCGCGCCCCTCCAAGGGGGCGCGGCGGAGTGCGGCGGCGGCGGCGGCGGCCGGGGCCCCTCCATCAGCTCCTGGCTGAGCGACGTCAGCGTTTGCACCGTGGAGAGCGAGGGGCCCCATTCCTCGGACGTCTTCCTTCCGCAGGGCAAGCGCGTGGGGCCCGAGGCCACGTTCTACTTCGACTCCCTGGACATGTTTCATTGCGTGTCGGCGCCGAGAGACGCCAAGAACTCCCTCAACGACAGCGGGTTCGGCTTCTCGGAGCCGGAGAGCGACAGCGCCGCCTCGAGCAAGCTGTCGCTGACCAGGTGCCCGCCGTCGCCCGAGTCGGCCAAGGGTTCCCTCAGGTTCCCGTCGAAAGGGACGAAAGCGCACTCGGTCAGCTCCTCCCCGCTCCACCACGGCCCCTCCATCGTCCACTCCAGTCTTCCAAGGAAGATCAAACCTACCTCATCCATCTCTCACAGTAGCAGCGGCGGCGGCGGCGGCGGCAGAGAGCCATCGAGGCAGGAGGTCAAGCCGGAGAGCCCTTGGCAGCGCATCGACAACCACTTGGAACCTCAGCTTTCTGACTCCAGCAGCACCAGCAAATTTCTCAGAAACCCCCCCGGTGGCGGCGGCGGCGGCGGCGTCCACTCCAGCAAAGCAGCCAGCAACAGTGTACCTCGCCCGCCCAAGGCGCAGGGCCCCGCCGCGACCCAGAGGGTGGTGGACGGCTGCGAGAAGTCGGCCGCCAAGAACCCGCCCAGCAAAATGCCTCAGCTGCGACGCGGCGCCACCACCCTGGGAACGGTGCCGGTCATCCACTCCTCGGCCACCCAAGAGCTCATCGCGTCGACCGGCAGCCTTAAATACTCCTCCCTGGGGAAGAACGGCAAGGCGAGCTCCCAGAGGGCGAGCAACCTCCCGAAGCCCGGCTGCACCTCGCCTCCCCCCCCGCCGGTCAGGAAGTCCAGCCTCGACCACAAGACGAAGACCCTGCTGCCCCACAGTGCCTTAAAGTCCGCCTACGGGGAGGCAGGGAAGACCCCGGGAGCGAGGGGGGCCGTATCGGAGGACGAGCTCGAGGTGCGCCCCGGCGGCTTCAAGAGCTCCAGCCTCAACGCAGCCAAAGCAACCTCCAGCCTGAAGGCCAGGGGACCCAGAGGCGAGGCTGGGCCGCACTACGGCAGTCAGATGTCCCTGGAGCGGAGCGAGAGCCTGTCCCTGTCGGGCTCCCGCGCCGCGCTCAGCAGAGAGAACAGCGGCGCCAGCCTGGGGGGCGGCGGTGGCCGGTCCAACAGGTCCATCCCGCGCTTCGGGATCCCCAACTCCTCCAGCTCGCCCATCGCCACCTGCCCGTCCCCCCCAGCTGGGGGGAACGCGAGCAAACCTGCTCCGATGAGAGCTTCCGTGAACCCGAGGACGTTAGGGGCGGCCAACGGGAGCAAGGCGCGCTCGCTGTCGGCCAACAGCTCCAAAGGCCTCAGCTCCTCCACCAAGTCTTTGGCCGCCCCCCCCGTGAGCAAGAACACCAACGCCAACCTGCCCCCCTCGGGCCGCACGTCAGCCCCCCGGGCAGGCGCCGCCACCGCCGCCGCCGCCAGCAAGCCCGGAAGGGGCACCGTCATGGGCACGAAGCAGGCCATCCGGGCGGCCAACAGCCGCGTGAGCGAGCTGGCGACGGGCAACGCGCCGGGCAAGCACGCGCGGGGCTCGGGCGACTCGGACAGCGGCAACGACAGCGGCGCGAACGCGGGCGAGGACAAGGCCCCCGCTGCCGCCGCCGCCGCCGCTTGCACCGCCGCGCTGCCCTCGCCCTACAGCAAGATCACGGCGCCGCGGCGGCCGCAGCGCTACAGCAGCGGCCACGGCAGCGACAACAGCAGCGTGCTGAGCGGCGAGCTCCCGCCGGCCATGGGCCGCACGGCGCTCTTCTACCACAGCGGCGGCAGCAGCGGCTACGAGAGCATGATCCGGGACAGCGAGGCCACGGGCAGCGCCTCCTCCGCCCACGACTCCATGAGCGAGAGCAGCATCTCGTCCTCGAGCCGGGCGAGGAGCGCCAAGTACCCCAAGAAGAGGGCGACTGGTGAGGAACTCCTTTGAACTTTATTTTGGCGGGGTTTGAATCACCTTCACTGCGTTACAGTGAAGCCAAACACTGTTGAAAAGCACATCAACACACTAAAGCTGGGGCCTTCATCGTAAAAGCACGAGGTCTTTCCAAGGCTGGTCTTGATTGCTCAAATGTGTCTTTCCCTTGTTTTCTTGCCCCCCCCCCCTTCCTGCGATCTCTGCCCCCCCCCCACCACCACTACCAAGGGGGGGGTGGGGGCAGAGACCAGATGTGGGGAAGGAAAACTCTACTTGCACAAGCAACGGGTTCACTCTCAGAGGAAAGAACGAATCCATTCCAGCCCCAAATTGGTATTTCATTAGATTTCTTGCCTCTTGATACAGCAGCATCTATTATTCATACATACATGAAAAAAAAAGGGGGATTTATGATCGTCCAGCGGACGCCGAGATCTGGCGAAGCTTTTTTTTTTTCGCCCCGTATACAAAAAGCTCGGAACGACCGGGCGCGAAATCGAGTCAGGAAATGTAAAAGCTATTCATCAAGGGGGGGGGGGGGGCGGGAATTTGCTGATCTGTAATCGCTTTTCGACCTGTAACGGTCCGACTGTGTAACCCGCGGCTCCCGCAGGCTTCCAGAGGCGGCGTCTCATCCCGGCGCCCCTGCCCGACACCTCGTCCCTGGGCAAGAAGGCGGGCGCGGCCGGCCAGTGGGTGGACCTGCCGCCCATGTCCGGCCCGCTCAAGGAGCCCTTCGAGATCAAGGTGTACGAGATCGACGACGTGGAGCGGCTCCAGAGGCGGCGCCAGGAGGAGAGCGCGGAGGTGAGCAGCGGGCTTTTGCCCGCCCCCCCCCCCTCCCCTTGTCCCCCTGCTTCCCCGACTTGTTTTGGATCATGTGACGTCTTGTCGAGAGCTCGCCAATCCCGCCCGCTAAGCCCTCAGCTGATCGTCAGCCGCCGATTCCAGACGCGCTGAGGGGACATGTGTGTCGTCCGCGCCGGCTGTGGGAATTCCTCCGCTCCCTTCTTCCCAGCTTCTCTTTTTAAAGGACCCCCGGCGGGAGCGGCGCGTCCCAGACGTCTGACCTTCGCCCGGGCTCGCGGGGCAAAAACCCGAGGCGTTAGAGCGTCTGCGCTCCGGATAGCCAGGGCTCGGGGAATTTCTCGGCAAGGCTCCTCGGGAATGTCAAGAGTTCACCGGGCAATTATCGGCGGGGGGCGGGGGGGGGGGGCGGCGGTTAATTGGTCTGGATATAAGCGGGCGACTGCTGGGGCGTTGTTGTGAATGCCGAAGACGGCTGGGGCGCGTGGAAAGAGAATGAAGTCATTGATGGGAAGATGTTCGAGGGGGGGGGGGGGTGGAGGGGGTGGGAATTGGGGGCGACGCCGCACAAGGACGCGCCCGGATCTCCTCGCCGCCGCCGCCGCCTGGCCGCTCTTTACGGCCGCCTCCTCTCTCGAGTGGGTCATTAACAGCTCCGGCAACTTCGCCGGCAGCCGAGCGAGGGACTTCTCCAGAGAAGATATTAAATCACTTGCGGCCGATCGTTTGATTCACTTTCAATTAGGACCGACTTGTTTTTTAATCCTTCCCGCTCGGCTGTCTGCGACGAGTAATTCATTACTTCCCCCCCCTGACTTTTTCATTTCTCAACTCAAATCACCCTTTTGATCAGGCGCGTGCGACAGATGTGTATTTTTGATGCAGCGTCGTATAAAAAACACACGATCTTGATCGGAATCTCTTCTTCTCTTGTTTCCCCTCCATCCCGTCTGCAGCAACCATTCCAAGATGTTGACAAGGTGAGATTTCTTCTTTCCATGTGTATCGTAACACGGCGCCTGTGTGTCCATTGTTGGTTTCCTAATGCGCCTTCCCCCCCCTCCCCTCCTCCCCTCCTCCCCCTTCCCCCTTCAGGGCCTGCTGTATTTCAACAGCAAGCTGAAGATGCTGGAGCGAAGGCAGCAGCAAGTGAGAGAGCTGAGGGCAAAGCACCAGGCGCTGTTGGAGGAGCTGGAGGACACCAAGGCGCGGCTGATGATGGAGCCCAGCAAGTGGATGGGAGAGTGTGAGTGACCGAGAGACTCCCCCCACCCCCCCCACCCCCACCCTGTGACTACCGCTGGCCCTCGCCAAACACGGGATTTTCAAATACTGTCATGCAGTATTTTTTCTCCCCCGTCTTATCTGTCGTCCGAACGGTGGGAAAGAGCCTCGCTCACGGCAGACACCGAAGTCGAATTCGACGCCGTTTTCAAAAGTCACGCTGCGTCTCGTGGTTTTTTTTGGTACTTTTCAAAATAAAACTTAGCATCAAAAGCTGATCTACAAGCACAAATGATGAAAAAACAAGTTTGGTTCAGCAACTGAGACATTTGATAGCATAAAAAAACTGTTGATTTTGGTGGTTTGGTTAAATAAGAAGTCGATTCTGTACTTTTCTGCATAAATGGCTGGAGTGCTCTCGCGAAAGTTCCACAAACTGCGATTCGAAACCCATCTTTTTGTTGAATTTCGCTGGTTCTGGTTGCTGGTTAAAGCCCATTGGCGTTTATCTCGTGTCATCCGTCTATACGCGAGTCTTTTTTCAGCAACTCTATAGATCGGGCTTGATCGCTTGCGCGGGCCCTCCGGGGGGGACTCGCCGTAACCACGCCTTGCGTCTCTTTCCGCCCACAGTTGAGGTGGACCAGAGTTTGGACCGGGAGTCGGCGGACTACCTGGAGGCGCTGGCGCAGGCCACGGAGGAGCTGGAGTTCTGCGTCAACCTCTGCAAGTCCCGCGTCATGATGGTGACCTGCTTCGACATCAGCACGTCGACGCCCGCCGCTCCGGAGGGACTGCGCGAAGTGGAGGTGTGAGGACGAGGGAGCCCGAGACGGAGTGCAAGTGAGAAGAGAGGGACGGGGGGACGAGACGGAGCAGCCGGCGGAGGACGCGAGGGCGGAGCGGCGGAGAGAGGGAGCGGGCGCCGACCCGCCAAGCGACAGTGCCTCGACGTGCCGGGGCGTGGCCGAGAGAGGAGGAAAAGAACGTGAGCACAAATGCTGTGGGCTTCTGTGGCCCGGCAGTGGCCATTAATTACTAAAGAGTCAATGAACAACACCCGGAAGTGCCTTTTTTTTTTTACTGTACTTTTTTGTTTGTTTGTTTGTTTGTTTTTCTTGTCATTCTTTTTCATACGGTGCAGGTATCCTAGAGCAAAACCCTGAACCTCTTGCTTTTAAGACAAATATTTTATATCGCATTGTATAGTGTATTTAAATGAATATGTGCTGTGTACAAATATCCTTTGAAGAGGGGTGGCGGAGGGGGGAGGGGGGGGAATAAAGAAAGAAAACAAACAAAAAAAAGACAAAGCAATAAGCTAATGTTATTGCTCTCCCTGACTTTGCCTTTTTTTTCCCCTCCTCCTCGTTTCAAAAAACCTCAGTCGGCGTTTTCTCCCCCGCGCTCGCTCAGCCAACCGCGCCTTACGTTCACTCTCTGGTTCGCTCGTTTGTTTTTTGTTTTTTTTCCGACGCTTTTCGAAACTGGACTGTGCCCCCCCCCCCACCACCCCAACCCCCACGCCCCCCCCCCTATTAAAAAGCTACGTACGCTGTCGTCACTCCTCGAAGAGTTTGCGAGGGTCGATGTTTTTACCCACCCTCCAGTTGCCTTGATCAGAATTGGTCTCAGCGGATGCACTAAGGTAGAGCAGCATTTACGTTGGGGTGGGAGGCAGTGGGTGGTGTTGATGTGTGTGTGTGTGTGTGTGTGTGTGTGTGTGTGTGTGGTGGGGGTGGGGGGTGGCGGGGGCGCGTTGCCGTGTTCATGTCAGCCACTCAAAACGAGAGATGAAGCCAAAACATATCAATCAGCGGAGCACTGTGACGCACCGGCAAGCGATGGTCCACCGATCCAGCCTTTTGGCGTGGCCGAGCCCCCCCCCGCCCCCCCCGGCGCCCCGCCCCTCCACCCTCCCTCCCACGCTCAACGCCATATTTTTTTTTTTAATGGACCGTGATGCTGGGCCCTCCCCCCCCCCATCTCTCTCCAGGTGGGCTCGTGGGGCCGGCGTACCAGCGTGTACCGGTAAGAAAACCCCCCCCAAAAAAGGGCGAGCAGATGGAAAGTTCTCACTGTGCTCCAACCAAGCCACCTCCTCCCCCCCCCCCACCACCAAGCCCTGGCTCTATGCATTCCAGTACAGTTACTGCAAGGACGTTACTTTCAAAAGAACCTC
>JASSRZ010000050.1:1316613-1326650 GCA_032164315.1 Malacoctenus gilli | reverse complement strand
TGTGTGTGTGTGTGTGTGTGTGTGTGTGTGTGTGTGTGTGTGTGTGTGTGTGTGTGTGTGTGTGTGTGTGTGGGGTTAAACCAGAGTTCGCAGAACTCGTGTGACGAGATTCACCCTTGATGATGATCACAAACACAACAGCAGCACTTGGGTCCCCCCCCCACACACACACACACAGAGAAGTATGAACACAATTGAAACACAGCAACGCGTACTGCAACAACACACACATAGCAGAGTAACATATCAACAGGGCATGCCCGCCTGAGAGGCGGAGCCAAAGCAGGAAGTAAACCAACATAGGAAGAAGACCCAGAGTTGATGCTCGACCAGAGTAGACGCATCAATGACGATGATGATGATGAAAGTAAGAATATTCACAGTAAAGATGACAATAATAGAAAAGACTTGTTAGTTCTTGATCCACCTAATGCAAGGCTGAAATACTGAAACTACCCACCAGCCCTGCTAATTTCTGTGTATTATTGCAGTCGTCCTGTCAGTGTCAGCTGACTTTCGGCCCCCTCGTCTTTGCCCCTTTGACGATGTCCAGCACCTTGCTTGGGCGTTGACGAGATGTCCACATTTGTCAGCCCGCCCCTCGTCCTCTCCTCCAGCTCATCAACTATTCATGTGAGGATTGACGTGTTTTTCGCGCGCAGCGGAGAAGCGACCCGATGCTCTCCGATGATAAAAAAAAAAAACCCAAAAAAACGCAACAGGCTTGGCTTCGCGCCATGCCATTTCGCAAAAAAGACACGTTTTTGCATGCCGTCTAATTGCGCGCATCGTCTCACGGCGGCTGGCGGTTCGCTCTGCGTGATCAGACGCAAATTCTTTGGCCCTGCGATCTGCTGAGAAACAGCTTGTTAATGGTCAATTGATTAGGGGGCCTAATGGGCGTATCGATTGTGGGGATCTACAATGTAAATTTTTCATCTGCCGCTCCCGCGTCAGAAGGGCCGGGCCTGCGTGCGCGGGTCATGTGTTAAACGTCTGCCATTAGGGCAATACTCCCCCCCCCCCCCCTCCGCCTTGCGGGTGACAGAGGAGGAGAATAAACGGAATAATCTTCCACCAGTTCGGCCATTTATTTCTATATCGCCACAGATTGGTAATCTTGCTCGATGCATTTCGGTGAATCATTTCTCCGCAATCGGCAGGATGTACGTCTCAGCCGCTCCCTTGCATCCGCATCTGTTTAAATCAATACGCGTGTCTCCGGGCTTTGTTCATCTGCACCTTACTAATTCACACCATAGTGCCCCCCCACCCCTTCGATAATGACTCCTCCTCTGGCTTCATTTACAGAAACGTG
Source organism: Malacoctenus gilli (assembly GCA_032164315.1). Classification (NCBI taxonomy): domain Eukaryota; kingdom Metazoa; phylum Chordata; class Actinopteri; order Blenniiformes; family Labrisomidae; genus Malacoctenus; species Malacoctenus gilli. The sequence continues at coordinate 1,325,332 of JASSRZ010000050.1, read as the reverse complement.
AAAAGCGACTTCAAGAGAGAGATTCGCGCTGACGACACACGCGCGCACATGCACGCACAGCCGAGCAGTTTAATATGTGGTTAAAACCCCTTTCAAATTCAGAGCAATGTACATAAAAGTACCATCCTTCTTGCTTTCCATCATGTACAGACTTGGGTCCATCAGTCTGCGAGGCAGACGGCGAGCCGTCGGAGGACAATCTACGTGTCCCTGGTAAAGGATGAGCGTGCGCGGGGGCGCCGGAGAGATTCATCACTCATCAGACGGCGCGATTAGGGAAATTTAGGAGCTTAATTTTGCCGTTCCAGGCGGGTGGCCGCAGCCGGCGATTCGACATTGTTAGATCGGAGAGCGATGTCTCGTCGGTGAGTGATGCGCGGACGGGCCTGCCATCCCTCACGGAGAGGAATGGCGTTCTCCGGTGATGGTAATGGTGTCGCAGCGGTGGCTGGTCAGGCCCTGTTTTGATATTTTTTTTTTGCTGCTGTGAGCGGTTATTTGGTCCCCGGTAGGGCTCGGACCGAGTCTCCGTAATCGTTGGTCGAGACATCGAAAAAAATGAGTTCCATTTTTGATCCGTATTTGCTTTTAAGTCTCCTCAAATTTACTTCCTTGTGTTTATGATACTGTGCGTGGTTGACGGGTCTTGATATAACACGCTATGACACCTGGGAAGTGAGTCCTTCAACAGTAGTACGGGCAGGATGGCGTCTGCTGCGCAAAATACCTCACACAGCTCGCGTGTTTGGGTCTGATGGAATATTGAAGGCCGGATCTCCATATCGCAGTCTTGTATCCTGCAGAGCTGCAGCTCCCCGTTTCGAAGTAATTGGCGGTACTTTACATTTTATGTACTTTACATTCCACAAATGCCTGTTTTTCATTGAGCAGTTCAAGGTCACTTTAACAAGAACGAGTTTATGTGAACGGACAAATGTAACCGCCAAAATGCCATGAACGGCGCATGAAAGCAGTCACATTGTAAGAAAGTACACTTGCGTTTAAAAAGGTGGTAAAAACAGACTCAGCCTTGACAGGAGACACTGCCGTTATCGTGCCCGAAAGACATTTCATCATGCGAACATCCACATCAGTTTGACAATAGGACTCAAAAGACTCCCCTTTTGTTGTCGCGGCTTACATCTCATCATCTAAATATTCTTACAGCAGCATTGACTCGTCAGCCCCCCTGATTTGTTAGATACTTACTGTTTTTATTCTGCAGTGCTCTCATTTGTTAGTAACCTCCTTCAGTTTGTACTTGTGGCGTGCGTGTATGTGAATTGTAGCACGCTTTGTAAGAAGTTTCAGGCCTTTTGTGTACAAACAACACGGCAGTTAGTTAAGGTTGCGTTCAAATACCTCATCATACGAAAAAGCAGTAAGTGTTGCTGAAGGTGTTTCCGTGTTAGAACATAATGAGACGAAGCCCTTCGGGCTTTTTTCATCGTTGGAGCTGCTAAAGGGATCTCTGGCATCGCCCCAGTTTCCCCATAGCTCTTCTTGGGTGGTGGGGCGCCAGATCTGCTCCAAAACCAAGTCCCATCCCACCAGTGGGTCCCCGGTCGACCCGAAACACCAACTTGACATCCCTGCAGCAGGTCCTGTGGGAGGGGACGTTCGATCGGTCAGATTGTCTTTATGACAACTGAATTAGACGCGATGCGAAGACACACCTGCCTGATTTGTACTTTGACCCGTTGTCACCTCAACCTGTCGGAAAGGCACCGATCGACTCCGACCGAGGATGAAAACGGCCGCTCGGACCACGTGAGACGCCGCCGATCCGGGGGCTTAAGATGTGAACGCGGCTTCATCTTCACATCACTCCTCCTCTTGTACCTTGGATCTCCATTTTAATAGGCTCATTACCGGGCAGCTGGCTGGGCTGGCCCGTGAGTCGGAGGTGCCGCCGCAGGTGTGAACGGGCCGCGGCCTCTGCCGGCGAGACAGCTGTGCTCCCGCACGCACACTCCGAGCTGTCAGGAGGAACCCCCCACCCCCACCCCACCCCCTCCTCCTGCTAATCCCCCGCTCCCCCTGCTGGGAGCCGCTTGTTGAAGAGGCATCGCGTCGAACGTGTGACACTGTTGATAAGAGGGCCTCGTAGCAATCTGGCTAAATTAAAAAAAAAGCAAAAAAAAAAAAGCATCACTTTGGGTTATTAGGCAACTGTTTGTCACAATGTTATCGCTTTGGATGTGACACTTTGTCAAAGACGCCGCATTCGCCTCGCCGTCGCCTGTCATGAAAGTGCGTGGCGGGAGAGGGGGAGCGCCGGTTGGATTTAATCATTTATGTTTCTCATCCTCGTGTGGGTGAAGTGTGTGTCATTCAGAAGACGTGTGAATAGAGTCACAGCTCAAAGGGGGAGAAGGGAGGAGGTGGGGTGGGGGGTGGGGGTGTGGGGGGGGCTCAGCCTGATCCCCGCTGATGGGCCAGACAAAAGGAAAATATCCGGATATGGACCGAAAGCAGAAGGAAGTCCCGTGCTTCACTCGCTTCCTGATGTACATACGACGCCGCGGCGCGGCTGCTGCGGCAGGCGGCTTGCGTCCTCCTGAAGACAGGAAATTGCCTGCCGGTCACCTGTTGTTTCAATCTGCCAGCCGCGAAGAACCGGCGGCGGGATCGGAACGAGCGCCGCGGCGAGTAACAGGCGGCGTGTCGCACTCGTTGCGAGGCGCTTCTGTGTAAAAAAAAAAACCTCCAAAAACTACAGACATGGGAATCATGATCACAGTCGGATTTAACTACGAACGCGCTGATTCGGGTGCGGAGCTTACGGCGCGCATCATTGCCCGTGGAGGTCGAGCACGGCTTCCACCTGGCAGGCCGCTGCATCGGTCTCTTTGGGGGGGGGCGGAAGAAGGAGCCGTCAAGATGAGAGTGATGACTTCAATTCACTGGCAGGCCTGTGAAATAAAAGGATATACCATGTTAATATTCTCTATAATGGGAAAAAAAAAGTGCCATAAGCCTTTTTATTCTGGAGAGCGAGAGGCAGTTCAGGAGGGAGCTCGCTCTTCAACTACAGAACCTCTTTGGTACTCGCGTGCGAAAGCAGCGTTCTCACTGATGGGGCTTCCAGGCTGCGTTCGCACTCCCTGTATTCGGGTGGGCCAGGCTGAGTTTTAGGGCGCATGAAACAGTCTGTATATTTACATGCAGGCAGTAATTCCAGCCAAGTTCACCGTGGCAGGAATCCGTCGGACTTCTCTTGTGTCTTGAGTAAATATATAGAAGAGGAAACTGGGATCCATTTGGCTCCGCCTCCATCGAGGCGCCGCATGATTTACGTTACACATTGAAATAGATTCAGTGCGTCCTGCGCAAGGTGGACGCATGCAGCACTCGTCAGGCTACGGCTCGCATCGTCTCGGCGTGTCCGTCCAGCCGCAAATCGTCCCAATGCAGCGTTTACATGCACTGAAGCTAAGCGAAGCTAACAATATGGGTGACTTCACTCACGATATAAGTCAGAATAAACCCAGTTTAATGAGCCTCGAGCAGTTTGCCCGACGTGAATTTGATTCGATAACTCGATCTTTCCATCAGGTTGACTTATGATCAAGTGGCACCAAAAAAAAAAAGCCTCTGTCTAAGCTTCTGTCTGCACTGATTGTTTCTTCTGGTTCTTTAGAGCTTTCTTTCCCACCAGCCTGAACGTGACTCCTCCCCGACGCTGTCACGCTCAGTCGTCATGGAAACGCTCTTGCCTCGTTAGGCGACTCGACGAGAAAAAAACCGGACCGGAAAATCCTACTGGTTCGGCATCGGATTGCTCGAACGGCGCCGACGCCGCCCCCGGACGCCGAACCGATTCCGTGCCGACAAGCCACCAGAAGTGGTCCGGCGTGAATACACACGGTGGGCTTCGCGTGCGTGTCTATTGTTCTTTAATAGATCCCCCGAGCTTCGACGCGGGCCGCGCCGAAGCAACCCCCTTTGCGTCGCAGACATCCAGCGACAGCGACATATCAGGCAGATAAAAATGGCCTGTTGTGTTCGGGAGGAAGGGGGGGGGGGGGGCTCAGCAGAGTCTGATTGATTCGGCTGTAACGGCGACAACCGGCCTCCCCTGTGTTCCACTCGGCATAATTCTTTGATTAATGCCGCGCATCCCCAAAAAATCGCTCCGCCGCAACACCAAATCGAATTAAATCACCTGGATACAATCGGTAATTGATTGGGAGTGTCAGAGAAGAGAGGAAATATCATTAATAACGCCGAGGGCTTCTTTTTTTTTCCCCCCATTCTTTTTCTCTTTCGCCCCCCCCCCCCAAAAAAAACCTGTGAATTAAGTGATTTCTTTCCTACATCGTGTTTATGCGGCACATGATGCATTTCATCATGCTGGTTGGTGGTGCAGGGAGGGGGGGGGGGGGTGTCACACGCGAGGCGTCGGGGCCAGAATATCATCTTCCCCCTCCTCAGTCCCTATTTCACCTTGACAGATGCCTTTGTCGGCGCTCCCCACAGGCCAGAGGCAGACGCGGGGGGGTCCCCCCCCCCCCCGGCGTTGCCGGTTTTTTTTGTTGCGCGCCACATCGGGAAGGCGGCTCACTAAAGCATTAAATGAAAGCACTGCGCCCGCTCCGCGCACTTCACAGTGTATGACTTTGTTTCAAATCAATACTGTAAATTATTGAGGGCGTGGGACGGGGATATGCCAAATGATATTCATTGAAGGGAATCGTGCTCCCCAGGGCTGTCAATAAAGCCGAGCGTGTTCTCTCTCTCTCGATCTCTCTCTCCTCGGCGCCTCCTGGCGAGCCGATTGCGGACGGGAAATTCCTACTTTGTCAGATTGTATTTTTCATGAATAACAATTACCGATTTTCATAATTCCTTTCAGGCGAGAGCGCGGCGCCTTCGGTGATTGATCCGCCTAAATCGGCCCACCTCCGCCTCCCCATCCCGGCGATAAGCTGACGATGCACTCGAATGCAATTGACACAGGTGGGTGGGTGGGGGTTGTTTTTGTCCTGTTTTAGCTCTATAGAGACAAGTTGTGTGTTTGCGACATTTTCCATATAATTTGCTGGGAAACAGAGAGAGAGAGAGAGAGAGAGCAAGAGAGAGCGAGAGAGAGAGAGAGAGAGAGAGAGAGAGAGAGAACATAAAAAGACCAACTAGGCAAGAACAAGAACTTATAGGTAGCCTTTAGAGTCTGGAGCTAAACTGTACTAAAAAAAAAGAAAAAAAAGCAAAGTCGGAATCTCAGTCCCACTCAATCTTTCTTTATATCTTCATTGCTACATTTCAGGTCTGCAGGGAACACAGGAAGACACACAAAAGTGGAAGCAAATGGACACTTCATGTCCGCAGAGCAAAGGAAACGTTCCCCTCAAATATTGATGCCGCCATTCCAACGGGAGATTTATGGATCGAGCACCAATTTTCATCCCGACGTGTACGTTTTCGCACGTTTTTCTCGCTAAACCTTGAAATTTGAGGTGTCAAAGACCTCTGCGGGGAGTTCGCCTTTCTCCCCCCCCCTATTGGGACTGACCCCGTCCAGCCCGCAGCCCCCTCTCAAGACTGCGACTGGACTCCAGCTCTCCGTGAACAGCGAACGAAGCGGGGTGCCAAAACGGGTCCGTCATCTGCGCTTCGAGCATCCATCTTTTAACGTTTTCACTCGACTGCGACAGTCACCTTGGCTTTTTTTTTTTTAATCTCCAAACGCCCCCTCGTTAGCTGTCGGCCAATGATATGCAGGCTCACGGGAAGGGGTGGGGGGTGGGGGGGCATGGTGAGTTTTTTTTTTTGCCCAGGAAATTAAGTATAACCTGCGCTAATGTGAAAAGATGAGCATCTATCAGGATCAACCGGCAGGTTCCCTGGAACAGGTTCCTCTCTGACGAGCGTCCCTTCCCTCTGCTGACTGGACCTTTTTTTTTTAAGGGAAATGTGCAAGGCAAACAGGTGTCATCCATTCCCGGGGTGTGAAGGTCCGTCACTCCCCTCACTGGCGCGTGACAGCTGTTATTATTCTACCTGTCAGCATTATACACATAAGTGAGCAGATGATACCGCGTGAGGAAGCGGCGGTGGAGGCGGCGGTGTCCTGATAGAGACATCAGCGTCCACACCCTCGGCCTCATTCGGTCCGTCGCGCGTCCTCCCAGCCGCGCGGCAGCCCGGAGCCCCCGGCGCTGCGGCCAGGGCGCAATCACAGGCCCGACACGGTCACGCGGGTGACCCCGAACAAGCCCGACGTCAAGCCCCAAAATGAGGAAACTCTATTTATAGTCCCATCTCAGTTCCAAAGCTGTTGAAGGACAACGTCAGTCTTTGCGAAGACATGTCTTTTACACACGCTTAAACCACAGTCACATGTATGTCTGTGTGGACCACATCACATGTGAAAGCCCATCGGGTGGTCGGCATCCTAAACGCGGCAATTTGACCTACATTCAACGTATTCTGTGCACTCTCGATGGCCTTCATGCAATTTGAAGGTAAATTACACGTTACCGGCCCACACCAGCCTTCAGATTAACAGTCGCAGTCACCCATTCACACACAATTCACACACGCGAGCACGCCAAAGGGGGACAGTTGCCATGCAACGTGCCCGCACACAATCGAGAGCGTTATGGTCCCCCGTCACGGGGGTCTCGGATTCCTCTTGTGGGGTTTGCCTGTTGGCAGGTTGTCGAAATTCTGAAGTTGCACATTTCAAAGAGAAAGAAGGAGACCCTCAGTCAAGGGCAGAAACGCTCCGGGCTTTTATTTTGAAGGCTGCGAGCGACAGAGCGTGTTCCTGCCAGCTTCGGGGCTTCATGAAAGGGTCCAAAGCAGGGCCGGATGTAGTCATGGGCACGGAGGGGCCTGTTAAACAGATTAAATAATCTGAAAAACAATGCAAATAATCAGACACACACAACAGGCGATGTCTTTCTGTGCCTCGCTTCTGCCATTTTTTTTATTGATACTTCAAGAGTTTTCTTTATCACTTTTAAAGCTGTTGCTGTTTTTGCAAAGTAGTGTAACGTCGGTGTATCGTGTCGCCGGCAGGACTCAGTCACCAGACCGTTGCTTCACTTGAAAACCGAGTTTAATCTCTTTGTACACAGCTCGAACACGGATTCTCCGCAAATACGCGGCCACTTCTGAAAAAGCGCGCGAACAACCCATAACACCTTGCGGCTTCCCACAACCCCCTTTGTGTTACGTTCACGGCTCCCCCGAGCGTCGGACACAAACTCAACCCACACACATCAACCTCAAACACAATAACCAGTGTTGCTACAGTATTCATTTTTCTTCAACAGAAACTGAAAACGGGACTCAACACACGTTGTCCGTACTATTAATAACATACAAACACTTTCATCTAATGTCACGTACAAGGAGCAATAACAAAACAAGCAGTGAAACAAACTTATCACCAATCTCTGAATTTTAACATGGCGCCCGCGGCCTCCTCTTTAGCTTCCTAATAGCCCTTTTGCATCTCTTCAAAAACTAAACAAAATGTAGCATTAACGAACTACCTTTCCCTCACACATTCAACTGTGTTATTTTCCTATCTGTTTCGACACATTTCGTGTTATTGTTGCTTCAGCACTGACCTGAAAAACAATGCAAATAATCAGACACACACAACAGGCGACGTCTTTCTGTGCCTCGCTTCTGCCATTTTGGAGAACCGGGCCACAATCTCACTTGCGCCTGCGCTCTTCCGTGTCAAAAAGAAAAATGCGTCACCTGCTGGCGGGAGTATAAAACTGCACCTTCATACAACTCAATAATGTGACGACACATTAGGGGGGTCACACAATGTTGCGAATCATAATGATTGAGAATCAATATCGGTTTGTTACTTCAATACACAAACAATTGCGAAGCCCCGTTTCGCTTCGGCGTCTTCATGTCTTTTGGGAGAAAACAGAGCAGACACGGCCAGTCAGCCTGCGGGGTTGACGGTGCGCTACGGCGGCGCCGGCGTCGTCGTCACTGTTTCCGTGTTTTTCGGCGAGAGCATGTCAGGATTGACCGCGGAAGTCGCCCGCGGCTCGTCGTCATTCCCGATGCGACACTCCAGCCGCGGCATCTGAAAAAAACCCCAAAAAGTTATCGCGAGGATGCCCTCTTCAGCATCGGGCTTGATCCGTCGCTCCTCATCGACCGGCGGGCCTTGGCTTTTTTCTGGACCATTTCCTGTTATGGAAAAAGTCCCTCGGGACGGAGCGATCAGTGAGCATCGATTGTCCGTAAACTGCGCTCTGCTGGGACGGCGATGGCGAGAGAGAGAGAGAGTGTGTGACCCTTCCGCCTACACGACCTGAATGGTTTAATCAATCCGTCCCTTTGAGGGGGCGAGAGGCTCGTTATGGTGGATGCTCGTGGTCCGACGAGAGGAGGATCGATGTTTCTGAGGCTGATCAAGTGTCCAACAGCCAACAAGTAGTTTTTTTCCCCACACAGATTTGACTTAAACAGAATTTTTCTTTCTCTACTGTTTTTTTTTGTATCCATTTTTTATGACTCTATTGTAGTTTGATGAGGTTGTTTCAAATGTTTGAGTTTTCTGGTTTCTCTTCTGTCTTTTGGTGCTTTTCCATGAAACACCTGCAAGGGGGCGCCGACAGGCTGCAGGCGGCTGATTGGCCAGGAAGTGACGTCAGTGGAGCAGGAAGGAGGGCAGCTCAGCTCATTTTTTGCCTGATGTCTTCAAGTCAATGGGGGGGGGGGGGGGACAGAAGGT
>JASSRZ010000050.1:1304264-1316111 GCA_032164315.1 Malacoctenus gilli | reverse complement strand
CACACACACACACACACAGAGGTCAGGTGGTGTTGCAACGCTTTTGGATGGAAGCCTGGTGGTTACCTGACACACACGCACACACACACACACACACACACACACACACAGGCAACAAAAACAAGCTGTTGGTTGATAGAAATGAACTGAAGTGACGAAATGTCTCTGCTCGTGTCTCTGGTGAAGGCTGAGCTGGTTTGGCTTTGGTGGTAAAGGCTCAAGCTTTGCCAATGCAACTTATCAGCGAACCTTTCTCTGAGTACGTTGCACACTCTGGGAGAAAGGCCCGATATTACATGTACAGAGCAGGGGGCGGGTACTAATGGAAAGGTGCCGTTGTGTCTTTTGGCCAGTTCTTAGGGCCCTTTTCTTCACGTCCCTTCATAAACGACTTGTATTGGAGTTCCTACTCCTCAGCAGTCAGACCGTGTAAGCTTATCACAAATTATTTGGGCTGGCACCGGAACTCATCACGAAAAAAAGTATCAAATGTGACATTATTAATACCACAAAGCTCCGCGAACTGTCAATGGCCAACTTTACAAGAAGTCTAATGTGGTTTTAGAAGCAAACATCAGGGTTTTAGGAGGGATTTGCATAGTTTAAGACCCCCTCATTCAGGATCTCACTCCGGCCTATTATGCATGCTGAGTGAAAGCTTCGGCCCAGACGGATGCGTCTAATCTCGGATGCGCGGCGAGGGCACACATCAGCGCAGATAAGAAGTGCATCCTCTGCCAGATTTGAAGTGGCGGCTCTGGTCTGACGATGCAAATCAGACATTTAGACTCTGCATTCAGCATCAGAGCCTCTTACCGGTACTCCACCCACACTCGTGTGGGCCTGTCTTTGGGCGCCGGGACTCAGGAGCGCATTTGTAAATCAGCGACTGTGGCTGCGCAGCTCGAGTGCTTTCCTTTTCAAAAGAGTCGATCTGCAGCGAATCTGTCACTAATTGGAAGGCATGTCCTCCACAGCAAGCCCGCACTAAAAGCCGCGTTGTTTACGCGGAGGGCCTCTTTTTGAAGTTTCGGAGCGCTTTAACGGCGTCTGTGTCTTTGATGGCTGAGTCACTTTCTCCATACCTGCTGTTCAAGCAACTGCCACACTGCTTTTTATCAAGGATTGCTGCTGAAGTCTTCCTGTGAGTTCTGTGGTATCTCGCCGGTGTTCCCAATGTTCAGCTCACTTGCAATTTAAGTTTTCTCTTCTGGCCTCAGGAAATCGATCAGGTGTTTCAATGATTGAGGGAAAATGACCCGCTAACAAAGCTACCAAATCCCATGTACACTGTTCTTTTGGCTTCTTTGCCTTCTTGAACATGCAATATTAAAGTGGCCGTATGTGACACATTTTGGATGTCTTTGTCTTCGTATGTAAGTCCAAAATGACAGAATTTCAACAAGCTCTTTTTCTCAAACACCGTATTTCGCTATATCGCGATCGTCTCCCTCAGTCCTAAAAGACCCCCCCTTTAGAAACGAGCAGAATGAGGCTCTTCCGCATTAAGCCCCACCCTTACAAGATGCAGGATGCCTCTGATTGGTTAACTACTGGTAGCAGTTGTTAGGAGCGAGCCCATACGCCCAGAGTAGAGAAGTTGTCCAATCACTGAGCCCCCCCCCCCCTTGTGACGTCAGTGAAAAACACTCCCTGAAACAGACCATTTCTGCCATCATTGAAACTGAATGGACATCTCAAACATGAGTTTATGTGAAAAGAGGGGGCGCTGCTCACTCGTCCGAATGAGCTTTTAACACTATTACACTGTGAATACCCGAAAAAAAGTCGAAATAGCATCATAGGGTTCCTTTAAGCTTTTCTCCCAGATTGTGGAAAGTACTCAGAAAAAGGTTTGCTGACAAGCCTTGCATTGGTAAAAGTTGAGGCTGCATTTACCAACTCAGCCTAACCAGCTCGGCCTTCACTGGAGACGCGACCACATTTCATCATTTGAGTTAATTTTTATCACACAATAGTGTGGTTCTGTGCGTGCGTATGAGTGTGTGCCACTTGTGTGGCTTCACTTTTAGATTTTGCCAGATGAAAGACTGGAAATGGCTTCCATAGCCTTTTGTTTGATTTAGAATGATGGGGGGGAGAAGAAAAGGTTGAGAAGCACATGCATCCATGCACACATGTCCCTTCAGATGATTTACCGCCCCGATCAATTAAACGTGAAAGGGCTCCCCCCCCCGGCAGGTCTCTGAGTTATGGCGGCAGGGCAGCGAGTATCACATCGTCACATATTGCGTTTGGCAAATATCTAATTGATTGAGGGCATAATCGCTGCGTTTCGAGGATCAACATCAACAGTTGTTGGCTGGCGTTCAAGTCGGCAAACAATGGGAGCGCGCCGCTGTGTTCCCCGGTCCTACTGTCAGACAGGACACTCCTAGCCTCTTCTCAGAGCTCCCTGCTGGTTCCAAACAGTGAAGTCGTTAGATTCAATTGGGTTGTGTAAATGACGCGCGGGTACCGTGGCTCCCATTCAAGGCGGCCCGGGTTTTTTTTTAATTACCGCTAATCACAATTTGCATAAAGCCTTTTAGCAAACGGCTCCTGAAGCGGCCGTAATAATTATACATGTAAATGAATGGTGAGCTGATAAAGGGCGCGGGCGTGTTCGGGGAAGGGGGGGGGTCCGCTTTTTAGAAAACGCCATCTGATAAGCGAAAGTCAAACGTTGGGGGGGGGGGGGGGGGGGAGGCGCGCGAATGGGCCCCCCACCCCCCGCGCTCGGCGAGAGCGCGTCACCTCGATGAGACGAGGCGTCGCGTCGCTCCTGCGGATGCTGCTCGCGTGTGTTTACAGGCAGAAGAAAGGTGGCGGCTTCAGTCGCATCTGTTTGGAAGCAGAACGTGCATTTTGCATCGTAACGACATGACACAAACAAACGGGAACGGGGAGCCTGTTTTTTTTTTTTTTTTTCTGTGTGTGTGTGTGTGTGTGTGTGTGTGTGTGTGTGTGTGTCGTGGCTGTCGAACGCTGTTGCCGCGCGCATCACTCGCCGTTCAATCGCATTTAAACGGCCCGTAATGAGGCGAAATTCCCCTCGTTTTGTTTGTCACACACCGCGTCCACTCCGGCTCATCCGTTCCATTTGTCACCTCTGCCTCTGGTAAATGGCTCAATTAGGCTCCGGCGATGTAAACGGGGACGCAAACCTGAGGTGCCGCCGCGAGCGGCGCTCACGGGAGACGCCGCCTTCCCCTCGCGCTTCCGATCGGCCGCGTGTCCGTGCCGAAAGCGGGGCGGTTCAAAAAAAAGAAAAAGAAAAAAAGGTGCCACTAAATAAATTGGGCTCCACTGAGATAACCGCGGCTGAAAAAAACTGAAATCGCATTTGATGGCAGTCATTAGCGTGGCTTCCGTCGGCCAAATACATCATGCTGTCGCCAGTTTTTGGCCCCGCAGAACCTATTAAACGCCATTAGCGAGGAGCGTTTGAAGACAGCAAATTGCCCCGTGCGCTGCACACACACACGTGTCTGAGTCACCACTTTGGAAAAAAAAAGTATATATTTGTTTTGACACAAATCGGGAATTGTGAGCGTTTTTTTTTTTTTTTTTGTATGATTAAATTTCTGGCCGTACTTTCATGTCCGAGTGTGCTTTTCCTTCGTATGTGGTCTCTGGGAGTATAAAAAAACCTAAGGACCCCCCTCCGCTCCCCCGTGACCTTTGGCCGTGACCCCCCCCCCCCTTTTCAACACATGCGCTTCACTTCAGGTATTTCCGCCGGAACGGGACTCGTGTGATCGCGTTCCCGCGCTCTCCGATTAATCCCGCGCCGCTAAAGTCTAACCGGAAAGAAGCGCTCAAACAAGGTGGTGCTACGCCTCGTGGTGTTGCTGCGCACCCCTGCCACGCACCGCGCCCACGGCTCAGCTGAAGTTTGCTCCCCAGCCCCTAAAAAAAAATCAAAAATTAGCATTTTTTTTTATCGGGTCCGTCGTTGGGTACAGGTGTTTAACAGACGGCCGAGACGGCAACTCGTTCGCTGACCGCTTGCTGCTTGAATCGCGTGATTACACGCATTGTCGCCGAGCCGCCCGGACGTCCGGCGAGACGGACAAAAGTGGTCCGAACCGAAACGGAGCCGACCTCGCTCGGTCCCCTTCAGGGCACGAAGCGAACGGGGTCAAACGGAGTGACGTTTTGAAGTGCGTCTCAAAGTAAGATCTTAACAACTATATCTGACATTCCCAGAAAGCTCGTAAATCCAAACCCCCCCCCCACCCCACCCCACCCCACCCCGAGGTCACCGGCAAGTGACCGCTCCGCTCCAGTCCCGACTGACGCGGCTGATAAACAGGCGAGCCGTGATCCGGGCAGCGCCAGCGAGAGAAAAAAAAAAAGGGCTGATGTTGCCCCGTGACCCTCTCTGCCACCCCCCCCCTCCATGTCGCGGTTTAGTGATGCCCCGGTGACAGCCACTGTCAGGGGAGGAGCCTGCGACCTTTGCTTAACTAATGGCTCCTTCATCATCCCCCTGCGCCGCTCGCGCGAGCCCCCGTGTTTATTGCTCTTTATTTTAAATTAAATCCACCGCAGTGCCCATCCATCACGGTCGCCCGTGACCTTTACCGGAGGTGATGACTCGGCCCCCGGAGTGGAGCGGCGGGGCGAGCGGTTCTGAAAGCGACCCGCCGGCAAGCGGAGGAGATGGGGGACGGGGGACGGGGGGGTCTTTGTTTTTTCAGAGCAACGTCAGCCGTCTCAGGTATCTGAAATGTAAACTGTTTGGCTTGATGGGATCACGCGCCTGATAACCTTTCAGTTTTTTTTTGTTTTTTTTCTTTCAGGAACGATCAATAATAACGTCTGTTACAGTGGATTATCAGCAAAGGTAACCATTGGCGACAGGATGTGCGGCATGGAGCCTTGGCCAAACATTGCCACTATTTCTTTTTGTTTTTTTTGTTATTTTTCTTTGTAACGTGAACTAATAAACTATGGAGCAAGGATATTTTCCCCTTAATGTGATGAAAAATCCTTTATTTTAAAAACTATAAAACACATAAAAAGGTGAGCGACATGTGTCTAGCGCTCCCGTGATCATGGCACGAGGAGAACAAAGCGGCGTTTTGGCCAATGAGAAGCCCTCAAAGTGATTCCAGCTCCGATTGGCTCGCTCGTTCACGGGCGGGAGTAAAGAGGCGATCTCGATCTCTCTGAAAGAAAAGTGCTTTTCCCACGGATTAATCAAGAACTACATGTTAAAGTGTAAGCTGACGTACCGTTCCATATTTTACATTTTACAAAATGTATGTATGCCTACTCCAAAGGCGTCAAAATAAGAGCTGCAACTGAACAGGACCAAAAGAAAGCACATTTGAAAGTACAAAGGAGACATAGAAACTCCCTAGTACTTTTGTTTTGAAAGGTCCTGCTTAAGAAAATAGAGAAAATAGGTTGTGTCCACCAGTGGTTGGCTTCACTGGAATGTTTCGGTAAATCGGTGATCAGAAGGGGTCCTCAACAGGGCTCATCCGAGCGTTTCCGCAAGCACCCACTCAGCTCGACTCCACGTGGTTTTTCGGGGGTTTCCACCAGTTGATAGGAGTCTGGTACCGGGTAGTTCTTAGTACCTTTTCCAGGGTTCTAAATGGGCTAAGCTGTGCTGACATTGATGGAGTATCGGGACACTGGCTGGCGAGGAAGTGACGCGAACAGAGTTCGGGAGGATTTGACGTGTACTGCAACAGAATTTTCACAGAAAAGCCCTGCAATTTATTAACCCGCTCTTTGTTGAGGTGACTCAAAACAAAACATCATTTTTTGAATGTATTTTTAAAAATTCAGGAGAGAAAAAAAAACAAACAAAAGAGGTGAATTTAAAAAAAATGGAAATGCACGGAAGGCAATAAAATGAATGAAAAAAAAAAGAAAATCAAGAAAGAAATGAATAAAAAAAAGATTATGTGATCGGTGAAAGTGCTTCACGCCGAGGCAAAGCCCAAGATCGATGTGTGGCCCCTCGTCTCCTCCACCCAGCGGGTGAAGGCGGACGTTGGAGGGGGTTGAGCCACGGCCTGACAGGCGTCCTTCAGAGGGAGCGCGCTGCCCCCTTCGACCGCCGGCCTCTCTCTCCCCCCGCCCCTCGAAGGACGCCCTGTACTCTGTGTTTCCCAGCAGAGTCGGAGAGTACTGGAGCGCTCTGGAGAGGTTACACCCCCCCACCCCCCTGACAGCAACATCGGCTGATGGAGGGGAACGGGTTCCCAAGCGGGTGACAGGATCTACCCCCACCCCCCCACTCCGCCTCCCCTGGCTCTCTTGGGTAGAAAAAAAAAAAATGGAGACACGCGAGCGCTCGCTCCCCACCTGGCGTCGCACGACCACCGTCTCCTTTACACCAACCGTCAGCGGCCTTTGATAGTCCGTCTATTAGTGAGCTAAAGATCCGCTAGCCTCCCGGGCTGAAACAAGCTCCGAGGAGCGACGTGATTGGCCATGATTAGAAGCAGTGTCTTTATTTTTTTTTTTTACACTCAACAGGGCAGCCCGTGACGTTACTCGCTGTCCCCCCTCGTCTCGGCGACAAAGGAGTCAATTTTCGCACCCTTGGATATAATCGTCCATTTCCCTTTTTTTTTTGTGCAAATCACAGAAATTGAGATCTCACAGACGCCCTCCCCCCCCTCTCCCCCCGACGCTTTTCACATGCACGGTGTAAAAAGCCCGGCGTTCTGGGAGGCTGAAGTGCTTTTCCAGCCACTCTTCTTGCGAAAATGGATCTCAAAGAAAAAAAAGCGCCGAAACGGCATTATGCGTTTCGAGTGTTTCAGCGTCCGATCAGAGCCGGCAATTACACCTGCGCGGCACCGAGACGAGCGGCCCGCCGAGCCCACTCGGCGTGGCGGCGGGACGCCGTTGCTCTCTGCAAATGGAAGCGGGACAATGGGAAGGGAGACAATGATTGACAGGACGCCGCCGCGATCCGTCAGAACTTCGGTGGGTTTTACTGAAAAAAAAAAGCCACATTATACAAGAAGGCACTTCAGCTTCTCCATGAATTGCCAATAAGAGTAGAATGGGAGGTTCTCTCTGATGGAAAAAAAAATAGTCTCAACGGAAAATGAAATATCTACTCTGGATGTTCCTCAATTCCTTGCGCGCCACCGATTTGGCCACCCCCCTGACACCTGTTCCTATAGTAACCAGCGAGAACCGGCCTCTGGCCTTGGGAGCCAGGCCGCGGGTGAGCGAAGGGGGGCCGGGGGCGTGAGAGAGGGGGGGGGGGGTGTTCCACTTATGTCGCCGAGTAACCCGGGATGGCCTGGAACAGGAGGCGGGCGGACCTGGAAGGGGGCCGCCATCGCTCGGTGACGAATGGAGGAGCGCACGGTCGTATTCGGAGGATGGATTTTGGCTTGATTGCCTGGGAATCAATGTCACTGCAATGTCCCCCCCCCCAAATAATGAAAGCACAAGTGTGCGTGTGTGTGCGTGTGTGTGTGTGTGTGGCTGGCTTGTGTGACAGTAATGGTTGCTCACTGGTCCATGACTTCTGAAGAAAGGA
The DNA here is from genome assembly GCA_032164315.1 of Malacoctenus gilli. Lineage (NCBI taxonomy): Eukaryota > Metazoa > Chordata > Actinopteri > Blenniiformes > Labrisomidae > Malacoctenus > Malacoctenus gilli. Next base: position 1,308,583 of record JASSRZ010000050.1, on the reverse strand, counting down.
GCTGCCGGCGTCTGGTGGATGTGAGACTCTCTGTCAGTCACACTTTATAGAGCTGGCAGGACAATGGCTAAACAAATCAATGGCTTATCATCTGCACCATCAGAGGCTGAAGTTATTACATCCTCTCCGCTCGGCAGCCGGTCTGACTGACTGTAAAAACCGCCCGCCAGTAGAAGGGTCTCGGGACAGCCCCCCCCTCCCCCCCCTTCCTCCTCCCCCGCCCCCTTTGTTGCATTCACTGGGGGATAAATCGAAGGGAGTAGTACACAAAATTATTAGGACGAAGGCGCTCGAAAGCGAGCTGAAAGATTGGAAACGAGTTGCTTCGCTGTGTGAATGAACAGAAAGGAACTGAATTGCGATGCTTCGGCGGCGAAGTCCGACGTGAGTGAAGAATCCAGAGAAGATGAAAACGACACGCTACTACTGAGCTTGGTTTCAAGACCAGATCACTCAAAGTACAATTACTACGCCGACGAGTAAAGCTACTACTGCGAATTAGAGATACCAGTAATAGTTCTTAAACCAAAGAGACGAAGAATAAACACGGAAAACACAAATACAACTATTTCAAAGTGTAGCGGTAGTGAATAGTATCAAAATGCCCAGGATTGTGTGTTTCAGTTCATCACGTGTCCCCGTGTGTCCAGCATAAGGGACAGTAGAATGAATGGCGGTCTTAAGCGTTCGCTGGCCTGCGGATGCAGCAACCGGCCCATAAACCGCTCCCATCCCTTGCTCCTTTGGGTGCCCAAAGGAGAAACGTCGGCGGCGTCCAGCTGGGACCACGGACAGGTCATGCGATGTCATGAATAAGTGGGAGAATTGTTATCGTTCTGTAAAATATATAGCGAGACAATAGCCGCTATAGTCGGTGAAAGCCTTTCCATTTGTGTTTTGTAGTTTTTTTTCCTGAATGCAGTCTGGAGTTTGTAGTCATTTTAGGAAGAAACGTCGGCGGCGTCCAGCTGGGACCGTGGACAGGTCTGCTGGTGGACGCAACAGCCAGTAACCTGAAACTATTGTTATCGCGGAGGAATAAACTTGATTGCTTTCGCGATATCATGAATAAGTGGAACAATTGTTATCGTTCAGTAAAATATACAGCGAGAAAATAGCCGCTACGGTCGAGAAAAAGCCTTTCCACCTGTGTTTTGTAGTTATTTTTCCTGAATGCAGTCTGGAGTTTGTAGTCATTTTAAGAAGAAACGTCGGCGGTGTCCAGCTGGGACCACGGACAGGTCATGCGATATCACGAATAAGTGGGACAATTGTTATCGTTCTGTAAACTATACAGCGAGACAATAGCCGCTACGGTCGAGAAAAAACCTTTCCACTTGTGTTTTGTAGTTTTTTTTCCTTAATGCAGTCTGGAGTTTGTAGTCATTTTAAGAAGAAACGTCGGTGGCGTCGAGCTGGGACCGCGAACAGGTCCAGCTGGTAACCGCAACAGCCAATAACCTGAAACTATTGTGTCGCACAGGAATAAACTCGATTGCTTTCGCGAAATCACAAATAAGTGGGACAATTGTTATCGTTCTGTAAAACATACAGCGAGACAATAGCCGCTACGGTCGAGAAAAAAGCCTTTCCACTTGTGTTTTGTAGGTTTTTTTTCCTTAATGCAGCCTGGAGTTTGTAGTCATTTTAATCTGAGCGATAGAGTGCTCTACAAAACGCAGCGAGAGAGCCCCGCGTCGCCGAAACGGCGGAAAAAGGCTAAATATTCCGCGGGTGTTTTACATGCGCTTATATGCCTTTTACGACTAATTTGCGATTCATTTTAAGAGCAGCTCGGAAAATTGCTTTATGTTTACAAGCCCGGAGGTCAGCGTCTCCAAGGTCATGTTCATTGCCGGAAATTGAAACTAATGAATATGCGAAACAGGGGGGAGCGCGCCGCCGCCACCGCCGCTGCCGCGCTATATGTGCTTTTATGAGCTGCGGCAAGCCCGGAGTTAATGAGGGTGAATACAAGGCTTTAATTCCTCGTTAGCAATGGTCAGATATCTGCTCCGCTGGGCTCTTATATGACATGAAGCTCAAGCCAATGATGGGCCTCTAATGCATTATGGAACGTATAAAAGACACCCCATTGATTTTGGCATTGTCGTGACCTATTTTTTTGTGTGTAATTCGCGATCGCGCCCTACGCTCAAACATATTTCCACGTTCCCCCTCGCGGAGTCGGGCCGTTCCGGCCCCCGCCGCGTCCGCGATCCCAATCTTCTCCGGCCCCGCGAACGACGGATCGACGTCGCGAGCGCGTGTTCGGGCGCTCCGTGCGCTCAGCGTGTCGACGCGTTGGTCCGATTAGAAGGGGGGGGGGGGTCCACTACGGGAGCGAAAAGACTGGTTCGAGTGGAATACTGCGAACTGTACTTCACTCGAATCCCAAGCAGCAACTGCAGAACAAGTTTTGTTACAGGACTGGCTGAACTGCCATGATGAGTTTACATGATATTTACGGAAAGAACCCCCCCCCACCCCCTAATAACAAGGAATTCCCATGGTTAATCTGTTTTGTTTTGTTTTTCTGAGTACGAAAAGATGTTTATTTCCCACTTTTCTGAAATGCTGAACAAGGCATGTGACCGTAAATACAGATAGGCTCACCAAATAACTGTAAAGTGACCGTCATCGTCAGTGTCCTCAAAGTTTTCCCCGATGCGAATCCGTCAACACGACAATACTTGGAAAAATACATAGGAAAACACTCCTATATTATGAAACGAACAGATTCAAGTTCTGATACCAAATCTTACACGGATCCGCCGTTTCACGCCGTTCCTTCGTTTGATTTCATATTTGCAAGATCGCAACGTCGCGGTATTGCCTGTTTGCGGAGAAACAAGCGGCTCGAAACGCAAGCCGAGCGACCGCGTATTGTCCGAAGTAGTTTGCGTTCAGGTACAGTACATCCCCGGATGTCGATAACTAATCACAGGTGACAGCGAGTAGATGCGTAATTCAAGTATTTCCTGTCGGCTGAGAAATATCTGAAAAAAACTGAACGGGGGGGGGGGGGTGGACATGTTGTTTTCCCCCAAATTTGTGTTTTTTTCGGCGGTGATAAAAAAGAGACATCAGAGCAGGCCTGATAAAGCGACCACCGCCTGCAAAGATCACCACCACCCCCCCTTCCCCAACGCCTAGAGATAGGGCTGTCCCCCGGTGCTTTGGTGTAATCCCCCCCCCCCCAGCTACCGCCACCGCCACCCCCACCGTCGAGCCGGCGCGGATGAAATGGAGCGATAGCTGTCGCCTCTTATCAGGCGGGACTCGGTCCGCCGGGAGAGATTGGGATGCGCTGGGAAACGGAGGCGGCCCAGGCGGGGGCCGACCATAACTCTTCATATGGTACGTTCTGGTGACACCAACCCCCCCCCCCCCAACGTGTGACACAGTAGCGGCGCAGAGACAAGGGGGGGGCGCCAAGACACACCACACACAAACGGCGACAAAGAGAGTCCGACCGGGGCGCCGCGGCGGCAGGCGGCCATGTCTGTTCTTTGTCCTTTGAGCTGTATCTCTCTCCTCTATCAGCACTTTGCGCCGTCCCGCCCATAATGGACTCGCCTGGGATTTAAACGTCAGGTCGGAGCCCCCGCTTGCAGGCTCGTCAGGATACAGGATATTGAAACAGATAAAACGAAAAAGGAGCCGAGGCCAAGACGGGATGCGCCGGGCCGTGTATACATATATCGTCCTGGCAACGTGGCCCAGGCACGCGGACGCAACGCAATATTCCAGTAAGGACCCAACGCGGCCTCTTTGACTGATTGCCGTGTTTAGCGGCGCGGCGGGGAATGACTGATCTTATCCGGGCCCCGCTGGCTCCGCCGTACGACAGTCTCGAACAAAAGCATCAAAGACCCATTTATAGCCAAGTCGCTTTGCAGGAAAAAAACAACAAACAAACAAACAAACAAAAAAAACAATGTCCCATTCGCTGTGGTAGGAACTCAGTCACACCACCAAAATAATGGAACTCGGACACCGATTTGGCGCCTCAATATTGAGTGCGCATGGGCTGTGAGTCGACCAATAACGATGTCGCTGACAACACTCACACGCTGTTGTACCGTATTTTCCGCTCTATAAGGCGCACTGGATTATATGGCGCACCTTCAACGAATGGCCCATTTTAAAACTTTGTTCATAGATAAGGCGCACCGCATTATAAGGTGCATAGAATAGAGGCTGGGGCTACTTTATTCATGCGTTAGAAGGAGCTGCGCAAAAGGGAATGTCAACAAAACAGTCAGATAGGTCAGTCAAACTTTATTGATAGATTACAAACCAGCGTTCTGACAACT
>JASSRZ010000050.1:1261624-1273321 GCA_032164315.1 Malacoctenus gilli | reverse complement strand
AGAAATATGATTGACACGCGTCCCGGACGCAGGAGCTGCGACCGGAGCGAGGGGGGATCCTGTGGACGCTCATCAGGTTGGGTCGAGAGGTGTGACGGCAGGAGCGCGCTGCAAAGTCGACATGCAGGAGCTGAGCGTACGACGGCTGAGTTATGTTTTTTGGCTTTTCATTGTTCCCATGAAAAAATGCAAATCATATCATTCAACAGGTTTCTTTCTTTGTTGTAAGAAGAAGAAGAAGAAGAAGAAGAAGAAGAAGAAGAAGAAGAAGAAGGACAAGAAGAAGAAGGACAAGAAGAAGAACAAGAAGAACAAGAAGAACAAGAACAAGAAGAAGAGGAAAGAAGAGGAAAGAAGAAAAAAGAAGAAGAAAGAAGAATAAAAAGAAGAAGAATAAAAAGAAGAAAGAAGAATAAAAAGAATAAAAAGAAGAAAGAAGGAGGAAGAAGAAGGAATAAGAAGAAGGAATAAGAATGATGATAATGACAATGACAATAAAATTAATAATAATAATAATAATAATAATAATCATAACAACCATAATAATAATAATAATAAAAACCCCAATTATTATTATTATTATTATTATTATTATTATTATTATTATTATTATTATTATTATCACTTCAAATATCTTTTTTAAATGAAATAAAATCCCCAAAATTTAATTTTGAAAATAAATTTCATGATATTAGTAATAATGTGATGATACTTTCACAGTTCCTTGTGATCCCATCAAATGAGTCATTATTGGGGGTGGAAATAAAAAACACTTATAATTCCCATTCTGTGCAACTCAATCCAACCTGCAGGGACTTTGTCAACTTTGTCTATTCGGGACATGCGGGCTGCGGGCCTGTAACAACTCAACTCGGCGGACTGAGGGAGCGGCGTGCCGGGCTTCAAAGGTTAGGAGTGACGTGGAAGCGTGCGCGACGAGCGACAGCGAGCCGCCGTAATTGAAACGCAGCGGAGAGGAGCCGGCGCCGCTCGCCGGAGTTTGTTTGTGTATTGATCCGCGCCGCCGAGTTCTGGATGAGCTGAGCACGGTGGGCGAGTTTGTTGTGGACACCAGTGAGGAGTGTATTACAGTAATCAAGTTGAGATGTCACCGGGAGATGGACAAGACTGAACAAAAAGCCTCAGATGGGGAGGGGGGGCACAGACACAGCATTAAAAACTATTAACAAGTAGACTCAAATGCTGCAACCGCAGGAAGTGGAACAAACCTCCTCATCTCTCGCTTTTAGTTCCCATCATGCACGTGCGGCGTATTTCCCTTTAGGGTCCGACTGGCTGGTCCCTCGTTTGACCCGAGGAGCCCGGACATGCCCCGCCCCTCTCCCGCCACCCGGTCTCTCTCTCTCTCTCTCTCTCTTCCGGCCAACACCGGCGGCTCTGTTAAGATTAGATTTGAATTTATGAAGATTGCCTCACCTGGCGGAGCGCTGTAATCTATGCCGCTGTAGTAAATTCACGTTTAGGCCCCTCATTTCCAATGCAGTCAGGAAGGCCCATATTTCACCATGACAATGTAATCACAGGTCCACATTAAAAAGTCATTATTGTTTAAAATCGTCCGGCCTGACTGAGAAAACACTGACTCCACTAGATCCGTCTTTCCCATTCACACGGATGTTTACCCAAGAACAGAGGGCGCCGTGATTTAAGCACATGCTTACAAGCTTATTGATCACGCGGGGCGGGCGGGGTGGGGGGGGCGAGCACACACTGCCGAGTAATATCATTGTCCACTGGATCCACTTGTCCTTTTGGTGCTGATTAGCAGGTAATCTCAGTAACAAGCTTTGATCCCTGCAGATTAGGCAGAGGATGAGCACACAACATGTTTGTTCTGATAGCTCAGACGCGCGATAATCCGCCCTCGGCTCGCCGGCCCAGCGGTCTCGGACGCAAAGTTTTTTTTTGTGCGATTTTTTTTTTTTCTTTCTTATTTTGTCTTTTCTTTTTTTGGGCAGTAAAGCCCGGCTTAGCGTGTGTTTGGGGTCAGACTGTGTCCTTAATGGAGTGATGAAAGGAGTTTGAATTTCCTTGAAGTGGGACGCGACAAAAAAAATGGATTTTGAAAAGAAACTGTTAAAATCACACGGACATCATTTTGCCGTCTTCTGTGACTCGCAGTTTGCCGACGATGCGGCAGTTTGAATGAACCGGGTTTATCGTTTTTCAACCGCTTTGTAAAAATCAAAAAGCTTGGACGTTTATGGTCGTTTAAGCTGCTTTTACTTGAGTGGATCAAAGACATCATGTTTTTCATGGTCTTTTTAAAGGCCCTCTGTGGAGACTGTGAACAACATTGCGGAAGGGTTCATTTGCATGAGCTGAATTTACTGTTAATATATTCGCTAGAAAATTCTCTTTCGTTTGTGTAGCCTTGGAAAAAGTAATCCGAGCACACGCATGGAGAGCCCCCTGCCGGGTTGCCATGTTTGCGCCACCGTGCATCAACGGCACACCCAACGGTTGACATGTGTGACATCTTCATCGATGCTTCGAGGCCGCTGTACTCATCCAGCGCTCTCAGAGCAGAAGGGGCGATCTCGTGACGTAGTCTGACCAGCAGAGGGCGCTCGGAGCTACACAATGGAGCTTCGAAACAAAAAAAAAAAGAGAACCAACGTTATAAACCACCTGCACTTTTCAGTTAGGGACCTTTTTTGGTAAAAGTAACTCCACTTGAAGTATACGAGGGTGGGCCATAATTATTTTTAGTGTCATTTTAAATTGAATACAAAATTATAATTAAGCTACACTCAGGTGGTAGACTTCCATCTTCGTTGTAAGTGAAGTGATTACATATTGGATAATGGATAATCTATTGCACGGGCACTCGGCAGCAGTGAGTGATATATCTACAAACTCCAGCTATGATGTGCTACCTCTAAATATTAATGTATGACAAAATTATATGTCAGGCTTCCTTTTTTCCCCAAAGCGTCATAAAATGAAGGGGCGAGAGTAATTTCCAACTTTTATTTTGTTGAACCACTCTAATGTATACACACATGCACGTGTGCGCACGCACACACATACACAGGTTGCCTCACGAACTGCGCACACCAATCTCAGAGCGATTTTGGGTCCAATGTCTCGCTCAAGGGCACTTAGGACGCAGTGACAGGGCGAAGTGGGGTATCAAACCGTCCACTTCTGGACTGAAGGCCAACCCGCCCAATTGGATGAGCCACAGTTGCCCTGGAATTAATTGCACTGCAGAGGGAGGAAAGACCCTCCCCCCCCCACCACCATCACCACCCCCACCCCATGGCCCCGCACCTTTACTGTGAGCCATCTTAAGTCCTCAGGCGGAGTGTTTCGCAGTTGACGGCGCAACACGCGAGACCGCTTTGATCCTGACCCCCGGAGGTCCGTGTCCCTGGATCTCTCTCTCTCTCTCTCTCACAGCGGCAGAGCGAAATGAAAGAACAAAGGGACGTCACGCCCGCCTTACATGATCTCGCGGCTTTCATGTCTCGGAGTGGAAACGTATAGAAACACGACGTGGCGTTGAAAGAATCCGAGCAAAATTCGAACAACTCAGAGGTTTAACTAACCGCCCCCCCCCCACCCACACACACACACACACACACCCCCTTCTTTCCTAACGGTGCGACGTGGCAGCCCCACGTCTGACCTTATCAGGATGCCTTCATTGGCGGGGGCCTTATTGACCTCCCGCTCCTTCCACTCGGACTTTAATCAGCATGATTTCAGGAGGAATCAATAACTTCTTTTCATGTCTCCCACTTTTTCCACAATTTTTTATCCAACCCCCCCCCCGCACGAATCGATGCAGCGCATTGTTCCGATGGCGCCCTCTTCTTCCTGGCGCTGATGCAAGATTAACAATCTTCATTCAGCTTTTCAGCTGTCGAGGTGTCAAATGAGGCAGCCCCCCACCACCACCACCACCACTACCACCACCTTTGCACACAAAAGATTCAGAAAAATAAAAGAATTGATAGTGATAAAGATGCGGTGCAACACTGGAGCTGAGATGACTGTAGTCAGGTTGAACAGATGCAAAAAAAAAAAAAAAAAAACCTGATGAAATCAAGCTGGCAGCTTCCTTTTGATGCTCTTTGATCCATGTAAATTGATTTAAAGTGAAACCGTTTCTCCCCAAAACGTTGCCGACGTGCTACCAGAGCGGGAGGAGGGGGGGGGACGCGGGTCCCCCCCCCCCCTCAGAAATGCATATCCAGCCCGGAATCAATGGGCACCGCTGAGCCTTTTGTTAGCGCCGGAGCTTTGTTTCGGCCCAGATTTATGAGGGAGTTGGCGGGCGCCTGTGTGATTACTGCTTACAAACTGATTTATACCTCACTTTTAATTATCTGAGGAGGGAGGGAAAGGAAGAGGAGGAGGAGGAGGGGGGGGGGGGGTGTGTGTTCTGCAGCTTACCGGTGCCAATATATCCTCTCTTTTGGGACCTGGAGGAGGGGAAAAAAAAGCGGCGCCCCCCCTCTCCGGTTTCCCATCCCAACCCCGTGCCCGTCTGCGCGCAGCGGCGCGGGGCGACGACGGGCATCCGTTCCCCAGGCGAATGTCTCCGACATTCACACCCGGTGTGGGATGCGGAGGGGAGGCCGTCAGGAAATACGAACGCCGCCCGTCCGCCGGACACGTAACTCGAACTAACACCCCCCCCTGATGGCCTTTAAGGTTATACGGCCGAGCGAGTCGCACAAATCACCTCCATCTTCTCGAGTTCCTCTCGTTTTCTTTTTTTTTTTCCTTTTTCCTCCCTCTGTGTAATCCTCGACTGTGAAATCACAATAGGCAGGTTTCATTTCAGCAACAGGCGATTGATTTCCCCCCCCCCCCCAAACCGCTTTAGTATTCAGCCCTCATACGCAGCTGTGTGTAGGATTTGAAAATTCTATTAGTGCTCTTACGGCGCTCCTAATTCTCCCGGTTAATTGGATCGGAGCGCAACAGGCGACGCATCGAGTCGTCGAACGTCCTCGCCATCATTCGCGGCGCGAGCTGTCGCGCGATCTCAGCATAATGCATTGTTTATTGCGCGGAAGGCCCCATTAAATCTTCTGGAACAACACGCCCTAATGAAATTAAACAGGGACCCCCGAGCGCTCACGCCGGTCAGTCGGCGCTCGCCTTCCTGGACTACTTCCTGGAGTCGATCCAAAAGGAACAAGTGAGGATGCAAAACACCACAGAGTGGACTTAAAAGTCCCCCCCCCCCCCCGCCCCCCCTGAGCAAAGTAAAGCCTCCTAAATGTAACCATTTAATATGAGCGATTAAGTCAAGCTGTGCGTGTTTACTCTCAAACAGCGTCTCTTTCTCTTTATTACATTTGTTCTTCTCCATAAAGTTTCACAAAGCCAAGTTAGAGATGTAAACGCCTCGCCGCTTAATTTGTGGCCGGTTGATGCGAGCGCAGACGAGCGGCGGCGCCCATAAAGGAGGAATTCACTTGACTGCTGCCAGTACGGGGGGGAGGCTTTCTTTCTGCAAGGAACATAAAACGCTCAGGAGAGTCAAATGAAATGCTCCTCAGCCGCAGTAAAGTAAACGCTTTGAATGATGTTCAAACTTGAGGGAGGGGGGGAAGGGGGGAGGAGGAGGGGGGGACATCTCTCGTGTGTCAGTGGGCCTCGTTTCAGGGGTATTAATGAGCTGCAGCCTGGAATCGGAGCAGATCGCTCCTCCGTGTGCCGCCGCGCGTGTTCAGAGTCTCCCCGCTCCCGGTGTTCCCCTTCGTAGCACCGGGGCAAAGGTCAAACACCCCGTTTTCGGTGGCATCTCACCACGGGAAGCCAAAAACAACAAAAAAAACAAAAACACACACCCGAACCTGACGTGAAAACGAGAAAGGGGCAATGGACCGTGTGCGGCTGTGCTCGAGCGGCCCCCGGGACGATGACAGGACTTGACCTGGGCCCAGCGCCGACCCGACGTGACCCGAAACAGCTCAACCAGAACACAAGAACAATCAACAAGCTTCAATCGGACCTAGTGAAGCCAAACTCTTGAAGATACAGTCCGGTGCTGTCGTGTTGTTTATTATGCACAATCTTTCTCTCTCTGCTTCCAGAAAGGTTCCACGACTCAGCCAAAGAAACATGATAGTCGAAATCGTCCAAGTTCATCCATCAAACATCGAGCTTCAACTGATCTCTTGTCCGATGTTTTTTGACACTGACAACAGCAGTAAATAAAGAGTAGAAGAAGACACCAGTTTTAAAATCAGGAGAAGAAGATGGAATCAACAGAAGAAGACGACGACGGCAAGATGGCTACAACAACTAATCCCACGCTTACAAAGTGGTTATATTCCCATTATTTTGAATTTGTTACAGAAAATGCTAACAAACTATTTACAAGTTTAATAAGTGGCCGCACTTCGTTACTTAAGCGCTAATAAATGAGACATAGAAAAAGAGTTTGTGTCATGTCACGTGTAGCCCCCTTCTCCCAAATACATAGGAGAGAGGCCCCGAGTTCGAACTAAATTAACCCGAATAAACTCTTTAAACTACAAATCCCTTTTTCCCCTGAGTGGATTGATTAGGTTTCCCTCACCCAGATTAATGGATAACTTTTAAATGCCAATATGCTAACAAAAGCAATATCCTATACGAAGATAGGACAAGGTCAACCTGACACAATAGTTTAGAAAAAAATAAATCATTTACTTAAAAGAAAATAAAAACAAAAGACACACTTATTGAAAAGGCACATCACAAACCCCGTCACTGTTCAAACCACAATTAACACAACTGCAGGAAACCGAGTTAAACTGACTGACTTCCAGTTTACCAAAACAATCAAAGTACATTTAGTCACACACATGTCTGTAATAACTCACACAAATAATAAACACAACACAACTCAGTGGGCCCACACACACCATCCGCACAGCCGGCAAAGAAACCCCATCCCACCGTTGCAGGCCTGATGTTGTTGTTGGGTGTCCCTCTCGATCCCGAGAAGGCTTGAAAACAAACGATGTTACCTCCGAGGTCCCCGAAGCGGCGGGTTCACCCTGTCCGGCTCACTGTCAGACGGCCCTGCTGCGCGCTCACGAGCAGCATGGAGGACAAAAATTGGCAAAGGATGGCGGCGTCTCCTGAACGCTGTCTCGCTGACGACGGTGACGCGACGATCCACTCGCACCGACAGTCCAACGGCTCCTCTCGCTCCCGAGTTGAGACGCGTTGAATTAGCTTCCTGTTGCTAACATCCACTGGGCGAGCGGATATAGCGCACATGGACGTGACCTAGCTCCGCTGCTAGGCTAACACTGCCAAGTCGTAACTCCGGTCGACTTTGAAAAGAGAAATGTCACCAAACGGCACTCCATGTAGCAGTATTCGGGCGTCCCAAACTGAACGTCGGGTTGACGTTGACAGTCTTTAGGCCCCAAAGCACTCCGTCCGAACTGCGGCCTCAAATGTCCGACGCGTTCCGCTTCGTCTTTCCTCCGCACACCTTGCACACATTCACTTCCTCATTCATACTGCCAATCACATACTTCAACCAATTACAAACCACAAAATACAATCTTACCGATTTATTACCTCCCACTTGCCCATGAACTCTTCAAATTAAAAGCTGAAGAATTCAACAATGAACTTTGGCCTTTTTTTTTAACATTTTAACTTATTTATTACCAATTTTTTCAATCTCGTGAACGACTTACTGAACGTGCTTTGGCAGGGTTACACCTGTAAAGGTTTTGGTTTTTGTTGGTGGTGAAAGAAGCAGAAAAGTAATCAGTAACTTATTACTTTACACAAATGGTAATATTGTAAAAAAAAAAAAAAAAACTTATTCATTTCAAATGAAAGTAACTTGTAATATTAAATATATTGCATTTTGGAAGTAACTTGCCCAACACTGCTGCCCACAGACGGTCATGTGGGCCCCTGATGAGACCCTCTGTCGAGGCCCGCGTGCGTTTGTCCCAGCTGCCGCGCTCACACTCCGCCCCCCCCCACCGCGTGGCTCTTCTTCACGGAGCGGAGGTGTGCGGCGAAGGCGGCGGGACCCGGCGGTGTCACGCTGATGGATGAGCCCGCTCATTGCTCGCTCCAGCGATTAGGTCAGCAGCCCAGGAGACGGCTGCGCGTCCACGGCGAAATGCTGATGCTGGACTTACTTACCGATTAGAAGTCACTGCATCACTGCCAGGCCGCGCCGCCCGCACGCGCCCGGAGGGGCCGCGCCGAACAACGCCGGGGTGCGACGGGCTCCAGAGGGGCCCCCGGGGGCAGGTTATTCAGTCAAATCTGCCCTCTCAGAGGACCCCCCCCCCCCCCCGCTGCATTCAAAGCCCACCCCGCTCCTGTAAACATGTACTCGGCTTTATTCGCTGTCTAGAGTGGTAACAAAGATGCAGCCACTTTAAACCTGCTCCGCTGGCGCGCTTTCGCCGCCTTTTCTTTTCCCGCCATCGCGCCGCTCGCCTCTCTTCCCGGCAGCCCGCTTTCATTTGTTCTGCAGTGAATTCTCGGGCTGTTAAACTGAACGATTGACTGCGGCGCTTGTCGAGCTTTTATCTTTGGCCCTGATTCATTTTCATTCCCCGCCATGAAGGAAAGGGGTGAGGAGGGGGGGGGGGGCATAGCGCCGCCCGCTGCCATCACTTTCTCTGGACCGGGGGGGGGTCCGTCTTTGCCACCGCAGCGTCTGGAGACGGATCCTCCCGGGTGAGTCACGCCATTGTTTATCAAAGGGGGGGGTGGGTGGGGGGGCACTGCATTACCGAGCACTGGGAGAGATGATTACGCTGGATTTTTATGGACTATTACGAGCGAGAGCGATGGAGCCGCTGACCACAGAGCGAAGACGTCCATTCCAGCCCGTGCCGCTGGATTTAACAACACCTAAATGTGATTACAACAGAGAAAGAAAAAAAAAAAAACATCCGTCTTCCAACTGTGGGCCTTTTTTCTTTTTTTTCAACCTCTCTCTGAAAGAAAACGTCTCATCAGATGAGGAGTTTTGTCTTCATCCTAAAGGCCATTTCCTGTTGTTTTTTTTTTTTTGCTGTTTCCAGCAAGTTCTTAATGAAGAAGTCTCTGGAATTCCCTGTGATGTCCAATTGCCTTCTGAGCTTCTCCGTCATCAGCAAAAAAAAAAAAAAGAGAGAGAGAGAGAAGAGCGTACTTTATGAGTGCTACATCCTCGCACTTCATTGCTCCCATCGGTGCAGATGACGACTGCAACCTCGCCATAAAAAAGTATAAAAATCTGCCTTCTTCTGTTTCCGCTGCGTTCACGTAATCATGAAATGACCCATAGATCAGACTTTATGATTCCATTACCATAATTACACAGAGAGGAGTTGTTCCACTGCATATATAACAGCCCTGCCTGGCGTTCACATCGGTGACACTCCGGCATGTACGTAGTGGCCACGCGAAGGCTGGTGTGAACTGTTTTTGTTGCCAAGAAAAAAGGAGAAAAAGAAGAAGATGATGAAAAAGAAGAAGAAAAAGAGGAGGAGGAGGAGGAGGAGGAGGAAAAGGAGGAGGAAAAGGAGGAGGAAAAGGAGGAGGAAAAGGAAGAAGGAGAAGAAGAAGAATAACAAGGACAAGAACAAGAAGAAGAGGAGAAGGAGGAGGAAAAGGAAGAAGAAGAAGAAGAAGAAGAAGAAGAGGAAGAAGAAGAAGAAGAAGAAGAAGAAGAAGAAGAAGAAGAAGAAGAAGAAGAAGAAAGAAGAAGAAGAAGGTTGCGAATGAGGGGAACTCCTGCAGTGAGAGAGGCCTCGGCCGCGTGGCATCGTAAAGATAAGGAGACAGGTGTTTTCTCTGCTCTCCAGCCATGTGCTACAGTGTTGGCTTTTGTCTGAACACACACACACACAAACACACACACACACACACACACACACACACACACACACACACACACACACACGCACTTATACACACACCACTTCTTTGGATGGATGCCTTTTATGGCGCACGTCAACGAGAAATATACTTCTATTTCGCCTGATTGCCGCGGCCTGCTGTCAGCACGCTATTGTGGCTGTTCCCTTGGTGGAACTAATGGATCTGATGAGCGTGTGTTTGGCCAAGCCCTGTACAATTTGAAAACAATGCAGTAATGCGCGAGTATGTATGGTCGGAGGAGTCAGGCCTGCATGTTGCGTACTCGATAGCGGGCCTGTAATTGGGTAAGGGATTCATTCCCCCTCCACGACCTCCTGTTTTTGTTCCGTGGGAGGAACAGGGAGTGCCTGGAGAGAAACCCTCGCCCACACACGGGGGGGGGGGGGGGGGGGACCATGCCCGGACCGCGTTCAGACAGGCTCCGCCCACTTGCATCACATCACAACCTGGTGAAATAGACTGGGTGCTTTCTTTCCGGGGGGCTGCACTGAGGAGAAGCACACTGCGGGCGTGTGATCCAGACCGCCGCTCCGCGCGTGCACAAGCGGACACGTCTGCCCTCTTCAGGCCTCGGAAGTCATTTGCAAACGCGGGCGATCGGATTCCGCGCTGTGCTTTCTGTGAGTGTCAGAAAAAATCCAATTAACCCGACAGGTGTGGCAGGGGCAGCAGTGCGCGCGGCACAAGCAGGCAGGCCCTCGTCTCATTCGGGGGCCCCCTTTCTTCGAGCCCCCCCCCCCCCCCACCTGCCGAAGGAAAAATGTCTCGCTTAACTCACCAGGTAAAGGATATGCGATTAGATTTGTTTCATTTCGGCCCATTTTGGCTCCGGCCAGCTTCCTAGCAGGAGTCCAATTACTCCTTTTGTGAAGGGGGGGGGGGGTTTCTGCTCACCTGTGCACGTACGTGCGTGCGTGCGTGCGTGCGTGCGTGCGTGCTTCGCGTGCGTACACGTGTGTCTTTGGACGCATGCCACCCACACTTCATGACAGTTCCCGTCCACAGGCTTGGGGGGGGTCCTCAGGGAGACTCCGAGGAAATTACACCTTGCTCTCATATCATTCCATCTTCCCCGAGCCTGTTGAGCGCCCCCCCCACCCCCACCCCCACATACACACACACAACCCTCCCCCCTGCACCTTACACAGTTCCCCCTCCACGACACGCCGCCGAAACGTTACCGCAACCCACTTCCATAAAAGCCATTTCATCTCTCTCCTCCTGTCCTGGACTGGGCAGTAATGGGCTCCTCTCGCTCGGCGCGGTTCCATCTGCGATACGCATTCGGCGCAATGCTCGCTGGCCTCCCGCGACCCCGGCCAGTGGATGCAATTACGGCGGGCGCGGCGCCCTGCTGAACTGCGCCGCCAGGCTGCTTTTAGCCAGGGCCCAGGCTCTCCTCTGCACAGCGCGCGCATTGTGTGGTTAACCCCCCCCTATCCGGTCCCTTCAAATTCAATTCCGAGATGACATCATTGTAAGTCAGGAGGCGATCCGGCAGCGGCGGCGGTCGGGAAATCGGGAGCACGCGGTGCTTTGTCTCTCCGGCAAATTCCCAGGAACACGTTCCGTCACGCTTTGAGAGCCACGCGCTGACTCGAATCAGTCGGAGCCCGAAACCCGACCGAGTGGTCCGACCGGTAGCTGCGTGGCCGCGACCCGGGATTCCGGCAGCTGGGAGAGGATGAAAGCGGGAGGGGGATCAGACACAGGAGCTGCCACTGCAGCGCTCCCCCCCACCCCCCTTCACGGGCTTTAGAGGTGCGAGCCCCGATGACCCCCCCCCCCCCCCGCCTTCCAGATATCAGG
>JASSRZ010000050.1:1202414-1213200 GCA_032164315.1 Malacoctenus gilli | reverse complement strand
GTGTGTGTGTGTGTGTGTGTGTGTGTGTGTGTGTGTGTGTGTGTGTGTGTGTGTGTGTGTGTGTGTGGGTGGGTGTGGAGAGGGGGGGGGCGTTATCTTACCTTTCTCACTCACCAGTGTCTCTTTGGTCTCTGCTAAACTGTAGCTTTCTTCTTC
Organism: Malacoctenus gilli; assembly: GCA_032164315.1. Classification (NCBI taxonomy): domain Eukaryota; kingdom Metazoa; phylum Chordata; class Actinopteri; order Blenniiformes; family Labrisomidae; genus Malacoctenus; species Malacoctenus gilli. Next base: position 1,213,044 of record JASSRZ010000050.1, on the reverse strand, counting down.
CTGGGGGGGGGGGGGATTTTGGATCATTTCAAAGTCTCCCGGTATTCAGTCGTTGCCGCTCGCGCGTCTCACTCACGTGATGACCGGCCGGAACGCGCTGGAACGACGCCTCGGCGCTGGATCCCTCCCGAGCCCGACGGAGGTGGACCGCCACGTCCTCGCCTCCGGAGGGGCCTTTTTTCAGCGGAGCCCGGGCATCAGACACGTAGCTGGGCGGGGCATGAAAAAAATGGTCACAGACGGGGGGGGGGAGGGGGGACCGAACGCGTCGAGCCCCCCCGAGGGGGATCCCACTCACCTGCACCGGAGGAGGACATCCGCGAAGAGCCTGGCGTCTTCGGGGGTCCGCGTGGCGGGCCTGGTCCACTGGAGGTACCTGAGCGCCACCTGAGGCTGCCCCCTGGCCAGCAGGCCGCCGACGACGCAGCGATGCTGCCACGGGAGGGAGGGGGCAGCGGCCCGGGGGCTCAGGAGGATCTCCATGGAGGCCTGCCGGGAGAGTGCCACAAGCCCAGCGTCAGAACCCCGGCGCTCTCCATCTGGACGGACGGGACGGGACGGGACGGGACGGGACAGGACGGGACGGACAGACGGCGTCCGCCGCGGTCACCCACCCGGATGTGTCCGTGATCAAACATCCAGAAGCCTTTGACTTGCTGGGAGACGCCGGCGGGGACGGTGAAGGCGTGGCAGAAGGACTGCAGGAGGTCGTCCTTGCACTGCAGGAAGCTGGCCACGTCCTGGACGAAGTACATGAACTGGGACGGACGGACGTTAAGGACCACGGGGCGGTGTGTGTGTGTGTGTGTGTGTGTGGTATCTGCCCTGGGGCGGATACGATGGCCTGGACGGACGCGCCGTCGACGCAAGGCACCAGCGCCAGCTTCAGCAGGGCCTGAAGGTCGGGGGGAGGGTAGCGGTGATCGGCGCCGTCTCCGGAGGTCCAGACGCGCCCGTGTTGTCTGTCCAGGTGCGTCACCATGCCCTCTATCAGAGAGCTGCACCCCTTCCTTTCTTCTCCCTTTTCCCTGCGCACGGGAGGGAAACAAACGAGGAAGAGGAGCACGCTCAGACTCAGAAGCGAAGGCAGGAACGCTGCATTTCCCCCGCGAATGAAGCCCCGCCCCCTCCCCCCGTTACCCTGGGGTGTCCAGGCAGGCTCGGCGGTGGCTGTGCTCCATGTCCCTCCACATCTGGGTGATGCGCTTCACTTCCTGGGCCTCTGATAGAAAAAGGGCGGAGAACATTCAGAGGTCTCGCGCCCTTCCCTCGCAGCCTAGTCTCTGGGAACCGCGGCGCCGTTCGCACCTGGGAACTTGGGCAGCAGCCCCATGATGCCCCACCACTGAACCAGCTGCCCCAGCCAGACGTGCTGCCGCAGCGCGCGCTGCGCCCGGTCCCGGCAGCTTCGCCGGACGTCCGCGCCGCGAGGGCCCGCGCAGGCGGAGCACGGGACCCCCACACCTAGGTCGACACAGCACGAACAGAACAGGTCAGGGCCGGATGTAGGCATGGGCACGGAGGGGCAGTGCCCCCCCAAATGCCGTGACTGCCCCCCCCCCCCAAAATCTTCCGACTGTGCAAGCGGCATGACCACACTTGCCCCTCCCCCCCCTGATATTCTACCTGCACCCCCTAGTGGGGCTGTCTAAATCCGGCCCAGGAACAGGTACTGTTCGCATGGACGTCTCCCAAGTCGGGGACCACTGGACGGTGGAGCCAGCGGGACCAGAATGACCAGCCCTGTCGCCCATACCGTGCCACAGGTGAGCGGAGCGGCGCCGCTGGCCGTCCCACTGGGCCAGCGTGAGCAGGTTCCGCAGCCTCTGGAGCAACACGTGCACCCTGGTGAAGGAGTGGCGGTCCAGGAACATCCACAGGCCGCGGCAGCGGCTGAAGCCTGCCAACGGAGCACGAAAGTGGGACGCGCGGGGCGAGGGGGAGGGGGAGGGGGGGGTTAATGGAGGAGGTGCCAAAGCAATATATACAGGTGTACTTGGACTCATGTCAGGTGGTTTCTAAACGGGGAACTGCTGCTTCTCTCAGTTTTTTTTATAAAGAACTGTTGAATCGTGGGTCAAGCGCTCCCGATCGTCACTTACATAAGGTTATTAACTCCTTCTTGGCGAACTCCGATGTCCTCTGAACCCAGCAGCTGAACGCTGGTGGGACCTGGTCACCTGATCAGAGAGACAAAGGTCAAGTCAGGCAGGATTCTTCGTGCATAAGCGACTCGTGTGGCTGCGGTCTGAGGGGAGGTGGGGGGTGGGGGATGGGGGTCCCGGACGCTCCCCTGTGTACCTCTGGCCGTGAGACTCTCCAGCCAGCTGATGATGGATGTGACGTTGTTGCTGGTCAAGGCCTCGGACCACCGACTGTCTGCGTCCAGCATGATGCTGCAAAGAGGGGATGGTTTGTAGAGAGGGGTAGAAAAGTAACCGTAAGAGTGGTATATATTATGTATAGCGTCGTCGTAGTAACTGCAAGACATCATAGATTTAAAAAATTGACAGTACATCTGTGGTTTTGAGTGACAATCTTGAAAATCAATGTATGTATTTCAGAAAGCGAGGCACGGATTGCAAATTTTTGACATCAATCGATATTCGACCCCAAATTCCTCCACTTTTTTTAAAAGTTCATCTTCCAGTAGAAGTTGTGGAGGACACCTGGCACTAAACCACAGCTTGGACCCCACAAGATGCTGTTCCCATCAGGGGGGGAAGGGGGGGGCGGGCCTTCCTGAGTTCAACAGCTTGAGTCCAGAAAGCCTCTCTTACACACACGTCGTCCCGCGGTACGATGACTGGGTCAAAGCATGCTGGTTCTCGCAGGGCGAGCGTCGTCAAACAGGCTGAGGCAGAAGCGCTGGTGTACTCACAGTACTTCAAGTACTCGCAGTACTCACAGGCCGAGCGTCCGCTCCCGCTCTGCGCGAGTGATGAGCTCCGTCTGCCGGGTGGATTTGCTGACTGGCCTGGTGGCTAAGGTAACATTCTCTTCTTACACAAGCTACTTTCGTACACGTTAATCCTCTAATCTCACCCTCGGTTAACATTTCATTGGCTGATTTGCAGCGCGGCTCGGACCGCATATGTATGCGTGCGTGCGCGCGCGCGCGCGCGTGCATGCGTGCGTGCACTGCAAAGGGGGGGAAGTGCAGGTTAAGACCGGCGAGGGGTGAGATAATAGTAAGGGAGGTGAAAACGAGCCTCTGAAATGAGGAAAAAAACGACCCGGCTCGTCACCAGTCGAAACCGCGAGACCCGTTTGGACGCCTCTCAAGTCTCTGACGTCACAGGTTCTTCTCTCACTCTCTGGTCACCCATCAGTCTGCTGGCCGCTGACGCTGGGGGAGAGAAGTGTGCCAGCGAGTCGCATCCGAGGCCCAAAGAGAGGTCGTAGGCGAGAGGTCGGACTGGCTGTTTGGACCAACGCGTGAGAAGACGCCAAAGAACTGCAGGCGTGCCAGGAGGGGGGGGGGGGCTGCTGGGACGTTCAAAACCTTCACATCAAGCTGATCAAAGAGGGATCAACATGTAGCTCATGTCCCACAAACATGGTCTCAGTTATCGCCTGTCGGAAGTCGGTCGGTGAATCGGCGGAAAAGCCCGTTTTTGGCTCTTGTTTCGGTGCAGCGGTGAGTCGCGCAGCACGGCAAGAGGGTCTCTGGTTTGAACCCCGGTGGGGCCTTGCAGTGCTGAGTTTACATGTCCACCCCCCGACCCCCCACCCCCCAAAAAAACAACATCCGAAAGTCCTCTCCAACACAAATCAAAACGCACGGACAGACAGTCGGCCCTTACTCTCCCAGATTTGCGTAGGCGGCAGAAGGTGGGTCCAAATCCCTTGTGGGGCCCAGGGGCTGATTAATGATTAAAGGGGATTAGGAGGAGGGTCAGGACTTGGCTGCGAGCGAGGCTCGCCCCGACGCTGCTGCTGCTGCTGCTGCTGCTTCTGCTGCTGCTGCGGGCGCCGCACGCGCTATCTGTGTCGCCGACGACCACTCGGCTCCCCCCCCCCAGGGGGTCGGAAGGGCGCGATGGAGTGAGCGGACCTGGGAAGGGGGGGAAAGGAGGAGAGAGCGATGTTTGGCGTCGGACGGGGAGGACCGTCCGCGGCCGGGTGAGTCCAGATAGACGCCCAGGCTTCGCGTTCACCCCAAGGCGCTTGGATGGACGCCCGCCACTCATTGGTCGCGTTCAAGAGGGAGGGAATTCATTGAGGGTCGATGATTGTTGGTTAAACGGACTTTTTCGGATGAAATGACACTTTGTATGTCTTTTTTTGTCCACCTTGCAAAATCCTATTCAGCTGCAGCTGATGATCGGGTGTCGTCACAGTTTCAAGAACTCGGACCCTTTTATATTCTGCTGTCCGTCTTCTATTGTCTCCCTGCAGGACATAATGCCGCATCCCCGCACTATCGATCACGAGGACCAAGTTAAGCTGCTTACAGGAGGACCTTCAGAGCGCTGCGCCGCCAATCCCCCCCTCCCCTCGGCCCCCCCACACGCCCCTGTCCCCGGAGGATAACCTGTTCCTCTCCCCCTGCCCCACCTGTGGCCCACCCTTAATCCCGCCGCGGGTCCTCCCGAAGCGGACGGACGGAGGGACGGACGTACGATGGCGGTGCTGAAGGTGAAGTTCACCAAGACCAAGCGGGACAAGCTGGCCCAGGTGCTGTGGATCCTCAACTGGATCTCGGTGGTCACCGGGGCCGTCCTCTTCAGCCTGGGCCTCTTCCTCAAGGTGGAGATCAACAAGCGGGGGGAGCTGATGGCCGAGCGGGACATCCAGTACGTGCCCAACATGCTGATCGCCGTGGGCCTCATCGCCTGCGCCATCAACTTCCTGGGCGGCAAGATCTGCTACGACTGCGCGGACACCAGCAAGTTCCCGCGCTGGAAGCTGATCATGCTGCCGTACATCGTCTGCACCTTCTTCTTCACCTTCTGCGTGCTGGCGGGCGCCGCCATGTGCTACAGCATGCACTGGGAGCTGGAGGAGGCGCTGCGGCTGGGCCTGGCCGAGGCCATGAAGTTCTACAAGGACACGGACACGCCGGGCCGCTGCTTCCTGAAGCGCACCGTGGACCTGCTGCAGATACAGTTCCAGTGCTGCGGCAACAGCGGCTACCGGGACTGGTTCCAGATCCAGTGGATAAGCAACCGCTACCTGGACATGTCCCACAAGGAGGTGGTGGAGTGAGTACCGGGGTGGGGGGGCGGTCTGGGAGGGGAGCGCGAGATTTTCTTGACATAAACCGGAAAAGTTTGTTATGTGACGAGTTGTTTTGATGCAAAGCTCCCCCCGCCCCCCGCCCACACAGCCGCCTGAGGAGCAACGTCGAGGGCAAGTACCTGATGGACGGCGTGCCGTACAGCTGCTGCAACATCAACTCGCCGCGGCCCTGCATCCAGCAGCAGGTCACCAACAACTCCGCCCACTTCAACTACGAGCACCAGACGGAGGAGCTCAACCTGTGGATGAAGGGCTGCCGGCAGGCGCTGCTGGACTACTACACCCACATCGTGCAGTCCATCGGGCTCACCGTGCTCATCACCTGGCTGTTCGAGGTCAGTGGGCTCGGACGTCGGGGGAAGGGGCAGAGCGCCAAAAACGAGAACCTGCAACCGACCAGCAGATGGCAGCAATGCTGCCCGACGCGAAAGATCGAAGCAAGCTGACCTGAGGCTTCTGTGACCCCTTTGTTGCACCCCCCCCCCCCCCCCCCCCCCCCCCCCCCGTCGGTGTTGACGGGCGTGCGCTACCTCCAGACCTCCCTGGAGAACGTGCTGCGACAGGGGGACCCCAACTCCGAGTCGGACGGCTGGCTGCTGGAGAACAGCTTCATGGAGACGGCGCGCATCAACCTGAGCATCATCAAGAACCTCGGCAAGAGCAACCAGATCGACCTGGCCCACAACGGCGACCCCAACATCGACGTCCCCGCCGGCTCCAAGGCGCGCTACGGGCCGGACAACGTCCCGCCCAAGCAAATCACCGAGGACAGCTGACCCCGTCGGACGGGGCGGTGAAACTGGCGGGGGGGGCGGGGCCTGCAGACTTCTACCCGGACCACCTAAAGACTTGTCCGACAAAAGCAACCTGCAGCAATGTATTAGGGTCACTTCACAGGGGCAATTAGAGACTGGGGGGGGGGTTTGCATTTTTTTTGAGACACAAAAAGAGTCAATCGACAATCTTGAGCTTGTAGATTTATTTTAAAAAGAACGATCTAGAATTACTGGAGAGTCATTTTTACGGAGTGAGCGGCAGTTCCCAACCTGGGCCTGGGGCTCCCTTGGGCACCATGCCTTCCTTTTCCATCCAACCACACACACACACACACACACACACACACACACACACGCACTGCAACAACAGAGGACCCGCTGCCAAGTCCGCCATGGTGTCGGCGACCAAAACCAGCACCACAGTGTGCGCCCCCCCCCCTTGCATCACATTGACAGCAGTCAAAGAGGTGACACAAATTGCTTAACGTGTCTCTGGTTTCGTGAATGAAGGGGAGTCACCCGGACCCCCCCACTGGCCTCCAGCTCCGCCCTTGGCCCTCCCGAAACCAAGGCCATCATCTGCTCGGACCTGATGGAGACACTCTGAAACCTGACAGACTGTAGGTTCTGACAAAACACTTTATAGAGGTTTAAGGAGACTTGTAAATTGTCTTGTGCTTTTATTTTGAAGGTTCCTATTCCAGAGAGTTGGTGAGAGTAGTTGCGTGCAACGGTGTTTGGCTCTACTGTCTCGTTTCGGTAAATTTCGGTAAAAGCGGGCTTCCAAGTAAAAAGGTCGGGAAGCTCTGTAGCGTCACTTCTAATGAACCCACAGAAAAACTGCCTCTATTCTTGTATTTCTATCTCCAATAGTTTAATTTTTACTTCCAAAACTCATTTGCATATTACCGTATTTATTCCGGAAACGCAAAACGACGCTCCTTTTGCCTTGCGGATTGTGACCGTGCTGCATTCTTTCAATGAAAACTCACGGAAGAGATCCTGACCGGGCGCGCGACCCCCGGACGCTTGAGAGCCAGGGTGGGATCTCAATGCCTTGTCGACTTCCTCTTTGATACCGAAACCCGTCAGTGTGCGTTGTTCAATCCGCCTGCGCGACTCCCAGCCGTCACGTACCAGGTTTTTCAACCCCCTTGTCTGCCTGCGTGTCGTGTGGTGTTTTTTTTTTTTGTTGCAACGAGTGGCCAAAAAACAGCTGCGCTACAAGAACCCAACTCGAACGGTAGTGACGTGTCTCCGTACTTTCAGTAAGAGGTGGTTTGAAAAAAAAAAAGGTAGCGGGAGTTTGTAGATCTAAGTTACATTTCACAGACGTTTGCGATATAGATTCCAGCCTCATAGAAGGAGAGTGGCCCCCTGCGGCCCTCCGACCATCAGCTCGGGCCGGGTCAGCTGCAACCGCAGCGCAGGCGAGCGAGCGGCATCGGCGGTCCCGTTCCAAGCTGGCGGAGCCGGACTGGCCGGATTGAGTCGGAACGTTCGGTCCCGATGTGCCTCGGCGGCGCCGCGAGACCTTTTTTTCGAACCTCCTTCTTTTGTTTCGTTTGGCCTTCGGTTGTTTTTCCGTTTGATTTTGGCTTCGAGGGCACTTTGCGCGTTCTGGGAACATTTTACTCTGAGGAAATAGAAGTGCTTCCGTTTTTCTTCTGTAAATTCTTCCCAGGTTCATTGAAGTCTGCTTTTTTTTTTTTTTTCTAAGTCTGCTTGTGGTGTTGTTTGCGCTTTGCTTCACAGTTGCTTTTTTTCCATGTTTCAAATAAATAAACACAACGTAAAAAAAATGTGAAACAAACATCAGAAACGAGGACTTCTGTGCTGAAACTCACTGCTCACTGTTCATCGGGACGCTGACTTTTCCTACGCAGATTTGGAACACTGAAACACACCGTCCGTGGGTTTGTCCTCTCTTTATTCTCATGGCTGAAAATCAGCAATGCCGTACAACACAAAAAGAAAAAAAAGAAATAAAAAAAGAGGAGGAGGAGGAGGAGGCAGGTGCGCATTGACAGCGACCTCCCCTAAGCGCTCAGGAACAATGGAGTAACTAAAAAGATATGTCTTCTCGCTGTGCCGCGGCCTGTACTTCCTTGGAATATTGCAGTGGTTTCGTTGTACTCCTCGTCTCGTTTCATGCTGGGTGACACAATCCCCCCCCCCCCCCCAAAAAAAATACCGTGGAGGTTATTTTAAACGACAAGCACATCCGCTCGACGCTTTGGCCTCGTGGCGACGTATTTGGAAACGTTATTCATATATATTCAGTTCTGTGTTGGGGGGGGGGGGGCCTTTAAATATGGCGGACCTTCAGATGGTCGGCTGAACAAGTGCGTCTGAAGAGCGAATCGTCGAGGCAAATTAATGTACGTCGACTCTAGCAATACTGAAGCAACTATTGTTTTTTAAAAAATAATGTACATTCTCTATAGGTTTCATTAGTTATATATGTGCCTATACGCGAGTAAAGGTAACAGCAGGTTGCGGTTCCATGATTTGGACCATTTACAATTATATGGAGCGGAAAGAAAAACTTGTTTTGTTTTGTTGTCTTTAAAAAAAAAAAAAGAGAGCGAGAGAGAGATTTGTGAGCAACCCCCCCGCCCCAAAAAAAAAAAAAAATCGCCTCCGAAACAGCGGAGGCGACCAGCTATAACTTAAAACGAATCGTCTAACACAAAACGAGAGAAATGCGGGAAATTCACAGCATCACCGAGAGAAAAAGTCTAATACAGAACAACTGTCTTCATGCGAGTTGCCGCGTTTCGCCGCCGAGTCGGAGGGGAGCCGCTCCACGAGGAGAGAGTCGTTCTCGAAGGCGACTCGGGCGCTTCCGACGCCGTCCCTCCGCGCGCGCCGGACGTCTCGGAGCTCCAGCAGGAGCGGGACTCGCGGAGAGGGAGGGGAGCGGGTCTCTTTGCGCTGCGGAGAAGTGTGTGTTTCCGTGTTTGCGTGTGTGTGAGAGAGAGAGAGAGAGAGAGAGAGAGTGTATGTGTGTGTGTGTGTGTGTGGCTGCGTGTTCGTTTGTGTGTTGCCGCAGCTCGGAGCGATCATCACAACATCTGCCACTCGAAGGCGAACATGACGTTGACCACCTCCAGGCTGCGGGCGATCTCCTCCAGGATGCAGTGCTGCTGCCACAGCTGGTTCAGCTTCTTGTACCGCTCGGGACAGAGGTGCAGCGGGTTGCCCCGCCTACAAAGGGGAAAAAAAACAAAAACAAACAAACGAGAGGGGGGAAAAAAAACAACAAAAACAAACGGAGGGAGGTTGAACCCTTTCGATGCAGTTCGCGTGACTTCGGACGATGCGAATGTTTCCGAGGAGTTCTTACCCAAGGTGAGGATCAGTCTCCCCGTAATCGTCCAAGTAAGGGGCCGGATACGTGCTCCCTCGAGTCTTACTGGCCATCAGCACGATTTCGCACTCTCTTATCCTGTCGAAGTTCAACGCGACTTTGTAAGTAAAAGCGACACGTTTTCCCGTTTTGTTTCCGCGCGTCTCAAAAATGTCGGCGGCAGCGGCTGACCTGAGGAACATGCCCACCCCGGCGCCGCAGGTCGCGGCGTGGGCGGTGCAGGCTCCCACGTCCTCGCCGTCCAGCTGGCTGAGACAGCAGGAGCTCTGGGAGCACAGCATGGCGCCGCAGAACAGGCACAGCGTCGGGTGCTTCCTCTCGTCGTCCGCGGACTTGGGACACCTTGAGGACGAGAGAGGGTGTTCAGGGGAGCCGCGGGCAAGGGCACAGGCGGAAGCGCGTGGTCCGCCGCTTACTGGAAGTGGCTGGCTTGGTTGAGGAGGGCGCTATAATCCTCGGGTAGGTCGATCAAGCGGTTCCTTCTCCTGGGGTATCTGTGGGAGGCGAGAGGCATTGACGCGGGGGTGGGTTCTTTGAACGCAGCCTGAAAACGGAGACACGGAGGGATCACCGACCTGACTGTCTGGGCTTTGCCTTTGAGCGCTTTGGTTACAGCCGGGCTCCCGCACCACCTGAGGAACACACAACATCCGCAGTCAGCGCGCTGCTCGGCTCGCCTGGGAATTGCCGGCGATGCGCCAGGACGTCTGCCCCCCCCCCCGTCACCTCTGGAGCAGCGGACCGACGGCCTCCCTGTGCTCCTGGAAGAGCTGGAACACGTTGGGAGGGAGTGCCAAGTAACTGCATAGTGCCTCCGTCTGTCCCTCAGAGGTAACTGAAAGGGAAGGGACAGAAAGACTTCAGGAAATCGTAGTATTACGGAATACTACGGAAACACGCTTGCCACGAATATTATAGAAACAGGCTTGCCGCGCACAACCGCTCGGCCCACCAGATGAGTTGAAGAGCTCCTCGGGGGGCTGCACTCCCGTAAGGCAATTGAAGAAAAGAGCAGCGCAGCGCAGGAAAGGTTCGATTCCCGTCTTCACCCTCTGGACCACGGAGCTGATGGACGCATCAGGAATCAACCTGGTGAGCAAAAAAAAAAAACCAGACGTTTTACTCTCCACACCAATTTAGACCGCATGCGTGCATCTGTCTGTCTGTGTCTGTCTGTGTCTGTCTGTGTCTGTCTGTGTCTGTCTGTGTCTGTCTGTGTCTGTCTGTGTCTGTCTGT
>JASSRZ010000050.1:1114199-1125398 GCA_032164315.1 Malacoctenus gilli | reverse complement strand
TGTGTGTGTGTGTGTGTGTGTGTGTGTGTGCGTGTGTGCGTGTGTGTGTGTGTGTGTGTGTGTGTGTGTGTGTGTGTCACCTGCAGGGCCGGCCTCTTGATGGTGTCCAGCAGCAGCCGGGCCCGGGTGGCCACGGCCGGGTTGACGTCCTCCACGGAGGCCAGGAAGCAGCAGAAGGCGTGGGCCAGCGAGTACTTCAGCAGGTGGTTCTTGGTCACCGCGCCGATGTCCAGGAAGCGGCACAGCACGGCCACCTTCTCCACTGGGTTGGGACGAGCGGGAGGGGAGGGGGGAAGAGGGACGGGGGGGTGTGTGTCAGTGGTGCAGCCACACACACACGGCGCGCACGCGACGTGAAGGAGAGGCGGCCAGATGGCCTGATGTGATTAGCGCGATTTGGTCAGGAGGAGCGGCGATGAGGTCATAGAGGAAGGTACTCGCGGGAAGTTGATGTGCCTGCTTGCTGGTGCCTCTGTCGACAGGTTACAATTTACAAAGTGCACTCAAGTGTTAAAAAAAAACATCTGCTAAGAAGAGCAGGTTAAAAAAAATAACAATATATTTGATAAATACGATTAAGATGGAGATTAATGTGGCAATACCCGAAAAAAATTCATTTTTCTCTCCCTCTTTCGAGACACATGTGATGTCCTCCGTCATGCAACGCGTGTACGTCCACAGACTGCGCCACAGCCTCTGCATCACTGGGGCATAAAATCAGAAAGCAGCCAGCCGTCCCTGAATGAGAAGAACCGGTGGATTTATTTGCCGTGACTCAGATTAAAGTCCATAAATAGACGCTTTATTCTGAAACTCCGTAAATTCTCGCCCACTGACGAGCATTGGCCGCTAGATGGCAGTGTGGGAGAGCGTGGAGCTGTTGCCGTGAGAAAGACACAACGAGGAGGTTTCATCCGTTGCTAACGAGCACGTCTTTAAGCAATTTTAGATCAAGATTGAACAGATTAGAGTTGCTATCAGATTTAAGAAGTGGCTAGAGCAACATTATAACTGATTTTAGTCAATGGAGTAAATCAGCTGTATTAAGAAAAAGCATCATTTTCTCAAACAGAAGCCCATATTTTTGCATTTAAGGTCTTATTCCCAACAATATTTCAACAGATGACACATCATTGGCTCTATGTCCGCTCTATGTCCTCTGTAAGAGCCTGTGCTACGTGTCTGGAGCCTCCGTCCCATCTGCAGTGTCCCCACATCTTTCCAGCCTGTCTGAGGACATGTCCTCTGCATCTGGCTCAAGGTCACAACGCCCCCTCTCTGCCAATCACAAGGCGAGGGAGGGAAGAAAAAAAACAAAAAAAACCAACCCCAACCTTATTAATCCCACAGTTCCTCTTTTGCCGCCTGTTTGAGCCACACGGTAACCATGGCAACACCAGGCGGAGACGGAGGCAGGCCCCGGTTTAGGAAGCACATTATATAAGCAGTTGGGGGCTCTCCCTGTAACAGCTCGTTCATTCACAAGCAGCACCAAGAGGACGGAACCAGATGAGCTGACTGATTATGTCTGCGTGCGGAGCAAAACGCTGCTGAGCACCATCCTGACACAGATCTCATATTCACGCTCTGTTTTTTCGGCTCCTTTTCCTGCATATTTTTGAACATTCTTGCCGTTTGTCCCGATTCCTTCTTTTGTTACCGCCACGTGTTGCTCGCCAGAGTGCCTTTGCTGCGTCTTGGCACTAAACGAGGTGGGGTTCCAGTTTCTAAACAGGTTCCTGTCGATATATCTTCTGAAAGACTCAATGTAAAAGGACTCATTCGGTGTCCCAAACACGGAGACCTGCGAGAGCGCCTTCGAGTTTCGGCGACGCGAGTTTCAGCCGAGTGAGACGCAGGAAGTCGACGAGACCGCATTGCTCGACCCGAGGGACGGAAGGCTTAAAGGGCCGGTGTATCGCTAGAGAAGCTTACATTAGACTAGGTTCATTTGCAGAGGCTTTATTTACCTCCGTTTACTTTTTCCGTATGAGTGATGCAGAATTAAGTTTGTTTCGTTTTGGTAGCCTAAGAATAAGTCGTGTCGATTTACATAGACGTGGATATATGGATGTCTTCCAAAATACAGATGAAGAGGATTCTGTTGTTTCAACATCTGTATTTCTGGTTGTTGTTTGCAGCTATGACCAAAATCGAATGCCATCTAGTGTCCTGCTGTGTTTGCGACGGGAGTGCCGAGGACGCGGGTCGCCCTCCGTCCCCTCCGCCTCTCACCGGCTTCGAAGCGTATCTTCCAGTCCTTGCTGTTGAAGTTGCTGTTGATGAGGTTCCAGAAGATGTCGGCCCCGTGCGACAGGGACAGCGCGTGGAGGAGCTGCGGCACGGCCAGCGAGGCCAGCTGGCAGAACTCCGACTTCAGCATGGACCAAAGGCTGCGGCGACAGACAGCGCAGTCAGTGCGCACGCACGCACGCACCCAAAAACATCGGCGCCATGTTCCCCGTGATCGAACGGGGGGCTTCTCCCTCCTCTCTCTGTGTCCTGTGACACACCCACACACACATACACTCACACACACACCTCGGGATGAGCATCTTCTCCTGGACGTAGGCCAGAAACTGGGGGTGATCCTTGCGGGCGAGGTACAAACACTCTCCATGGAGACACAGGATCTTCAGACAGTTCAGCATGTTGAACAAGATGTCCGGCTCCTCGAACTTGGACATTTCCTGACGACACGGAGGAGACGCGTGACTCACAGCGTCAATTGTGCGCCCCGCGGTCTGGCCGGGCCTCGGTTCCAACACTTATCCCCCTTTTGTACCTGCAGGATGGTGTATATCAGCTTCAGGGACACCGGAAGCTGCTGGTAGGAGAATTTCTTATCCGAATTATTCTTCATAGCTGAAAGGAGAGAGAGCGTCAGGTCAAATCCACCAGCCAGCAGGACAACCTTTCTGTGTTTGATCTATCTTTGAAGTTTTCCCTTGTTGCGTCGGTTACGCACATGCGTTTCCGGGCGACTGGCTGCTGGGGTTGTCCGTCTGCGCGCCGCTCGGGTTCTCCCCTTCCTCGCTCCCGTTCTCCGCCGCGAGACAGAATTCCGGCGGCAGCGGGAGCAGCGTCTCCTCCAAGCTGTCGGTGGGCTCCTGGAGGACGGAACGCGGCGCAGTCAGCGAGACGGCGGGCAGAAGGAGAGGCGCCGCTTGCCGTGTCCGTGGGTGGTCCGCGACCGCTTTTTTTCGCGCTGACGTCCGGGCGCGCGACATTCATTTTGGGGGGGACAGGGGGGGTCTTACCACCAGGCGTATCTCCTCCCGGGGGGTGAGCCTCTCCAGCAGCTCGCAGCCCAGCTGGTAGCACAGGATGCTGGACTGGCAGAGGCTGCACTCCAGGGCTTTCTCGTCCTTCTGGCAGGTGTGCGAGCCCCCCCACGGGGCCTGGAAGACGTTGTTGATGATGCCCACGATGTCCTTCCCCAGGCTGCTGTCCAGACCCAGCATCACACCGTCATCTTGGAGCTCCATCTGGGACCGCCGCGGCGAAAACAGACGAGCGAGAAACACAAAATACAAATCTCGACACTCCAGCAATGACAGTCGTCAAGATTGATTGCTGCGTCAAAGATGAACTCGTTTCCGTCAGTTAAAGGTCAACCGACGATGTTTCTGGTCCGGCCACAAACTAAACTGAGTCCCACGCCCCTGTTTCTTTAATGGTTTCCTACTTCCTCCACTGAGGATACCGCGAGACATCATCGGTGACTCCGAGACGGAAGGGCGCTCGTCACCTGCTTCAGGATGAGGTCAAACATGAGGATGAAGCAGCCCAGGTTCATGTCGTCGTCGTCGCAGTCCAGGTCCAGGGCGCAGTGGCCGGCGGCGTGGCCCAGGTTCTTGAAGGGGCTGCAGCGCAGCGGGCTGCGGAACGGGCTCCTGAAGGGGCTGGGGAACGGGCTGAGGGTGTTGTGCTGCCCGCGACGCCCCGGGTCGGACACCACGCTCACCTGCGAGAGCGCGACAGCGTCACGTCAGACGGCCGCCCCGCTTGGAGCCGAAGGTGCGCGGGGCGGGCTGGAATAATCTTGCGCAAACGGCGCGAGAGCCGAGGCTGAAAATTTCACTGATACATCCTCATCACAGTCAAGTTCAATTAGGCCCTTCAAGCGAGCTATATTTAGATATCAGCAGTTACCATGGCAACCTTCGTTCTATCCCAATCGCGGAAAATAGAAGCCTCGAGGAGCCGAAAAAGACGTTAAAGCGACTTGATTCACTGGTTTACCATCGATAACGATGGGGGAGAACTAGTTTTACTCTCTTTGTTTCGTTTTTTTTTTCCGGCACTGCCGCCCTCCTCACCCTGCGAGCCCCCGTGTTCCCAGTGAGATCGGAAGCGCGTGCCTTTCTCTGATTGGCCAGCTCCTTCAGAGAGTTGACTCCGTCCGAGAACATCCCGATCAGCAGCTGAAGGGGCACCACGATGTCCAGCTCTGACAGCACCTGCATTGGGGGGGGGGGGGACAATGAGAGTCCAGCACGCCCACAAACCAAACCAAACCAAACCAAACCAAACCAAACCAAACCAAACCAAACCAAAACAAAACAAAACAAAACAAAACAAAACAAAACAAAACAAAACAAAACATAAAATGCTAAAAAAAAAAGAACATTTTACAGTGCAAATACATTTGGTTCGTCATCATGTCAGGATTGAGTGATCCAAGAGAGCCGAAACACGATTATTAACTGTACTTTTTTTTTATAATTATTGTTGATGCTTTATTTACATCAAACAAAATCTAATCAACTTCAGTTGACTGACTAAACAGAAGAAGGTGCACAGCTCAATTAAAAGGGTACTTTTATGAGCACAAGTATCAGCAGATGAAGTGTTCCTACGATGCCCTAATATAACCCTGTTAGCCATCTAATAATGACACGAGACATGCAGGCAGCTCTGTCTGAACGGGCCGACGATTAACTGAAGGTTAACCCGATGCACTTCCTGGGTCTGCGTGGTGACAGGCCGCTCGGATGCGATCCACGTGCGCTGGGGGCAGCGAGTTGCGAGCGCATAAGGGCTGAGAGGCACCGTCTCCCCCTTTTTTTTTTCCCTCCTTCTTCTCCTTCAGCCTCATTCTGTGACCCAGATCCATATTCAGCAGGGGCCACTGCCCGGACTCCCACGCTGCCTGACAACCTGTCCAATTCACACGCGCGGTGGCAGCAACCGCGGGACGAGGGGGCGGGACCGTGTGTGTGTGCGTGTGTGTGCGTGCGCGCGTGCTCACGTGCAGCCACAGCAGAGCCTGCTCCTGGACGGACGCCGGGTAGCCGGAGAACCTGCAGCTGATGAAGCCAAACATTTCCTCCATGGAGAAGGGCAGAGGGCACAGCTCGATGTCAAACATCTTGCTGCGGGGGGAGAGAGAACAACACTCTGGTGGGGTTTGTCGATTGTTGTCGAGGGCGGAAGAGCAAAAGTCGTCCCGTGGCTGAGGCTGCGGCCTTTACTCCCCTCGCACACGGGGCCCCTGTGCATGTATGTTTTTGGAGTACAACCACCACTACGGCAAACACACAAAAGATAAACAAATCTCACGAAGGAGCCAAGTTGTTTGATCAGTTGTATCTATCCTCTAGGATTCGTTCCTTTCATTTACCAATGGGTTCACGTGTGTTTACTGACCCTGAGAGAAAACCAACACACCCACGGGGGGGGGGGGCACAAGAAACCCCAGCATGGAAAGGTCCCACAAGGATGGAAACTCAAGCACCAGCATGAACCACCACACCTCTGTGCAGCCCCACAAATGACATAAAATAGGGTTGCAGCTATCGATTATTTTAGTCATGGAGTATGATATCGATTATTCTGGTGATTAATTGAATAATGGGATTTTTTTTCAAACTTTTTTTCATTATATTAGTTTATTTCCCCATATTACCTGACAAGGAAAATTAAATTACTCTTAAAATAAACATTTTTACAATAACGTGAATAACCTGAATGAAGTGCAAATTAAATGCAGGGGGTTTTTTCTTTGAAATTTTCTAGTAACACTGAGCTGACGCACTTTTTTTATATAACATCGCACAGTGTGGCCATTACAATTGGTTACTTGTTAATAAACCAATATTCTGTCATTTGTACACTCTTCACATGCTCTAATCTGCACTCGGCGTCACTAATCTCAATGAAATCATTGTGGTCACGTGACCTACCATTAGCCGTTAGCTGCTGGCTCCATGCTACAGCAGAAGCTCACTGGAAAAAACGCTACCGAGGAGGCTATTTCCGTTCAGCACTGCTGCAGTTAGTTTAGCTAAGTTGTTTAGCTTTTTACTAATAATGCACCAACACTTCCGAATTTTTTTTTTTTATTTTTCTCCGCGGCTTATTTTTTCTCTCTTCCGCTCGCCGTTTTCATTCCGTCTCCGTCCTACTCCGTTTTGTATTTCGCGCTTCGCTTACACGTTACGTCATCAAAAGCGGAAGTGAGCGCGTGTATCCTGCTTCAAAGTTGAGCCATCACATTTTCTGTCCCGTCAGTCCCGTGACGAGGCGGCGTGCGTACCTGAGCACCTCGCGGAACTCTTTGAGCTGGCTGTCGGGCACCTCGGTGCGGATGGCCTCCAGCCACTCGGGCATGAAGCACTCCCACAGCGGCTGGCTGATGACGTTGTACGGGATGAGACACAGGATGCGGTTGAGGCCCTCCTTCAGCTGGGTCACCGTGCTGCACGACTTGTCCCAGTAACCTCCCACCTGTGGAGCACAGGGGGGCGGAGCGGCTGAGACAACATGGGGGAGCGGGTGCTGGATGGGAAAAGCTTCCAACACGAATTAAGTGGGAAGTTGGAATTCGGACAGACTCTCTGCTGCTACTACTATTATTACTACTCAGGGCCGGATGTAGGCATGGGCACGGAGGGGCAATGCCCCCCCCAAATGCCGTGACTGCCCCCCCAAAATCTTCCCACTGTGCAAGCGGCATGACCACACTTGCCCCCCCTGATATTCTACCTGCACCCCCAAGTGGGGCTGTCTAAATCCGGCCCTGTTACTACTACTACTACTACTACTAATACTACTACTAATAATAATAATAAAAATAATAATAATAGTTATTATTATTATTATTATCAGCATCATCGTTATTGTCATCGTTATTATTATTGTTGTTGTTGTTATTATTGTTATTGTTATCATCATCATCATCAGAAAATGTTTTGTTGTTGATAATGACAATACATGACTTATATGATCATAATAATATTCCAAAGGGTCGATTTGACCACCTGCTTGGTCAGACCGCCTTACACCGGCAAGTGTCCAGACCCCTTACCCTGGCAAACTCGACTGGTTTGGGCAGCAGGCACATGACCATGACGTCGAAGCGCACTTCGCACACCGTCTTCAGCCACTTGGTGACAAACTGCGGCTTCAGCTTCTCCACCAGGCTCCCGACCTCGTCGTCCATCATGTAGGCGGTGGAGTGGAACCACTGGAAGACCATGCTGACGAGCCGGGCCAGGCTCTCGGTGGGCGTGTTCTCGTTGGGGGTGCACAGGCTCACCTGCGGGAGGAGAGCCGAGCGCCTCCGATAAGGGGCCACGCGCGCGCGCACAAAGTCCCCTTATCTCCTCCCCCGCCTCGCGCTTATTGACAGACGCAGCTTGGCTGCTCGCGATTACGCACCAGGAACCAGATGCCGAACTGACTGAGGAGCCGCTGGTCATGCTGGTCGTCCTCCTTGTTATCAAACTCGATGTTGTCCAGGGAGTGGTGGGAGGCAGACAGGCCCATCTGACGGCGCCTGTTCAGCTCAAACTCACGCTGCTCCGCATGAATTTCAGCCTCCTTCAGAAGGCTGGGGGGGGGGGGGGCGTTGATGGAGGGATAACAGAGGGAACATGGATACAGTGGGAAAGACACAGAAGCAACAAAGAGAAGCACGGGAAACAAATCGGACTCTAAATACACAGATAGGAACAATAAACCTGAATCTAAGTTGTCAGTGTTGTGTTCATGTTTTGAACTATAAACCTACCAGCGAAATGCCCTGTGTGTGCGTGTGTGTGTGTGTGGTGTGCGGGGTTAAACACTGTGTGTACCTTATAACAGCCTCCACGGTGCACACGAGCTCTTCGGCGCCGCACTCCCGGGTGTTGATGGGAGGGGGCGAGGTCTGGTACAGATGGGTCTCCGCCGCAGCCCCCACCTCGCTGCTGTGGTGGTTGACATGGCAACGCTTGCAGTAGCGGACGGGCCGGTTGCCATGGCGCCCGCAGCAGCCGGCCGAGAAGCAGGTGACCACGGCCCGCCTGACATGGGAGCTGCAGTTCTGCGAGGCGGGAGGAGGAGGAGGAGGAGGAGGAGGAGGAGGAAGAGGAGGAGAAAAAGATCAGTTTATTTCTATTCTGGTCTGAGGGCAGCAAAACAAAGAGATGCAGCAATCAAGGCATATCAGCCCCGCCGCTGCCTGTTGACAGGCCTCTAAAAATAAACATTGTTTCCAGGCCTTCCGAAGCAACTGGCTGATCTGACAATGGACGCCGCTCTTCCTCGACGCACATCTGTCCCCGTCTGCGGCACCGCGGAAAAGTCCCCGTGCGTCCCCCCGCGGTGTCTCAGCTTTCTAAAAATAAAAAGCGTGGCACAAGAGAGCCACCCTAATCTGATCAGCCTCTAATCTTGTGCCATTAGAGGGACGCACTGCTCCCCATCAAATTAACATATCTGTCCTCCGATGACGGTGAGTTCTCCCCCCCCCCCCTTCACTCGGTCAGATTTCAACGACAAAGACAAGTGACGCATCCCAGATGTGCAGTGAGGCCGCTGCTCTCCCAGAGCGCGCTATCTTGGGTACCATGGTGTATTTATAAGCATCTATTCTTGGATGAGAAGTAACATCTCGGTGAGAAGTGACAAAAAAACAGAAAAGGTGACAGCGACTTCGTTCGCACAGCTGGCACTTTAAAGAGCTTCCAGGAAGGAGCGAGTCGATGCCTGATCACAGAGGGGGGAGGGCGGGGGGAGCGGCGGGTTTACAAAAAACACAACCCGGGTTTGAGGGCCCGCCAGCTCCGGCTGCCGAAGGGCGGCTGCTCGGAGGCCTGCCGGGAATACCTGAGATCCGGCACGCTCTTTTTCCCCCTGGCGTCTCCCTGGAAACCAGCGGGGGAGCCCGCCGCGCTGTGTGTTCAGCGGGCGGCAAACAAAGCTCACGCCCCGGCAGCTCCGTTCGAAACGATTCGGCCTTTTTTTCCTGAGCTGCCCTGTCAAGGTCCATCAACAAAAAGAGCGCCCGATGAGTCACGGACGGAACCGAGTCTCGCGTTGCGCTTTCACAAAGTCACCACGAGCCATTGCAGTCTTCCAACATGTGATCGGTGACGATGTGTTTGAAGGCTTCAGGCAGAATTGACTTATTCTGAGTAACATTCGGATCGTGGCCGTCCAACAACAAGTCAAGACACAAAATGCTGCAAAAGGACCGACATTCTTTGTTAACGTGTCTACATTCAGGTTGTATTCGGACTTTCGTCACTTCTTACCTTTTTCTGACAAATGGCAGATATCTCTGCTGCAAAAAAAAAGAGACAGCAATGAAAAACAGCTTCACAGTCAACATCTTTTGACATGAATGACTCTTTTTTTTCCCCCCCCTTTTCTTTCTTGTTCCTGTCTGTGTCGTCCTGTTTTGTTTCAAGTTCATGACTGTTGTTATTTTAATTGTGTATTTTTTGTAAGGTTTATACAGTTATCTAAATTTTATATACGGCTCTGTATATTTGGATTTTTTTTATACTTATATGCCTGTCTGGATTGTAAAATTTAATAAAAATCTGATCCCAAAAAAAACATCTTTTTACATGACGAAACAAAAAAATTTGAAAATGCAAAAAAAGAAGAAAAAGTCTGAAATGTATTTGTGTGAAGTTTTTAACAAAGAGATACAGTGTGGAATAAGATAAATATGTATTTATCTACATTTATTACTGTATTATTTTGTCTATGTTTTGTAAATGGAGCATCAATGGACCAGTGAAGCCTTGCTCTGTGCACCGTTCACTGACTGCTTCTTTTCATTCAAATCGTGACCTTTTTTTTTCTGTATGTACTTCAGCAGCTCGGTCCGTCTGCGCTGTATAGACAACATGTGAAGGACCTTCTCGGCTCGCCTCCCCTGAGGTCGGAAAAGGCACAAACAGGCCGCAAACGTGTCGGCGGCCAAACGCCGAACCTCCTCCTCCGGCTTGCGCTTGCTCACCTTGGGGCAGGAGCACGTCGACGAGCCACTCGGCGTGATCGCTGCGAAAGTCAGAGAAAGGTTTAAAGCGGCGCCGCCCGCAGAGGCCCCTGCGCGCGACGCCGCGGTCCCCATCGGTTTGTCGTCATCGCGACAAAAAAAACCCGGGACCGCAGAGACATGCAGCAGTCGTCTACATGCTGGGGGAAAACCGAGACACGAGAGCGGATGCGGAGCATTGCGATGATGATCTCGTTATCGGCGCGGGGGGAATTATGTAACCACGGCGATGCATTTCCCCTGGGTTCAGGAGAGAGGGGTAATAAGGCAGGCAGTAGGTGTTGTATGCTCGGGAGTGGCAACATGCGGGAAAAAAAAAGAAAAAAGGGGTGAGTTGAAAAGGGTGAAACAGATGCGTACCCTGCTATCCTCTGGCTGCACTCCTCACAGATGTACAAAGGAGGAGGCTTGTCTCCCAGGGCAACAGAGAGTGTGGGATCTATACACATCTGCAAAAGCAGGAAAAACAGCGTGAGCGTGCAGCATGTGGCATTTCATGTCAATATTGCTGTTTTTCGGAATCGAACGACGGTGAGAGAAGAAGTTTTTTCAGGATTTTTCAGTATAATCAGGCCTGAGAATAGGCTGAAACCTCACGGCAGCAAAAAGCTTGCAAATACAAAACAAAATAGCACAATTTAATGGCACAGACATACACTACAAGTACCAGGAATCAGGTCAGAAAAGCCAACGCAACTGAACAGAGCTCAGAGTGCAGACCGGCCCGGGTCGCCGTGAGCTGTTTTGCTGCTGCCAGAGCCTGAACGCATCGAGTACTTCCCCTCCCTTCACCTCCTCACCTTCATATGTCACCATTGCATGTCATTAACCTTATGTCCCTGCCTCCTGCTCTCTCTCTCTCTCTCTCTCTCTCTCTCTCTCTCTCTCTCTCTCTCTCTCTCTCTCTCTCTCTCTCTCTC
>JASSRZ010000050.1:1032867-1046434 GCA_032164315.1 Malacoctenus gilli | reverse complement strand
TTCCACCCGAATTCCAATGTTGCCCCCCCCCCCCCCCATGATTCCAGCGGGCTGCGGGAGAGCGCGTCTCCCCCGGGTCCGTTGGGAGGGCTCCTTCGTCCGACCGCGTACGGTTACCGCGGGTAACCGCGCGCGCCTCGGAACATCGGTCGGTGTCAAGCTGGAGGTCGAAATGTGTGCGAGTACACAGGGCAGGCGGGCACGCTTCAGACGTGCGTTGACCCCCCCCCCCCCCCTTCAAATACAGACTGTGCTCCCAGCTTGATTCTCTGAACTGTCTCCTCTTCCAGCTGCTGTATTTGTGTCACATGTTCCACATCCAACAGGTGGGGAAGGTGGTGGGAAGCGGTCCAGCTGTTGTTCCCAGTGTTCACTGTGAGATTTCTTTCCTCCCCCCCCCCCCCTCTTAAAACTCCAATTTGTTAATATCTTTGTCCTGACCTTACTAAGAGCAACTTTATTTTATTGAGATTTTATCCGGGAGGGGGGGGCGGGGGGGGAGTGTTTTTATATTATTGAAATCAGAGCAACACAAGGATGTTTGCTGGTGACGGGCCGGGTTGCAGCTGCGGGAGGCGTCGGAGGGACGGCGAGCGAGCGGTGGACGCGGTTTTCCTTCTAGCATCTAGCAGGAACGGGCGCCGCCGCCGCCGACGGATCAGAGCATTCCCATGAGCCTGCGGCGGCGGCGGCTTCTCCTCCTCTTGTCCCCGAGAGCTCTCCTTCCCCGCCACGGCAACGGGCGAGCGACGGCGACTGTCGTTCTCCCACGGTCGGAGAGGGGTAGTGAAGCGGCGGCGCGGGTCCCCAAGTGCGATAGGCTGAGCTGTGTGTAAACACCACTATACTGTGTCCTCTCTCGTGTTCCTTCTTGTGCTTCTAAATGGGAAATAAATGGTTAACCTTCCCCTTGGTCATATCTGCGACAGTGTCACCATGCTCCCACCTCAATGTTTACTTCTTGGGTGTCTTGTACAGTACGTGTATCTGCGCCGAGGCTTACATCAGTACAGTATGTTGTTTTGTATCAGTTCTGTAATTGAAAGAATCAACAATTTTGTGACCTTTTTTTAATTAAAGGGCCAATCGAACCCGGGCGAAATAAACATGTGGAATCTCATCTGCCTGTTTGGGTTGTTTTGTTTTTTTCCCCCCTATTCAAATAGTTTAATTTTGGTAACTGGGGATCACGTTTTTTTTTTTTTTGAAAATCGGCCTATCGTAGCCAATCTTTTTGCCGCAGACAAACCCTCTTTAGCGTCCGAAGTAAACAAAAGGACAGCGACGCAGGTGCAGCAGATCTCCATCCAGCCCCCAGGTGTTTAATTGCTACAATCGGCGGCACAGTTCATCGACACAGAGACGGTTCACGGGACGGACATTTCCCACGGAACTATTTCACACGCTATACAAGTTGAGTAGCTTATTAAAATTAAAAAAATATCTTTTTCATAATCTTAAAGTCTTCTGTACATGTAAAAAAAGAAAGAAAAAGAAAGACGCACAGGAATATTTACAAGGAAAAGGCCAAGGGTCCTCTCAGTCCTCGGCCAGGGGGACGTGCCGCGCTGCCGGGTTGGCCAGCAGGCCGAGGATGGTGGACAGACAGTGCAGCTTCTCCTTGACGTGCTCCGGCAGCTTCTCGTTCTCCGTATACCTGCGCGGGAGACGGCTCGTGAAGTCAGACCCGCCGCCAAACTGAGCGAGCGCGAGGACGCGCGGTCCCTACCTGGTGATCCTGCCCTCGGGGGACGTGTAGGTGATGCAGGACACCCCCGCCCGGACCACCAGCTGAGAGCCGTCGTTGAACTGCACCCACACCTCGCCGCTGGTCAGCTGCAAGACACCGCGAATCCATCGGGGTTTTTTTTTTATTTAGTCCCAAATTGGCCTCACCTCCAGACCTTTTTTTTCCCCGCAGCACCCACCGCTCACCTGGGAGGCCCAGCCGACGTTGGGCACGAATATGGACTTCACCACCTTCCCCGTGCTCTGCAGCAGGTCCTGGTGCAGCGGGGGCTGCCGCTTGCTCAGGCTGGCCGCCGTGAAATCGGACCCGTCGTAGGAAATCATCTGGAAAACAGACTTGAACGATTCAGCGAACGCAAAAATCGGCTTCGGGGTAAACGAGCTCGGGCTGCGCCGCACTCACCGACGGAGTGATGTTTGGCGGTTTGGGAGGCGAGGCGGCGTCAGGAGGCCCCGGCTGCGAGGGCAGGGACGGCGGGGGCTCCGAGCCGGCCGGTCTCCTGCGTGAGGACGACGTTTTCGTTCGTGAGTTCTGGCGGGGAGGGAAGAACGCGCCGTCGGCGGGACCGCGGCCCTCACCTGCCGATGGTGACTGGGAAGAAGGGGACCTTCTTGGTTCCGCGCTGCTCCTCCGCGCTGATGGCCGCCTCCAGGGACAGACACATGCCGTGGCCCTCGTCGGACAGCTCCACGTAGCGCCTGCTCGCGGCGCTCAGGCCGCTCAGGCCCACCTCGCCCTTCACCGTGCACGACTTGCCGCTCCTCTCCACCACGCGCAGCAGCTCCGACGTCTTGTGCGTCTTCGCTCCTGCGCGGAAAGAGCCCCGACGCATCAGCGACATCGTCCCCGAAAAAAAACAACCAAAAAACGATGTGCCCCCCCACCCCCCCGCGGAGCTCGCCGCGCTCCCTCGAAGCTCACCGTCGTAAAAGCAGACCTCCAGGTCTGCGTTGGGCGAGTTCTCCATCAGCATGACTTTGGCGTGCTTGGTGTAGAGGGTCACTTTCGGGGTCTTGGACTTCACCAGCTGCACGAACTTGGACGCATACTGGTACTTCTTCCAGTATTTCTCTGCGGGGAGACGAGGATCACCGTGACGACGCGACGCCGCGTCGGGGCCGCGCGTCCTTGGATGTGGACAGGGGGGCGTACCTGGGAGGTCCTCGTAGCTACAGATGAGGATGTCTTCGGGGGGAGCGGGAGGACAGTCCAGCACAGGGAAACCCTTCCCTCCGTTGGGCTGGTAGATGGTCACCTGGGAGGACAAAAAGAGGACTTGAGAAGGCTGCGCGGACTCGGGCCGACGCGCGACGTGACCCCGCGGCGCCGCCGTACCATCGATCCGTCGCAGGAGATCCGCAGGACCTCTTTGACCCTCTCCTGGCCGCTCTGCGACTTCAGCAGCTCCATGCACACCTCGCCCGAGTCCAGGATGCTCACCTGCGGCGGGCACGGTGACATCAAAGCGAGATAACCTAACGCCGAGCCGTCAAGGGCGAGAGAGGGGGAAGGGGGGGGGGGGGGTCTTACCACCGCGTTTTTGGTCTTCTGCCTGATGGGCTTCAGCCTGGCGCCGCACAGAGGCGGGACGACGTCTCGCAGCGACCTCCTCGGCTGGCCTTTGGCCGGGGGAAGCTTGGGCTCCCTGCCGTGCGGCGGCGGCGGCGGGCGCGGCTCCTCCCCGGGGGCGTTCTCCCGGTAGGCGTCGGGGTCGGGCGGGAGCTGGTGCTGCAGGTGGTGCTGGGGGTTCGCCGGCCGGCCCGGCGGCTTGTCCGTCCAGGAGTTGTGGACGCCCAGCGGTCCTCTGTTGCTGTGGAAGCTGCTGCCGCTGCTGTGAGCGCTGGCGTCCGTGGGCCTCTGGCCTGAACCTGGGGACGGGACGTGGACGCTTTTATCCCGATGTAAAGAAGCACGTCATCGATGCCGCATTTTCAAGTGAATTCATGGGACTTATGCAAAACACAGCGTTAAAACCACTAATTGAACAACAAACTGCAGTTTTACCTTCGTTATTGAGCCAGTTCGAAACGCCATCGAGGTCTGGAAACTGCAAGCACGATGGGTGTGGCGCCTCTGCGGACAAATACCCTAAACTGAAGAAGAAAGACAGACTTTTGAGTCTTTCTTTCGCTTCGTAAACAAAGAAAAATCAGAGGCTGAGGCGGTCGGTCACTTACTGTGCCGGCTGCTTGACCGGGGGGGAGGGCAGCCTCCCGTGCTCTGGGAAACGATGCTGACCGGAGACCAGAGAGACGGCCGGCCGTCCGATCCCGGCCACGCTCTCCTCCGAGTGGCACCGGCCCAGCTCGCCGCGCGCGGAGCCCTGAGCGGCGGCGGAGCCCGAGCGGTCCGAGGAGTGAGCCCTCCTCAGGTACCGCGAGTACGGCTGCCCGCCATCGTCCCCGTGAAGCCCCCTGCCCCTGGCCTCTCTCGGACACCCGTCGGCCGGACGCGGGTCCTGCCACCGGTCGCCGTCCTCGAAACAGGCAAGTTGCCGCGGGACGCTCGGGACGCGCGCCATGCGGTTGGGCAGGGTGGAGCCGATCATGCTCCTGCCTCGCCTCTGCAGGCGGCTGCCGCCGCTGGTGGAGGAGGTGCCGGCCGTGGAGATGGTGGCGATGCCGCTGTCCATGGAGCCCTCGTCCCCCAGCCCCAGCTCCTTGGTCTTGACCAGCAGGCCCTGCGTCATGAACGGGTGGTCCAGCACCGCCGAGAGGCTGGGCCGCTGGGCGGGGTCCTTGCGCAGCAGCTGACGGATGAGGTCCTGGGCCTCCGGCGAGACGTGGCCGGGCATCTCGTACTCGCCGAGGACGACTTTGGACAAGGTGTGCTTCACCGTGGCCGTGTCGAACGGCGGCCGGCCCATCAGGAAGGCGTAGAACATGCAGCCCAGGGACCAGACGTCCGACTCCAGGCCGTGGGCGCTGCGCGTGGCCACCTCGGGGGAGATGTAGTTGGGCGTCCCGCACATGGTGAAGTGCTTCTCGTTGGGCAGCTTGAGCTGCGTGGCCAGGCCGAAGTCGGCGATCTTGATGTTCATGCCGCTGGTCAGCAGCAGGTTGGACAGCGTCAGGTCCCTGTGGAGGATGCCGTGAGTGTGCAAGTACAGCATCCCCTTCACGATCTGATGCATGAAGTGTCTCGCTGTGGGAAAGCAGAGCCGCCGTGTTTACATTCAAAGAAGTCCCAACTTTATTTCCCCGTTTCATTTTGGGACTATTCTGTTTTTTTATAAAGTATTCACGTCTGACCTTCATCTTCGGAGAACGGCATCGTTCTTTCTTTCAGGTATCGGCTCATTTCTCCATTGTGGCACATCTCCAACACCAAATACACGTAGTTGCTGTCTTCAAAGTAGTTATAAAGCTTTTTTTGGGGGGGGGAGAAAAAAAAAAACATAATAAGGAGATAAAATATGATATATGCATCTCGAGCGCATTCGTTTAGCCCTGAACGGATGAGCTGCTGAGGTCCGATAAAGCTGGAGCAGACCTCAGCTGCCTGGTTGCCACGGCAATCGGTAATCTCTGAAGGAGTAACCGGACAGGTGAAATCTTAGTCGGACATGGAGTGACGCGGAACAGCGTCGGTGTGCGCCGGACGTTGAATGAAGCGCTGGGGGGGGCAAGTTCAATGCTACGTTACGTAACCATGACAACGGCACAGTAAACTGAGGAGAGAGGATTTGGTTCACAGTGTCTGAAGCAGAACAAGTGGGCTCAGCTGTAGTTTTCCCAGAACCACTGAAACCTTCTCAAAATTGACCGGATCCTCCATCATGCCGGTTAAAAAAAAATAAAAACGCGGCCCCGTTCGTTACCTCCAGAATTGACGGATGCTTCAGCCGGCATTGAATCTCCACCTCGTTGGCCACGCGCTGGACCATACCGGCCTTGTGCATCGCTTTTTTGTCGATCTGCGGGTGGGGAACACGGGGATAATTACACACCTGCCACTCCCGGGATCGCCGCGCAATCTGGTGCGGTGCTTCTGCAATCTGTCGCCCCACAAAGACGGCGAGCCGCTCGAGGGGGCTCGTTTGCACGGAGCCCAGGGACCGCGAGGAGCCCCCGGAGGGGGGGGGGGGTGGGTGGGTGGGGAGGCGACTCAGGTCTGATAACCCAACAGGTCGGCAGTAGCAGCTTGCGTGTTTTGCAACTGAAGACGGGTGCTAATTAGGGCGCATCACTAAACAAAGGCGTAATCGGTCTTACCGTTTTGATGGCGACCTCCAGTCCAGTCTTCACCGACTTGGCCCGGTAGACACACGCAAAGGAGCCTTTGCCGAGAAGGGTGAGGACTTTGAAATCCTGCAGGCACAGAGATGTAAAAACATCAGTGTCAAGCGTTGAGTAGGAAAATAGGATTGTGATTTCAGAATTTTAACAAAAAAGGTAGAAAAAAGGAAACATCTCCCCCACGCTGGATCTATGAGGGGCAACGATACCTCGATCCTCAGCTCCTGGGCGTAACACAGACTCTTCCTTTCATCGCTGCTCATCGTCGTCCCCTCAGCGGAGAGATTTTGAAGGAAATAGCGGATGACCCGGTCGTACATCGCCCCCCTGTCCTGCGACATGCTGGCTGGCTGAGGGTTGAGCGGCCCCGCCGACCACTGACGACGACCCGAACGCTTCCCACAACAAACGTTAACTGTCACGCACGCCACCGACACCTGACACCGTCCCGCGGGCCAACCACAGCCTGTCATTATCGCGGCTCTCTTCCCGCGGCAGGACGCCACTGGGAGCCGTTTCCAAGCAGCATGTTGGGGCACCAACTGATGCTCCGAAAGGGCGGGGCGGCAACACGGCTGATCCCGGGTCTGTTATTTTAGACCGTGCCAGATACCGGGACATTCCGGACGCTACCAACGCTGACAAATAATAATAATAATAATAATAATAATAATAATAATAATAATAATAATAAAAAATAATAATAATAATTTAAACAAGTAAAGAACTTTCTCGACAACAACGAGTGAACTTATTTTATGCAATACGGCAAAAAGACAAATAAGCTCCACTATAAAACCGAGACACAAAACTTTTTTCAAGCCTTCGTTCGTAAACTTGAAACGAAAACTGCCTCGTAACTCGTCCAACTGCTAACATAGCGCTTTAAAACGCAGGCTGCCGTCAACAACGCAGTTAGCTCAGGGGCGTCGACTCGCCACAAAACAAAACCTCACCTCAATTCTGTCGCCGATAGAAACACTCATGGTCGGTGCTTTTGTCCTCGCGGACGCATGCGGGGTCGTAGAAATGTCCCTCCGCCGCCGCGGTGCATCGAAGGGTCGCGCCGGGAGCCGTCAAAGTGCAGGCAAAAGTCGTTCTTTCGTTCCCCTCCAAAACTTTGCCATTTCTTCCATTTTGAAAATATCCGCCCGTTACTACGTGTTGACGTCAGACGTAACGTCAGCTGACAACGGCGTGTGCGCGCGTATGCCATCAAGCTTGCCCATGAAGTTCGTTTCGAAACCAGTTTTATTTTGTTGACCTGGAAAAATCCTCGGGAAACAAAAACTGCTATTTTGAAAAACAAAGTAATGTTTTGATTAAAAGCACGATTATGATGGATGGATTTAGCACTTGACTAGTTTTTTTTAATAAAAACAGTTGCGCAGTATGTTCATAGTTCACGTTATGTTTACAGGCATGACTTTTTTAAAACTTCTAAAACATTTCACCAAATAACTTCAAACTATGGGAACGTTGTCTTCCAGACAATTGCTTTTATTTTTTTGCCACCATTTGATTTCAAAACTTAAAGATGGAAAAAAAGTATGCAAGAAATCAAAAATAAAGGAAAAAAGGCGATGAATCACTTATCAAAATAATTCGATCTATCAAGCATTTCTATTGAAACACTAGGAATGTGTTCTGTATGTACATGAATGCTGGCTGCTTCTTAATAAAATAATATTTACATTTTCTGACAGGGATTTCTTTAAACTCATCAAATACAAATATATGTATGTATATATATGTATATATCTATAGGTATCATTGTATTATTGCATACAAACTAAAGAGTTCTGCAGCAGTTTTCAGACAGCACTAAGTATTTCTGCTCTGGGTGATAGTTTATTGCTGGTACAGGCAGCAGGAGAGACACACGGAAGGCAAAGATGACGCCAACTTCTCTGCACGGCACAAAGGGAAGAGTTTTACAGCAGAACCAAATTTCACTCCATCGTGCCATTCTTCCATTTATTAGGTACGTCACACCTTTGAGAGAGTAAAGCACATCGTTGCCACACAGTGATAGGAGCGCAGGAGCGAAAAAAAAAACCCCTCCAGAGGTAAAGTCCAGTGGGATGAGACGGGCATGAAAAAAAAAATGGATCGGTGAGGGGGGGGGGGGGGGGGGGTTGAGGACCGGTTCCCAGGGTGACGGCGTTTCTACGGTCTAAACGGTGTGAGACGGTGGCGGGGGGGCGGGGGGGGCTCGCTCAGTCCCCCGGACTGATCTCAGTCCACCTCCATCTCCTTTGCCCCCGACTTTGTCGGCTGGCTTCCTTTGGCGTCCGCCTTGCCCTCCGCGCCCTGCTGCCTGGCTGCCGGGCCGTTGTGGGCGCCGCTGGTTTGACTGGCCGCGTCGGGGGGGTCGTCCGCGGTGGGCGGCGGCCTGTTGATCACCGGGTTGCACGCGTCCTCCAGTTCCTGGCGGGACGACGCACGATGAATAAAACAAACCGACTGGATTTTGACCTCTAGAGACGAAAATTAGGGAAGGAAAAGAAGCAAGGCACCTGAATTTTGGCGATGATGTCGGCGACTTTGACCACCGGATCCTGAGTGATGGCCAGTTTGCTCTGAGCGTTCATCTTGCTGCTCATCCAGCCCATGCTCTCGCCCACGCGCTTCTCCACAGTGCTCATCTCCTCCGCACTCAGGTGCAGGTAGCGCTCGTCCTGTGGCAAAGCAGACCGTCAGCACCCTTTTCAGCGCTCGCGCGCCACGTCGCTTCCGGACAGCCGGCGGAGCGGCTTACCTTCTGTTTGTAGGAATCCACAAACTTCATGTAAAGCTGCAGCTTCTTCCCCATCTCTTCAAACGCCCGCGGCCGGTCCTCGTGCTCTCGGTGCCGCTCGTGAATGGGCTGACCCAGCCTCTGAGTTTACACACCCCCGCCAAAGAAATCGACACATTTTACTATTTGAAATCCTGCAGATCTGGAACTCTGCAACACCCTGCTCGTCCGTTTGTTTGAGCAAATGAATCACAGATTTTTTCCCCCTCCAAATTCTTGAGAATAAAATAAAATTCACATAGAATTTCTTTTAAATTTACTTGGTTTTTTTTATATTTCTTAATTTTTCTGATTTCATTCATTCATTTTTTTCTAGATTTTAATCAATTATCTGACATTTCGTTTCTTTTCTTAATCATATCGAATGCCTCAAACTTTATTTTAAGGACAATTTGAATTTAAAGAGGCCCTATAATGCTATTTCGACTTTTTGCAGCTATTCACAGTGTGTGGGCTCAGTGATTGGACAACTTCTCTACGCTGGGTGTATGGGCGCGCTCCCGACATCTGCTACCAGCAGTTAACCAATCAGAGGCGTCCTGCATCTTGTAGGGGTGGGGCTTAATGTGGAAGAGCCTCATTCTGCTAGTCTCTAAAGGGGCGTCTATTAGGGGTGAAGGAGACGATCGAGATATAATGAAATATGGTGTTTGAGAAAAAGAGCTTGATGAATTTCTGTCATTTTGGATTTGCATACGGAGACAAAGACATCCAAAATGTGTCAAATAGAGCCACTTTAAACAAAAAAATCCCAAATAAAAGCATAAATAGTCAGGCAGAGAGATGTTCATTCATAATTTGCTGGACTAAGTGAATGAGTAGGCTGGTTCCAATTCTCCAAGCTTTTTTTCTGTTCCTCGTGAGAAATAGGAGCAAACCTTGAGCGCCTCCAGCTTCTCCTCGTACACCTGCTTGGGTTGGTCCTCTCCGTCCTCGTACAGCCAGTTCTCCGTGTCCTCCAGCATCAGCGTTAGCCGGCCACTGTCCTGTTGGCGGAGGGGACCGGGCTCTCAGCGCCGAGGGGCCACGGCTGCAATCGCGCGCGCGTCCGGGAGAGCGAGGCACTCACGTCCTCCGTGATGTACTTTTCGTAGACGCCGCAGAGTTTGTCCCGGAGGTCATACACGTACTCCTCCACCGCATTCTTAGCGTCGTTCGACTCCTTCACAAGTTTGTCCTGAATGATCATCTGACGCTGAAGAAGAAGAAGAAGAAAAAAAAAAGATGAGTTAAACCAGACTTAAGAACGATTACAAGTGTTTTCAGCGCTTCTCCCTCTCCGGCCACAGCGCTCACCTCGTACTCCACGAAGTTAGCGAGGACCTCGCTGTCCAGCTGCCGGACGTTGTTGACCGTGATTGGCAGATCGATGCTCTTCACCTTGGCCTTGGCCTTGCTGCCGCTGGCTGCCGCGTCCTGCTTGTCCCCCGCCGGCCCCTCCTGGTTTCAAAAGCACAGCGAGACCGGTCGGGCCAGGAGCTGACAAAAAAACCTCGGGAATCATCGACTGTGGACCGCTGCGCAAACACTCTTACTCGAATGGGATTCAAGGACGCACACGGCGAGACAAAGCGTTGAGGAGTGTTTACTTGGAGAAACAGACTCCATGTCTCCTCTCACCTCTCAAAAAAGCGGCGACGATGCATGTTTGTGGGGGTTTTCTAGCGACACGAACGCTTGACTGACCTTCGTGCTGGAGCTGTTGTCCTCATTGGGCTGCTCCGCCTGGCTCTGGCCTTCCTGGTCCACCTGCATTTTGGTCTGAGCCGCCACACACAGTTACTGGGTTCATACAACAATTCTACACAGCACAGCAGTACACACAATTTTTCAGACTGCCCATCGCAACAACAAGCGTCCTACCTGCTCTTCTGGCCGGCCTTCGTTCTGCACCAGCGGCTCGGAGTCCACCTGCATGTCCTCCCCCTCGCCCTTCTGCTTCTCGATCAGCGAGGCGCTGGACACGCTGAAGATGCCGTGGACGTTGACGCGCACTTTGACTTTGACCCTGGAGCTGTCCCCGTCCGGGTGGGGCACCACGTTCTGGACGGAGAAGCAGCCTGCCGGGAGAGTCACGCGACGAGTCAAGCCAAGCTCAGCGGCGGGAGACTGCGGCTGTCTGCTAATCACAATCCGGGTTGCGGGTCCCCGTGGGGACTCGGCCACAAATGGGTCAGCTGCTTGGGGCTCGCGAATCAATCCCCCTCTGAAGCTGCAGACTTGGGCCAGAGGTTACACAAGCCAGACACGCTCACACATCCGGCGACTGAAAGCACCGTTTACCTATGCGGTGGTCCGGGTAGGGGAGCTCCTGCGGGTTGCTGTAGAAGGCTTCCAGGTCGAAGGGCTCCTTCTTGTGGAAGGTGATCACTTTGGAAAAGGGGGCGGCGTGCATCTTGCTGAACACCTCGCACTCTCTGGCACAGAAACAGAGCGACGGGCGAAAGGCCAGGTCAGGTCCGAGAGAGAGAGAGAAACGCCGCCGGCTCGGCAGGGAGTGGCCGCGGAGAAGCGCAGCGTCCGGTCCGATCACGAAAACCAAGCGGCCCTTACCCCAGCCCGTCCTCCGTCGGGGACTTCCAGCGCAGGGTGATGGGAAAGGGAACCACGTCGGTGATGGAGAACTCACGGACCTTACACGCTGGGGACAGAATTGCACACTGACCCCCCCAACCCCCACCCCAAACGATCAACACACACCACAGAGATAAACATTCATGACTGTTGCAAAAAAACAAGAACTATAAAGGGCGACGTTTACGATGACACCCGTTGTGACCCGATCCAAATCAATGGGTGTCATCCTCTAACCAAAACAAGTGTTATCCTGCAGAATAATAACAAGACAACGCGCCTGGATGCAGCAGACACTTGCGGTGCGTTCCAATTCCTTCCTTAATCCTCAACCTTAACCCTCGTTCCTCCAAACGCGCGCTCCTGCGAGGTGCGAGCGCTGTCCCAATTCTTCGGAACTTAAGTTGAGGAGCGAGTTAAAGGAACGAAACAGCCGTTATGTTCCTTAAAACCGAGGCGTGTCGGGCACCAACCCTAAAAGGAAGGCTTACCCAGAATGCATTGCGTTATTTGCAGTTAAAATGAAACGGCGAGCTACAAATGTATTTTCTTTGTTAATAAAGATATAAATATGACGAAAATCCATG
Source organism: Malacoctenus gilli (assembly GCA_032164315.1). Taxonomy (NCBI): domain Eukaryota; kingdom Metazoa; phylum Chordata; class Actinopteri; order Blenniiformes; family Labrisomidae; genus Malacoctenus; species Malacoctenus gilli. The sequence goes on along the minus strand of JASSRZ010000050.1, from coordinate 1,034,485 downwards.
TCATGGATTAGTTGCCTCATTGCTGCTTAAGTTTTATTTTCATTTTGCGATCTTTTGTCAATAGCGGCCTGCAGCGGTACTGTTGCTACGGCTACAGGCTTCTTCTCTTCTGACTTGATAGACTCAACGCCGCTTTGTTGTGATGCTGCCTCCTATTGACTGAGGAAGTATCTGCGTTTAAGGAGCGTTCCGTTTTCTAGCCGTCAACACTTGGTTTTGAGGGTAGAGGTTGAGGGTTGACGTTGAGGATTAAGGAAGAGAATTGGAATGGGGCCTTCGACTGGGTGAGACGTCGGTGTACGAGGCGAGTCGCACCTGCAGCGCGCAGCCTCTGGCGACCGCCTCGTCGGCGTTCAGCGTTGTGCTGACGTCGTGGCCGAAGAACTTGGTGATCTTCTCCTTGACGGCCGGGATTCGGGTGGCTCCGCCGGTGATCTCCACGGCGTAGATGTCATCCCGGCTCAGCTCTGCGACAAGAAGACACCTCGGTCACCGACTGGAGTCTTTGGAGTTCGCCGCGTTCGAATTCGCAACGTTCCGCGGTTCGCTGAGATCCGACCGGCATACTTGATTGCTCGAGGGCCGTTTTCAGGGGCATTTCCACTCTCGTCACGTACTGAGCGCACATCTCTTCAAAGTGCCCCCTGTGGGACGCAAAAACACAGAAGAAGAACCGCGCTCGCACGCTGCTAAGTTTCACAGAACAGACGCGTGATCGGGGGGTGGGGGGGGGGGTGAATGCCCGCTACCTGTTCATTCTGCTGGAGACGTCGATGTCGTTCATGAAGCACTCGATGTTCAGCGGCAGGTCGGACGAGTTGGCGCTCATGAGCTTCTTGAGCTTCTCGCACTCCTGGTGCAGCCGCAGCAGAGCCCGGGGGTTGTCGCGCACGTTCAGCTTGTACTTGCCCTTGAACTCCTCGCAGAAGTGGTCCACCAGCGCCTCGTCGAACAGGCGCCCCCCGAGGTGCGGGTCGAACGCCGTGGAGAGGACCTGAACACGCCGGACCGACATCAGGCTCAGAGCGGGGAGGGGGGCTGATGTGGCTCCAAGACGGAAAGAGGAGAGAAAAAGACTGACCTTCAGCTTGCCTTTGTTGAAGGCCGTGATGGCGACCTGGAACGACGAATGCCCCATGTCGACAAACACCACGTTTCTCGGCCTCTCCTCTGGAGTCGGAAGGTCTTGCTTATAGATCCCGTAAGCCAAAGCCACTGTTTGTGAAAAACGCGTCTTAATCTCTTGCAGCGTTTCGATTCGCTTCTATTTTTAGGCTACTTTATTCATTTGATGTAAAACATCCCTTCCTTTCAGTCCCATGGCTTCACCCATGCGCAGCGTCACTCCTCGCGGTTCCTCCCCGAGCACTGACCTGCGGTCGTGTCGGTGATCAGACGGAGACAGTTCAGCCCTGCGATCTGGGTCGCGTCCAACACCGACCGCCTCTCGGCATCGGTGAAAAAGCCTGGGACCTGTCGGTCGGAGAGGCAAGACGGAGAGCTTCACAAAAAAAAAAAAAAAACAAACCCAAACACTTGGCACAGTACGGCAACGATCTCCAGCCAGGAAGTCGTGGGGCGGGGGGGGGGGGGGGGGGGGGTTTTACCCCCCACCCCC
>JASSRZ010000050.1:1013080-1027695 GCA_032164315.1 Malacoctenus gilli | reverse complement strand
AATCATTTGAAAAGAGAAGCTCCTCTTTTGATGCAAAGTTCTTTCTGACTGGAAAAAAGTGTTTTGAAGTTTGTGTTCTGCCTTTAACCTTCTCTTTTTATACTGGAAGCAAATATCGAACATTGATATAAAAACCATCCACTGACATTTATTTTCCAAACTGTCTTCATAATTGAATGTTGTTGTTTTGTTTTGTTTTGTTTTCATTTTTTATTAGGAGTAATAAATCGTAATGGTATACAAGTTGTCAAGATTTGTTTAGGAACATGACCAAAAGCTTGAAGACCTTGAAGGGTTCTTTTTTTGTTGCTCTTTCAACAGTATTGGCACAGTTTCTTTTCCTGTCAGTGGAGGACATCGCTCATCATGGAATTAACTTGTCTGGTTTTAGATTTACTTCCTCAAAAATTCCTCAAGTTTTAAAATGCACTGATTTACCACAACGAGCTGTCTCTTGACACGCGTGCTCTTCATAGGTAGAACCTCAATATCACTTGATCAATGTTGTCTTCAAACATTACTAATACAACATTAATTTTATTCTTGGTCTTTCACTTTATTTATTTTCTTCTGTGTGCTTTGGTACCTGTGTTGTCTCTTGTTGGAAGCTGTTTGTTGTGCTGCTGCCTATCTTGACCAGGACACTCTTGCAAATGAGATTATTAATCTCAACTAGACTAAAATTTCAGAAGAAATTTTGAAGGGGGACCTTGGGCTCCTGCCCGTTTGATTTTGATTTTTTCTTGTAATTTTGTCATTTCGAATTTAACTTTTTTCATATATATTTTTTTTTATTTATTTCTGCATTTCTTTTATTTTTTTTTAATATTTTTTCTTTTCAATTTTTTTTTTATTCGGCGAAACGAAAGACAGGCCAGCTAGGCATCTGATTAGCTGCGCGAACGGACTAGTTGCATGCCGAAAAGTGGGCAGAAAAAGAAGAACTATTATAAGATGCGGAATAAGTATGGGGAATAGTAAGAAAGGAGGCCTTGCCTTTGGCATGACTCCCCTTAATGAGGTTCTTTCCCGGTCAAATAAAGGATAAATGAATAAATAAATAAATAAAATAAGAGGTACAGACGTCATATCAAGAGAAAGAATGTGTTCAAGGATGCATTTATTGTCAATGATTGCATCTGTAGTCATGCTCTGTTTGATCCGTGTGAATGTGATTCTCATCCCTCACCAAATGATTGTCCTTTCAGTAGAAAATGAAATGTTGGAAATGAAGTCGTCGATGAAACAAACATTTAAGTTTTGGTTGCGCTGCAGAGTTTCCGTCAAATCTACAGACAAAAACAAACACGCTTTTTGTTTCAGTCCAACAGAAATTGCTGATGAAAACAACTTGAGAAATGTGAACCCTCAGGAGGAAATACCCAAAAAACCACAGGCGACGGGGGATAAGTATGAGTGTAAGTATGTATATTTGTGCTGCTGTTGAAAGAGAGGTCATCATGCATAGACGTGTGGATCAACAGAGCTGTGTACATTTGATCAACAACATTTGCTTGTCGTGCATTTGTAGGTAATCATCCTCCGACGCTCGGCAGCTACATCTACCCAAAGTTGCCCATTACTAAAAACAGAGAGGAGGTAAGATGCCGAGCGCATTCACCGAGGCACAAAGCATTCTGGTTCTATCATCCACTCTCCTGTAGTTCTTTCATTCCAGTGATTCCGGTGCTTGGGTCCTCAGGACACTGAAGCACTTAAGCTTTTAAGGTGAACGCAGTTAGTCAATGCTGCAGGGCAACCGCAAACTTCTAGTACACCAAGCTGTGTTTGTCAACAGAAAATGTTAGAGTGGGAGGTCGCTGTGTGCCGCTCACGATGTCATTTCGGAAGCAGTTTGTCACCACCGATTCTGAGAGCTCCCTCGGCATCACATGAGCACATCTATCTGGGTTCCGTTCCCAAGAGCTTTGTTTCCCTTCTTGTTGTTTCCGGGCTGTAAAGGAAGTGTCCTTGTTTGCGAGCCTCCTCTCTTTCAAGTGTGCACGTGTCTACTTGTGCTTAATGTGCAACGTGCGTGTTTCCAGCTGATCTCCCTCATAGAGAACAACTCTGTGGTGATCATTCAAGGAGCCACAGGCAGCGGCAAGACCACCCAGCTGCCACAGTACATTCTGGACTATTACAATGACAAAAGTGCCCCGTGCAACATTGTGGTCACCCAACCGCGCAAGATTGGAGCCAGCAGTATCGCTCGCTGGGTGGCCAAAGAGCGGAAGTGTATCCTGGGCAGCCTGGTGGGATATCAGGTTGGTGCATCTCTGAAACTGTGCAGAGCAGGTGCATGCATGGAATTGTCCTCACACTCTGAACAGCGCTTTATTTTGGGGTGTTTGTGCTTGACACAAGTGACAGAAGAGTGGGCTTGTGCAGAATTTGCATGATAATTATCTGACTGTACTGGATGACACTCTTCATAAATAGCATTGACTGCATCCCTTTTACAAAATGCATGTGTTAGCAGCTCGTTAGTTGTGTTTGTGGTGAGGGTGTTTGGTTGCGTTGTGCACAGCCCTGGAACTGTAGGTCTAATAATAACTGTTGTCTCCTCCGCCTGGCGCAAACCTTTGGAGCTCAGGATGATGTCACTGATAGTGGGAGCAGCGATAAACACTTAATGTTGCTCGAATCTGTAACGCTTGGGTTATGTAACACAACCTGAAATTTGATGCAGCGGTTCGCCAACTTCATAGGATCGCCGCCTCCCTGTGACCTGCCCCCACCCGTCTCTCAGGGTGGAGACGTTCATGCTTTCCGTCCAGGCCTGTGAAGGTTATGCAGTCCGAGGTGCACACCAGGATGGTCTGCCCCGCCGGTGTGGGTGTGGGTGCTACTTGTTTGCGTCAGTGGCTCCAAAAGGGCCTCTGCTGATTAGTGACCACTCACTCAATCAAACGCAGTCATGACAGTATTTTAGACAGGCAGGAGGTGTGCACTTCAAAGCCCCCCACACACACACACACACACACACACACACACACACACACACACACACACCACACACACACACACACAAAAATCCCAATGCTTGATAGAAGCAGTCACCTGAATGCTCTTCTCGTGGATTTTTTCATGGGCTGACTTTTATAAGCGTTGCCCAAAATTCATTGTCATTGAGTTCAGATTTTGTATGATGCTCTTTCTATCTTCCAGGTTGGCCTGGAGAAAATGGCCACTGAGCACACGCGACTCATCTACATGACAACTGGGGTGCTGCTCCAAAAACTGGTTTCAGCAAAGCACCTCACGGAGTTTTCGCACATTTTTGTTGATGAGGTGCAACATTTACTTATTTCGCTTGTTTGATGTAACATTATTTTTTAAATGATTCAGTTTTAATGAATCTTGTCCATTGGTTTATTTTATTTTATTATTTATTTTATTATTTATTTATTTTATTATTTGTTTGTTTGTTTGTTTGTCAGGTTCACGAGCGAACAAAGGAGATGGATTTCCTCCTGCTGGTTCTGAGAAGACTGCTTCACTCAAACTCTCGCTACGTCAAGGTGACCAACTGTGGGACCCGAGCGAACACGCCGACCGTCGTTGCGCCAGTGCGTCTCACGCAACAAGTGCCTTTTTTCTTCATCGAAGGTCATCCTGATGTCGGCCACCATTAACTGCAAGCAGTTCGCTGACTACTTTGCGACCCCGATTCGAGGCATCATGAACCCTGCCTATGTGTTCGAAGTGGGCGGGGTGCCCCACGCCATTGAGGAGTTCTACCTGGATGACATCCGCCACCTGTTTGCGGACACGGTAAACGGGCTCCAGTGTAGAGGTTTGACGGTAATGTTTAGGTGTTGAGGGGGCAGACGTGTGTGTGTGTTTGTCTTCTTTGCAGGTGGCGTTTTCTCACCCCGATGACCCAAACATCCCACCAGAGATGTACAATTTTGCCATCAGTCTGATCCAGAGTTTCGATGAGATGGAAGGCAAAGACAGCAGGTGTGGCCATCGTAACGCTTCATAGACGCAAGCACAGCTGCATTGCCTGTCTATATTTATGTTTTCTATGTGTGAGAAGCACAACGGCAAAAGAGGGCGGTGGCCTGTCTTCGCCTGAGAAAGGGAGCGTTTTGGTGTTCCTCCCCGGAATCCAAGAAATCCTCTACATGCAGGGGGCCTTGGCCAAGCTGGTTCACAAAAGGTCAGCTCTATTAAATGGCTCAAAAACTGGCAGCTTCTTGAATTCAGGGTTTATTTTATTTCAGACCCCCCCCCCCCCCCACCTCAATGAACGATAAAGTGAAATTGACTTTTGATGCGGTGCTGCTGTTCAGACTGCAGGTGTACCCGCTGCACTCCACAGTCACTCTGGAGGAGCAGAACGGTGTGTTCCTGTCACCTGTCCCCGGATACAGGAAGGTAACGCGCCCACCAGTTCGGAACCACCGTGTGTCGTCTGCACCTGTCGCACTGGCGGTTGGCTCACACAGGTGTCATCGCAGGTGATACTTTCCACCAACATCGCTGAAAGTTCAGTGACTGTTCCAGATGTCAAATATGGTTCGTGCCTCCACCCACCGCCTCTTTGTATTCAATTCACCTCCATTACTTATATATGTACATTAGAGTTGTCATGATACCAAAATGAGTTACCACGATACTATACCAAACAAAGTATCACGGTTCCGGGTAGTATCATGATGCCGCAGCCTTTTTATTATTATTATTATTATTTTATCATTATTATAGTTATAAATACTTATCAATTACTTATAATGTCACTTGTTTCATCATAAACATAACACTGGTGAAGTAAAAATTAAACTGAAACTAATATTATGAACAAAAGCCAAAATAGTTGCGACTTTTGGAGGTGGTGTTGTTTTTTGGTTTTTAATTGTGGTGCCGCTGACATTGCTGCTACCACAGTGAGTCTGAGGCTGAGCATGTTGTATGCGTTTATCTAAAGCTGTGCTGCTTGTGCATGGTGAGACCGCTTGTTTGATTTTTTTTGCCAAGCTATTTACCGTAGCGGAGCTGACTTGATAGACTTCCTTCTTGCTGGTAAAAACACAGCCACTCAGCTTTAATTACAGGCAGGCCCAGTGTGCGGAAACAGCCTATCGTATCCCCAGACGTCACTCGTAAACCGCAAACAGCTAATCATTCAGCAGCTGTGTAGTTAGGTTGCAGTGTTAGCCGTGTGGGTTGGTTGACTGGGAGAAGCCTGCAGTGAGAAGCCGGTGGGAGAGGAGAGGCGGGCCGCGGCCGCTACTACTGGCACCGGGTTGTAAAAATTCATGGTAGTACTGTCGTGTATAAATTCCAGTACAGTAGGAACCGTTATGATTTGGCACCGTGTGTCCCGTGCAACTCTAATGTACATATTTATGTGCTCGTACAGAGGGTTATGTTCTTGTTTGACCATTTTTGTCTCGGCTTTCCTGCTTCTTGTTTTCGTAGTCATCGACTTCTGCCTGGCCCGTCAGCTGGTTTATGATCAGGACACAAACTATCAGTCTCTGCGGCTCACCTGGGCCTCCAAAACCAACTGCAACCAGCGCCGAGGTATAGCAGCTTCAACACCACAATGTGACTGAGACGTGTGGGGAACACTCTGTTTACTTGACAGCTCTTTGCGATGGTTTTCTCAGGAAGGGCAGGCCGGGTGTCCAAGGGCTACTGTTACCGCCTGGTTACCAGAAAGTTCTGGAAGGATGAGATCCCAGACAACACAATCCCTGAAATGTTGGTGAGGAAACATTCAGCGTTGTAACACCTTTAAACCTCCACTCTGACAATTTCCTAACGCTCTCTGGTTCCCCCCCCCAAACCAGCTCGCACCCTTGGCGAATATCTTGTTGAAGGTGAAGCAGCTGGACATGGGCGATCCCCGGTCCCTTCTTTCCACAGCGCTCTCCCCCCCAAACCTCAGTGACATCGTGAAAAGTGTGCTTCAGCTCAAAGAGGTCAGAAGGAAAAAGAGGTCTATGTTGATGATTCCCCTTCAATAGAAACCCTTATTATGGAGTCTAGTGTTACTCTTACGGTGATGTGTTTGGGCAGAGTGCTTCGCACAACGTTCTGTCACAGAGTGTTGGGCCCAGTTCCAATTCTCTTCCTTAATCCTCATCCTTGACCCTCAATCTTTACCCTCAAAACCAAGTGTTAACAGCTAGAAATGGGACACTCCTTAAATGCAGGTACTTCCTCAGTCGATAGGGGGCAGCATTACATCAAAGCAGTGTTCAGTCTGTCCAGTCAGAAGAGAAGAAGCCGTTGCAACAATAGCAACAGTACTGCTGCAGGCCGCTATTGACAAAAGATCGTGAAATAAAAATAAAACTTAAGCAACAATGAGGTAACTAATCCATGACAAGGGCCTAAACTAAGAAAATACCATGTTTTCCTAATATTTATATCTCTATTGACAAAGAAAATACATTTGTAGTTTGCCGTTTCGTTTTAACTGTAAATAACGCAATGCATTCTGGGTAACCCTTACTTTTAAAGTAGGTGCCCGACACTCCTCGGTTTTAAGGAACGTGACGGCCGTTTCGTTCCTTTATCTCGCTCCTCACCTTAACTTCCTAAGAATTGGGACAGCACTCGCCCCTCACTGGAGCGCGCACTTTGAGGAACGAGGGTTAAGGTTGGGGATTAAGGATGGAATTGGAACACACCGTTCGACCTTCTCTTTCACAGGGACTCGTTCCTTCTTCCTGCGTTTGTGTTGCCAGGTTTGCTGGGAACAAATTTGTGGTTGTGCGCATTCTGTGCTTAGTGGGTTAAAACGGGTTGTGCTTGTTGTGATGCAAGTCCTTTCACTCCACAGATGGGGGCGCTGTCCGTGAAATGCGATGGCCAAGTTCACAACGAGGACGGCGAGCTGACTTTCCTCGGCCGCGTGCTGGCCAGCTTGCCTGTGGACCTGTATCTGGGCAAGTTGATCGTCCTGGGCCACGTCTTCGGGTGCTTGGAGGAGTGTCTCATCATAGGTCGGTCCTTTGTCGTACCCCGTGAAACGACCTGCAAAAACGGTCGATAAAACAGCATCGTTTGCCAGCCCGGTCATGTGACCGGTGTAGCAAAAAACTGACGTTTTGGAGCTCTGCCTCTTGTCCTTGTCTGCAGCTGCTGCACAGTCTCTCAAGAGCTTCTTTGCCATCCCAATGATGCAACAGCTTGCTGGCTGCAGGTAGGTCGCTACGAGCAGTGAAAATGTTTCAGGTATTGACAGCCAGCGCTCCCTGAATGCCCAGTTTGGCCATTCTTGTTCCTTTTGGGGTCACAGTACAACCTGCAGGATTCGTCATGCTCTGTTCGCTTCGAATGTCTTTCCAATTTGAATCTTTTATCTTTTGGCGAGTGTGAATGAACGTGGGTTCTGTGCATGAGGTGCACGCACTTGGTGTATTAAAAAAAAAGCCCTTGAATGCCAGGAACAAGTTGACTTGTGCCCAAAACACACCGAGTGATGCCTTGGCTTTGGTCAATGCCTTCCAGGTAAGGCCTCTTCAATAACTACGTCGGAAGCCCATCAGTTCACACGTGTGGCTGTTGCAATTTGAATGATTGCTGTTGTCACTATTTTGTACCGATAGGCTTGGCAGTCGGCCAAAAAGAGCGGACAACTGAGACACCCAAAGGTAAACGCAACAAGCATCACTGTAAAAATGACACACATGCATCTTGTCATCTGTGTACTGACAGGTTTCAAAAGTTTTCCTGAGTTTCTCTTAAAAAATAATGGAGCATTTTGAGAAGAGTGGCTCTATTGAGTTTCTTTCTTTGCTTTTGTCTCACATTAGGACGAGCTGGTCTGGGGAAAGGAGAACTTCATCCAAATCAAGAGAATCCGAGAGGTGCAGAGATAATGTCGTCGCAACATACACCGAACCGTGTGGCAACAGGACCGTTCTTTGTGACTCCTGCTCCGTTCGTCCAGCTTTATGAAAGAGAAGTAGTCAGGCTGCACGATTACCGTATTTTCCACACTATAAGGCGCACTGGATTATAAGGCGCACCTTCAATGAATGGCGTATTTTAAACCCTTGTTCATGTTTAAGGCGCACCGCATTATAAGGCGCATAGAATAGACGCTACAGTAGAGGCTGGGGTTACTTTATGCATCCATTAGATGGAGCTGCGCTAAAGGGAATGTCAACAAAACAGTCGAATAGGTCAGTCAAACTTTATTAATAGACTACAAACCAGCGTTCTGACAACTCCGTTCACTCCCAAAATGAATAAACAGTCTTTTTTACTTGGCGCAGGTCATCTTGTTGCTTCCTCCACTTTCGCACCATTCATTCGTTACCGTTAAATTCTCTTGCTGCTGCTTTATCCCCGTGTTCTACTGATCGCCTTGAGTTTAAACTCTGCGCCGTAAGCGTGTCTCTAAACAGTAGTCATTTTGGGGTCTTTACATAAACACACAAATGGAAATGAAACGGCCCGCCTTGCGCGGTCATATATCCCAGCATGAGCCGCGCGCTTGAAGTCGGCGGCTGCTTACCGTAGTTGTGAGACCTGTTGTGGCTCAAGATTGGTCCATATATAAGGCGCACCCGATTATAAGGCACACTGTCAGCTTTTGAGAAAATTGGGGGTTCTTAGGTGCACCTTGTAGTGCGAAAAATATGGTAATCATTAAAAAATCACAATCTCAATTCGTAATCGCTTACGATCTCATTAAAAATGCATCAAAATGGGGGGAAAATTGGTGCAGGAGAAACTCTGCTAGAGGTGGTGAGAATGAGAACTCTGTAGTGTTACTTGTTTCACAAATGAGGCAAAAGATAGTTGACGGCGCCTCTGCTGAGTGGCTGACAATGCTTCTGACAGGACTCGGGCGCCAGTTTAGTTCTTGACATGCTGTCCAGGTCGCCGAGCTGTACGATGACCTGAAGAAGCGTGCGTCCCAGTTCAACATGGAAACCAGGGAAGGCAGTCGGTCCTCTGACTACACCAGCATCCACAAGCAGAAGTTCATCCTCCAGGTCAGTGTCTTACCTGGAACGTTGGTGCACATGACCGAGGTGGAAGTCCCATCTCATGTCTTGTTAGCGACTTGGAAAAGGGGCGCGTTGTTCGGACGTACAAACGGAAATTGTGAAGTAAGTCCCATTTATTTCTGGATTAGGTGGTCATTGCTGGTGCCCACTACCCCAACTACTTCCTGCAGGGGGAACTTGATGATGTCATGGCTTCCAGAGAACTCTGTGGCTTCAACCCCAGAACGACAGTGATGGTAAACGCTGCAGTGACAGTTGATTGGCAGAGCAGTAACTCCGATTTTGTCTGTCATTTTTCGGTTAGCATTGAGAAGTTAAGTGTTCTTATTTTGAATGGTTGGCTTTGAGAGTCTGATGTCACTGGTGCGTTTGGTTGTTTTCCAGCTGAGAAACCTCCCTCCATACAGCTTCCTGTATTACAAGCAGCTACAGTCTCTGTTCCGCTTGTGTGGACAAGTCAAGGCCATCTCCTTTGATAGCAGCAGGTATGTCAACGCACTGTAAAGCGTATGCAAAAGGCAGCAGAGTCCCAGTAAGAAACATGGAGTGACAGATCGATTCATTGGATGTGGTCTGAACTTGAAGACTTGAGGACTTTTACCTGAATAAGTGGCTGGAGCATTGTGTTTATTGGGGAATGGAAGCTGCAGAGGTTCATTTTCCTCAGCTACCGTCCACATATGATTAACCCCAGAACTGCTGAGCCGAGATTGCTCCATTATGTTGCCATCCTGCCGCCATGCTAATTTAGCAGCAGGAGGCTCGTGGATGGAGAACCAGAGCGGGTGGCAGTTGAAGCCCCAATAGATGGGACTTCTTAGTTCCTTTGGAAGTCCCACCAGCAGGAGGCTGCTCATGAGGCCACCAGGAAAGACTGATGAACTGCGGTCGTTCTGCGACGAGTAACTCATCAAAACACCCCGAACTTTGTTCACTCAGGCTGGGAAGCTGATCACATTCAAATATATTTGGGCCCTCTGACTTGTGTGCGTGCGTGTGTCTGTGTTTATGCAGAGCTTACGTGGAGTTCTACAGGACGTCCCAGTACTCCGAGGTGCTGCCTGAAGTGTCGCTCGCCCTCCTGTTAAACCAGGGGCCCAAACTCGAGCTTTCCGTGTTTCCTTTGGAGCAGATCGAAAGCTTTGCTGGGAAACTGCACGCAACCCACATGAAGCACGCACGGTACGGGGAGCTTTTGACTTTTTGGGAAAGAAATGAAGTCTGTCGCAGCTTGAACTCCTAAATTGGCTTCCCTCAGAACGTTCTATCAGGGCAATGAAGAGACAGCCGACTGTCCGTTTGGAAGGTGAAATCTTAACATTCAAAGCCGCTCTGGTCCTTGAAATAAGCTACTGAGGTCAGAAACAGTAGCTCGAGTAAAAAAAAACCAGCAAGAACATTCAAGCACAAGTCATAACAAGCCCACAGTGTGTTTTATCACACTGAAAACAAGTCTAAATGAAATACTTTTGATTTGGTTCCCATTTTCAATGAGCTGAATGCTGTGTTGTGTAGAGTTGCACAGTGCCCACGGTACACCGTGGTGCCAAATCATAAGGGTTCCTACTATACTAGAATTTATACACGACGGTACTACCGTGGATTGCTACGAGTAGCGGCCGCGGCCCACCTCTACTCTCCCACCGGCTTTTCACTGCGTGCTTCTCCTTGGCAACCAACCCACAAAGCTAATACTGCAACCTAACTACACGGCTGCTGAATAATTGGCTGTTGGCGTCTGGGGATACGATAGGCTGTTTCCGCACACTGGGCCCGCCTGTATTTAAAGCTGATTGGCTGTTCGCCTGTTTTTAACGGCAAGAAGGAAGTCGATCAAGTCAGCTCCACTACAATAAATAGTTCGGCCATAAAAAACAAACAAGCTGTCTCGCCGTGCACAAACAGCACAGCTTCAGATAACAAACACATCCAACATGCTCGGCATGGCGGAAGCATCGGACACGAGCGGTGACTTGCGGCGCCAGCAGCGCTGTCAGCGGCACCCCATTATAAAAAAGCAAAAACAAACCAAAAGTCACATTTGGAACTAGTTTGGCTTTTGTTCATAACAATATTTGTTTCAGTTTAATTTTTGCTTCATCTGTGTTATGTTTATTATGCAAAAAACAACCTTAAGTGATTGATAGTTATTCATAACTATAACAATCAAATGATTTTTTAAATATTTTTTTTATTTTTTCAAGGCTGAGGTGTAGTGCTACTACCCGGAACCGTGTTACTTTGTTTGATATAGTATCGTGGGTACTCATTTTGGTATCGTTACAACTCTAGGGCTGTGTCTGACTGTCCTTCCATTGTCCCTACTGTTAAATAGTCCTAGTGTGGATTCGGCACCTTGATCTGCCACAGTCTGGAGTTAGATGGATGATCCAGGCAAAGGAAAAGCGCCCACCCTCGTACTTTTAAGACCCCTTCGTCAAAGATATTTGTCTGGGATGTTTCTGCGCAGGGTGAACGTGGACTTCCAAAAAGAGACCGTCACTCCACTTGGAGTTTTGAGCAGCACGATCAAGCCCGACGAGATACCTGCCAACTACTACTTCCTGGTGCACGTCACCAAGGTGAGCCCGCCGCTGTGAATGTGTTTTGGTGCACTCGCATTCAGGAAGAAAGCCCACGGGAAGCCTCTGCATGTTTGGAAAGCACATCTCCTTCCTGACTGCTCTCGCTGCAGGTGGTGGATGTGGGTCATTTCTGGGGCTTCGAGGCTGACCAGGCCAGCTTGGAGAAACAGCGCAGTCTGACCACAGAGATCAACAAGCGCACCCTGTGTCCTGTGACCGTGTCCCTCTACCCCAACCTGCTGTGCCTGGCTCCTTACTCCATAGAGAGCGATGAAAGCTATTATTACCGGGCCAAGATCCTGCACATACGTGGTAACACCGTGGAGGTAAAGACTACGCGGCTCGGCTCGGCTCAGATCAGGAGCAACCGATTTGAATCTCGCTGTTGTATTTGAAGAGAGCTGCAGCCGCTGTGAGCGAATGTGGACTTTGAAAGGCTGCGTTTTTTTACTTAACTCTTTTTTGGCATGGCTATTTTCTTTTGAGCCGTTGTTCATCTGGTAGGAAACAATTGGGAAGAATTGACTTCAATCTTACCACAACAAAAGTGACTCTTGAGAATGAGTTTAAAATAACCCTCATACACCTGAGGAAAAAGTACTCAAATGTCAATACTGAGGGATGTACAGTTGTCACGATACAAAAGTGAGTATCCACAATACTATACCAAACAAAGTATCACGGTTCTGGGGAGTGTCATGATACTGCGGCCTTTTTTTTTGATTATCATTATTTTATTTTTATTATAGTTATAAATACCTATCAATTACTTATGTTTGTTGCATAATAAACAAAACACTGATGAAGTAAAAAATGAAACTGAAAAAGATATTGTTTTGAACAAAAGCCAAAATAGTTCCAAATGCGACTTTTTAAAAAAAAAATGTGGTGCCGCTGACACCGCCGCTTCCGCAGCGAGTCACCGCTCGTGCCCAATGCTTCTGCCATGGCCAGCATGTTGTATGCATTTGTTATCTGAAGCTGTGCTGCTTGTGCACAGTGAGACAGCTTGTTTGTTTTTTGCCAAACTATTTATCGTAGCGGAGCTGACTTGAAAGACTTCCTTGCAGGTAAAAACAGGCGAACAGCCAATCAGCTTTAAATACAGGCGGGCCCAGTGTGAGGAAACAGCCTATCGTATCACCTGGCAACACTCGTAAGCCGCAAACAGCCAATCATTCAGCAGCCGTGTAGTTAGGTTGCAGTATTAGCCGTGTGGGTTGGTTGACAGGCAGAAGCATGCAGTGAGAAGCCGGTGGGAGAGTGGAGACGGGCCGCAGTCCCTACCCCTGGCACCAGGTCGTAGTAATCCACGGTAGTACCGTCGTCTCTAAATTGTAGTATAGTAGGAACCGTGTGTACGGTGCAACTCTAGAGGGAAGTAATCAGCATGATGAGGTTAAACCATTCGTACACACACAACAAAGTGGCCACTTCTTTCTTAACTTTAGTGTTTCAATCATAAAGTCCAGACTTATTAACCATGTTCTTTGGCTGCTGATTAGTTTCATGTCCGAGCTTACTGATGTCTGAGACGTCTTGGTTCGAGCAGGCAACCTTTTGTCCCCCGTCCCTCTGCAGGTCTTCTTTCTGGACTTCGGAAACACGGACATGGTCGCCTGCAGCAGCCTGAGGGAACTCCCCGCCGACCTGCTGCCACGCCCACTCCAGGTAGCGGTCGACGCACATTTGACCACGTCACAGTTTCGAGATTAATTGCACGGGTGGTGTCGGTTTGTTTCAGGCAAAGGAGTTCCAGGTGATGGGGATGCGTCCTTCAGCGCAGTCGGTCATCCTGGGCAACAAGTGGAGCAGCTCCGCCCGCAACCGCTTCATCCTGCTGGTGAAGGATGGCACGCTGTACATGCGCCTGTACTCCATCCTCTATGGAGTCATGCGCGTGGAGCCGTTCATCACCGAGGACACCAAAAGTGTCAGCTTGGTCGACATCCTGGTGGAGGAGGGACACGCCGTGAAGGTTCAGGAAAGCTTCAATTCCGAGGTGACTCAATGTTTGGTTGTGGGTGTGGAATGAAAAAATAGGGAGTCGTGTCCTATAAAAGTGGGATTTGTTCTGCGTTGGTATAACGGAGCTCCTGCGCTTTTATAGAGTAGCCACGACGCTGTGGTGGCGCTGTACGAGGACGCCAGTCGCGGTTTGTCTGCCCCCAACTCCGGCACCAGCTCCTGGCAGCGACGCAACAAGGAGGACAGGGAGCTGATTGACCAGCTGCTCGGCCACTTCTCGAAGAGCACCAGCTTCTCCAGGAGAAAGGTCAGGCCCCGCTGCGAGCTTCGGAGACACACCGAGTCCAACGTGTCAATTCAGTCACGTGTTTGCGTGTCTTCCAAGAAGCCGCTGAAGGGAAACGAAGCTGCTGCGATTCCTGCTTTTAAAAGACTCATTGAAATAAGATTGCTTTGAATTCCAAAACATGTCGAAAGAACATATCGATGCTAGGGCTGCACGATATGAGATTTTTAGGTCATATAGCTCATTTTCTATCCTGATACGATATACATCACGATATTGTACATTTTTGGTCTATTCAATTGATGCATAGTTTATATAAAATTGCCACGTTGAAATGTAGTTTAAATGATATATTCAACAAGTTTCGTTACTAAACAAGACTTCTTTTACTTAGAACCCCTTGAAATATATTGAATACAGTTCAATGATTCAACATTTGTGTAAACAACAATTAGTTACATGAGGTTTAGTAATGAAATGAACATTCGTATATTCAACAGGCTAGCCTATTCACGTGACATCAGTAATGCAATGTCGCTGTAATGTAGGATTCAGTAACTTAATCATTTCTATGAAGCCAGCCTAAGGAAGGCTTAAAGTGGCCCTATTTTACACATTTTGGATGTCTTTGTCTTCGTATGTAAATCCACAATGACAGAAATTCATCAAGCGCTTTTTCTCAAAAACCGTGTTCCATCATATCTCAATCGTCTCTTTCAGCCCTAATAGACCCCCCTTTAGAAACGAGCAGAATGAGGCTCTTCCGCATTAAGCCCCACCCCTACAAGATGC
>JASSRZ010000050.1:991871-1004272 GCA_032164315.1 Malacoctenus gilli | reverse complement strand
CCTCCCCTCCCCTCCCCTCCTCCTGCATGGCAGGGGAGGGGCCTCGGCCACAACCGGCCAATCAGGATTCGCCTCGAGCGAGAGGGGGCGGGGGCTGGGGGGAGGAGGAGACGGGTGCGGCTGCCAGAGGACCACATTGCAATCCAGTGCACACACGCTGGAACATACATGCGAACGGTCTCTCCCGCGGCTCGTTCGGCAGGCACGGAGCGAGTCATTGCGAGACAAAGCTGGTCGAGCAGCCTGACTGGCGCGCCCCCCCCCCCCTTAAAGAGCCATTGCATTGGAAAGTCAACACAACACCTGGGGCGCAAAGATTAGATCATAAGACCAGCGGACAAACTCTGCCGCGTCCCCCTCGAACAAACCACACCGAGCAGACAACCCCCCCCCCCCTCTAAGAACGCTGTGGCGGCGGAGATCAGCCGAGCACCTGCCTGATGCAGTTACCATAGTTACCATGCTCCATTTTCTCCCCACCGCTCACTGAGAGATGGAGAGAGAGAGAGAGACAGAGGGGAGGATGGGAGGGAGGCGAGAGACTGCTCTTCTGGGAACAGAGGGAGATTCAGTTGCCTTGGATCGGGGGGTGGGGGGGGGATCAGGAGCACATGATGTGTGTCTGGACCCCCGACGCCGAGACGGCCACTCCCTTTTATTGTACGCCACAAAGCGACGACAGCGCGACCGCCGCGAGGGCCCCCACCGGTCCTCCAATCGGTCCCAGCTTCCTAAACTACCTTAGGGAGGCTGTGACTGACATCTAGATCGGAAGCCATGTCCGAGTCTTTATCGAATCGAACCCGACGCCTCACAGCTGGTGGAGGAGCGGCTCTGTTCCTCTGCGTTACATAATCCTGCAAGGCAGGCGTTCGTAGTTGAAGCTTGCACTGGGAGAAGAGCAAGTGTCGACAATAACAATGAGTCAACAACACAGACGAGGCCTCGTTTTAGCCTGCGGGGCCCCCAAATGCAGCTCTGAGCTGGATGTAGGATGTGGAACCAGGGAGCAGCAGCAGTGAAAGCGTGACCTTCTGGTATCCAGCACACGAGCGGAGTGTAAAGAAGAAGAAAGAAAGAGAGAACGAATGATTAACAGGAGCGACAATAATATGATTCCCCATCCCCCTGTTTCAGTAGTGGAACTAGTTTAGCGTGACCTCATTAAATCGCTGAAGACATCCTCGTGGCCTCGAACAAGCCAAGAGCCAGACTGAGGGAAAACATGCGAAGGGGACTCGCGGCGGCGAGAAACACGCGGGCCACGTTCGGCGGGCAAAAGAGGGCGCCGCAAACTTTGGGAGGGGAAAACTTCACTTCTGGGGCCGACTGGCGCCAAAAGTTCTCGTCGCGACGAGAGTCGAGGCACCCCGGTTCGTTTCCCCTCGTATCTTTTGTAGTCCGTGTCGAGTGCCGAGAACTACGACATCCTGGATCACTGTGCAAACGGTCAGTCATCTCCGACACTGTTTCTCCCCCCCCGCCCCCAATCGAGGCGTCGGGAGGGGGCAAATCCCTGCTGGGGTCGAGCCCACAGACACATTGGCACTTCGGGAACGGTCCGCGGTCACCTGCCGAGCCTGAAACCCCTGCTCACGGAGAGAAGCCGTCAGCTGTGTACAGACCTTTGGCACCTAAGAAATGAAGGATTACACTGTCAACGAATAGTGTTTTGTAGTGTATTGCTTTGGTCTGGATCGGCTTTGCAGCCTAGATCAAAACAACCTGTGAGGGATACAAGATAAGTTGCCTATCTGTGGTTTTTGAGCGAGCGCCTTGTTCAATGGTACCCGAGTTGACAGTCATTTATGATTGACAGAGTCTTCCATCCTCTACTGCTTGCTTACTGACAGATCAAGTGAACTATTTGGGAGCGTGAAGGACTGCAGTGACCGCGTCCTTCGATGCGGTTGACGGGACCCCCCCCCCCCCAACCAAATCATCAGGACTCCCGTGAGACCCCCCGCTCCGTCACCACTGGGCATTGCAGTGGACACAGATGTGCTGGCAATCTGTGCGCGGGCACGGCGCCTGACGGAGAGGCGAGCTTGCTCTTCTTACCGATCGCGACGCACCAGCCTGGCGATATAATATTACGGGAACCTAATCACAAGTCGGAATGCGAACCAAGTAGGAAGAGAAACAACTGTCAGCATGAGAGAAAGCGGCCCCACTGTCCCGAGTCATTCTCGAGGTACGGTTCAATCTTAAAAGATGACGTCACGGTGAGTCAGTTTTGGAGCAGGGTGCATCATGGTTCCAGCGAGCTTGAGCGCCACCGAGTCAGTCACATGCTTTGCAATGACAGTGACTAAACAAAAAAACTGCCTGCAGCTCGGGGAGGATGTACAGGAAACCAACAGCGGAGAACAGGGTTGGCTGGGCTTTCTCTGCCCCTGCACTGCTTTCTTCTTCTTCTGTGCTCCTTAAGCACAAAGACGATCACGTCGCAGCGTTTCAAAGGTCCAGTTCGATCTATCATGACTCAGCGGAATGAGGACGGACAGGACGTGTTGACGTCCGCGTGCTCGGCCGCACAGCCAGAAGCGGAGACGCGGCGACTCCGCGATCGCGTCCCCGCCGCTCGGCCCCATCGTGAAAACGATGGCCGGCATTGGAGAAAGGGACGCCATTTTCTCTGCCCCCCCTCCCTCACCGAGCCCTCCGTCCCGTCCCGCCGAGACGGGAGACTGGGCCGCAGCCGGAGCGGAGCACCCCGCCTCCGGCTGCGCCCCAGTCTCTGCAAGGTGCCATGGCAGCCGAGGCGATGAAGGAGCTGATGTAATCGGGATGGGGTGTGGCCTGGTCGCCATGGAAACAGTCTGTCAGTGCCATTCGGATGCCCTGATCGACTGTCCCGTTTCACAAAAATAGGACGTATGCCGCCCAAATTAAAAAAAAAAAAAAAAAAAAAAAAAGGTCCCCTGCAGATATCTGGTGTGCGAGTTTTTCAGCAGGGGGTGTTGGGGGGAGGGGGGGGGGAGACAATGACACGCCTTAGTCCACAATGCTGCTATCCATATTATCATGCACCCAAAACAGATGGCTCCCAGCATGCTGGTGTGTAGCGCCGATTTTCCACAACACCCACCAGCGTCTCTCATCCCCTCTCCCCCTGTGTTTTTTCCCCCTCCAACACACACACACGCACGCACACGAAGCCGATCGCATCGTTTGCAAGGGTGTGTCCATGTGCGAGACCCACCGGTGAACACACGCCTAACTGTTTCAGGATAGACGTGCACATCCAAAGCAAACATCCACATGCCCGCGGCCGAGACTCGACGGTGTCATGAATATTTCAGCCCCGTGCAGAAACAACCGCCCGCCCGCTCGCCGCCACAACACACAAGACAATGCAGTGTAGGAGAGTAAAGGCAGCAGTACCCTGGCCCTTCCAGCTGCTCCAGGAGCCTTCCTTCTTGGTCACGTCTGCAGTGGCCTGCATGCTGGTGATCAGTTCTGTCCCTGGTCCGTCTCTCTCTCTCTCTCTCTCTCTCTCCCTCTCTTTCGTTTCCCTGCGCTCTCTCCGTTCTCTTCTTTTGTCTGCCTCCTCTGTAGCACCGACTCACTCAGTCATCCCAGAAAGGCATGAATGGTGGACGGCGGGGGGAAACAAAAAAAAAAAAAAAAAAAATGGATGGCGGAGAGCGGCTGAGATGACAGAGAGGGAGGAGAGGGAGGGAGGGAGGGAGGAAAAAGGTTTCCAAGGTGCTGCCGGCGCGCGGAGCACAAAGACTGATGCTGTGGCGCGGCGCTGGCTACAACAGAAGGAGCGGGGGGGGGAGTCGAGTGCGTATGTGAATGTCTGTGGGCTGGGGGGGAGGGGGCAGTGGGGGGGGGGGGGCAAATTGTAAACCCCACGCCACCATTTCTGCTGCAGCAAGCCATCCATGCAATGATTAAAAGGAGGGAGGGGGGGGGTCATCAGAAGGGGAACCTTATGAGTGAATGGGGAAGGTTTGCCTGTTTTCACAATAAAAGCACCAGGCAGCAGCTCAGCCTGTCATGCTCGGGGGAGGGAGGGGGGGGGCATGTCCGATCCATGCGAGGAGTTATCCTCCATCATCTTCAGATGGATGCATTGTCAGGTGGCGACTGGCAAGTCACGCCGACATCTCCCGATTGGTTCGCTTTATTTAGTGATATATGCAGTAAATACGAGGGGGAAAACCACAAGCGGGTCCTTTCTTAGTCTGATGTCATCCCGCCACAGCTTGTAACATCCACTGTTATTTCAGGCATTTAGGTGGCTGGTGGGAGAGGAGCGAAACGTGGCAAACGCCCAACTCTGTGGCTGCTGATTGGCGCACGGAAAACGTTTCCTGTTCACGCCGCGGACTGAAACAGCCGCCCCTGCCACGAGCCGCCGGTGAACGAGGAGGCTAAGTGCTTGCTGTCAATAATTCATGGCGGGGGACACTGCACAATGCTCCTTGTTGAGCGCCACAAGGATGTTTGCGCCTGCCGATTGCCTCCCTGCGACACGTTTGTGATGCAAATGCAGCTTTTGACCGACGTGCGACTCGAAAAGCAAAGCAGGAAGCTCGCAAGCACAGAAACAGTGCAGCACTGTGGTGCCAGCAATGACAGGAAAACCATCCCCCCTCCCCACACACACACGCGCGCGCACAGTTTGAGCTGATGTCATTATTATCCCCCCCCCCCCTCTCTTCCTTGCCCACCCCCGCAGACTGCCACACCTCACACCTTCTGCTTGCTGCAGCCGTGACAGCGTCCGATGCCAGCGCTGGCTCAGAGCAAAAGGCTGCTTTTTTTTTTTTCTTCCCCTGAACCGGGCTAAGCATGCGCCCTCATCATTGTTGCCATGGCAACTGGCGTGGAATTGCACTGACTGATAAAAACAATATCAGCTCATCTTCTGCACAGCAGTGAGGCAGGTGCAGTGCGACCTCTAGTGGTGAAGAGAAAACTGCATGTGACCTGCTTTTCTCTTCTTCTTTTTTTTTATCACTTCCAGAACCTTCTCACGGTCTGAGAAAAAACAGGACTCACAACAATTCACATTTTGATTGCGTCACTGTACACCTGATGCGGTCTGCAGCTCGGTATCGCATCGCCGCTTGTCATTAAAATGCCGCAAATGTGCACATCTGCACTGAACTATTGACAGGCGGTAAAAGCGGTTCAGGAGCGATCTTCATGAGAAAGCCTTAAAAGCTCTTAAGCAGGAGTGTGCCCCAGTTTTGACAACGTGGGATTATGTAAAGGCAGTGTTTACAAGGAGAGAGAGAGAGAGAGAGAGAGAGAGAGAGAGAGAGCGAGCGCAGCCTACAGATGTCAAAAATACATGACATCAAATGTGCCTCTTCCACTGTATTAAGCGCAGACCCTACTGAAAATATCCCAGCAATGCGTTTACAGGAAGTTATAGAGTGATGTCAGGAGGACCACAGACACCTTTTTGCCTCCTACAGTATTTGCTCTTGTACGACTGCGCTGCTTCCGGAAGCCTTATGATTGCGGCTGGGACCGTGCAGCGACAGAAATGTCAGTCTCGCCGCAGACATAAAGGAGTCGGTGAAACTCGGTTGTTGTTTTTTTTTTCTCAAATATACCACCAGGGGGAAGTAGACCTGAGGAAAGCACAACACAAGCTCTCCCCACCCACTCCACCAGCACAGGAACATCCCCTTTGTTTTGTTTAGGTTTTTTTTTTTGGAACACTTCCTGGTCTTGTCAACCAAAGTGCGCCGAGGAGGAAACACAGAGACGAGAAGTTTGATAGAGATGACGAGTTGTCGGTTTTATCTAGACGTTTGTTAATCCTCCAGTCTTATGCAAATACACCCTCCCTGCTCTGTTCGGTCATATGTACACATGAGCAGATGCGACAATTCCAGTTCCACGAGCAGGTGGGCCGGTTTGAGCTGCAACAACAAAAATGGTACCGCTGCCGTTCACAGCAACATGCAACACTTGTGTGCATCCCTGAAATCGCAGCAGGTGTGAGAAGAACGATTGAAACTTTTTCAGACCAACCTTTCTGCTTGTCGAAGCCTTCCACAAACATCGACACGGCGGCCTTCCCGAGGTCTCCCTTGCCGTCGCTGGAAAACTTGTGCGCGTCCTCCTGAAGGGGTCTTTCCGACCGCACCTCGGGGGGCACGGCCGCAGTCGGGGGCTTGGGCTTGCTGGGGCGGTCGTCTTCCGTTTTCACCGGCTCCTTGACCTTTTCTGGGATCAGTGGCTGGACTGGGACCGCTGCAGCGGCGCTGCGGGGAGGAGCTGCGCCGGGCACCAGAGGGGAAGGAGGGCCGGCGCCCGGCTTGGGACCGCCGAAGCCTTGCTCCCTCTTCGGGCTTTCTTCGGACGCGGACTCGATGAAGAGGTCGCTGTCGAGCTCGGCCTCCCTCTCCTCCCTCAGGATGCTGTAGGCCGTGGGCGGAGCGTGGCCGCCGGCGAGGCCGAAGGCGCCCTTGGCGACCGGGGGGTTGTCGAAGGGGTTGCTCGGCTGGCCGACGGCGCCCTTGCCTTTCGGCTGCTGGGCAAACGGGTTGCTGCCGGCCTTGGGAGGCTCCTCGGACACCAGCTCGATCTCCGAGTCTCCGGACTCTGCGCTGCTGCCGTCCTGCTCCCTGCTGCCGACCTTTGTGGCCGGGCTGCTTTTGGAAGCGGCGGCCTTGGCCGGCTCGGCCTTGAACATGTCGTGCGAAGGGAAATTCTTTTCTGCTCTCATAGAAACACAAGAGAAAAAGAAGGCATTAGTTCCTTTTAACACCACAAACCCGGAGTGTAAACACACATCGGCTAAAGGCAGAGTGTGGAGCTCCTGACGGGAGGAATTCCAGCCGTCCTCCAACCTTACGGTCCGGTGAATTTAAGGCCGACATTCATTCAAACTTTACTTTCACTTGTTGCTACAGCGACAGCTTACTCTCACTCAGATTCTCACCAGGTCCGGTACATTTTCAAACTACAAATTGATATAAAAAAAACCCATATTTTTCACATTATACTGATTGAAAATGCTTTTGTTACTATTTTGTCTGAAATTTCAGAACCACAATGACTTGCATCACATCAGACTGTATGCCAAAAACACTTGGTGTCCAGAGAACAAATGATTGCAAGGTCAATTTGGTGGACCACATTCTCTGCTCATCTGCTGACCAGACAACGTTTTACACTCTGAAGCAGGAAACAGGGCTGTGACCGGCCCTGTATACAGCATGTAGAAGGAATAAGTGATTATTAGAAGTCTACAAAGTTGTAAAAATACAGATTAATGTGGTCTTTTTTGAGACGAAAAGCCTTTGATCTCTTGTGGCAAAACAAACTATATGATGGAGAACCTTTGAACCTGTGGGGCAGGAGTGTGGAGTGTGTGTGTGTGTGTGTGTGTGTGTGTGTGTGTGTGTGTTGCGCCTACGTGTCGGTGAAGCGTTGGGAGTGGATGCAGGGCTCTCATCCTCGGGCTCTGATAGCGTCACCGTGGGAACGCCCTGAAGGCCCACGCTCAGGACGTTTTCCCGGTCAGAAACGCCGGCGGCGGGGGGCGGTTGCTTGGGCTCGGCCTTCGCGGCGGGAGGCTGCGACTCGGTCAGGGTGATCTTCACCGGGCTGGCCGTCTGCGGGGTCCCGCCCAGGTTGCGGTAGGAGCGGTAGTCCGTCAGCTCCTCGTCCGATGGCTCCTCCACGTACGGGAAGGAGTGGGACCCCAGCGCGGAGCCGAGGTTCTCGTCCTCCTCCTCCTCCTCCTCCTCTTCCTCGTCGTCCACGTCTTTCCCGGAGTTCTTGTCCATGTAGCCGCCCAGCGGGTCGCGGCCGGCCGAGCCTTTGTCCGACAGGCTGTGCGGAGCCCCCTGCGGCTGGTCGTGGCGCTCGTCCCCGTGGCTGATATCCATGTAGTTGTAGGATTCGGTCTTGTCTGAGCCCAGCAGAGACTTGGGCATGTCGTCGGCGAAGCTGGAGGTCATCTTCGCGTCGGAGCTGAAGCCGTACGCGTCGCTCGAGAAGTGACCGGCGCCGGAGGAGCCAGAGGAGTAGTTTGAAGGCTTCAGGTCCTCCGATAGGTAGGAGGCTTCCCGGCCCGACGAGAAGCTTTGATTGGACAGCAGAGAGGTATACACATCACCGTCATCGTTCATAGGCTTGCCGAACATGCCAGATATGGGATCATCTACCAAAACAGAAGAACGAGAGAGAGAAAGCAAGTTGAAACTCGGCCGGCGGGACATGGAAAAAACGGCCGCGGCCCTGTGTCGCAGGGAAATCAAGCCGCCTGTCGCGGGCCTGAGAAATGGAAGCGTCCAGTGAAAAGGCTATGTGTCTGCCCCGGGGCTGCCGCGAAAGCGGCTGGGTCCCGCTGCGAGGCTGCCCGCCCCGGCTGCGCGGACCCCGCGAGGACGCGGCAACAGAGGGTACTTGTATCCAACGAGGGGGACAAAGGAGGATTGTTCGGACCCGCGGAAAAAAATGCAGCGCCGCAGCCAAAGTCTGGGGGGGGGGGGGGCTGTCGTTCCATCTCTGCATCACTAAGTCTTTCCAAACAAACATAAACAGCGCTCCCATGAGCTACGAGTGTAGCTGCTACCTGGCAACACTGTTCTGACGAGGGAGTCAAAGTGTCTCGGTGTTTGTCCGCGCGAGATTCGCGTGTCCTCTGCTTGTGAAGTGTCTCGGAATGTTTGACCCGTTCATCGCACGCAGACTGCAAAACAGGAGAGTTAAAAGTTTAGGGCTGGATTCAGATCTGGCCAAGAATTGGCCCCTTTGTTGAAGTTTTTCGCTTCTGTTGTCGTCACCAGTCAATGTTCACTGCTTTCCGAGACAGACTCGCGGGGACTTGGAACACCAGAGTGTTATTTCCTGTTGGGCTGTGTACAAGTCCGAGTGCACATGTCCACACAGTGAGCTCCTCCTCCTCCTCCTCCTCCTCCTCCTCCTGCTCTCCAGCCCCGCTTCTCTCAGGGCAGCGGTGCTTCTATAAATAGGCCAAGTCCAGCTGCTGGGCTGGATGCGGGGCGAAGGTTTTAAAATAGCAGCCCCCGGCTGAGCTCCGGAGGATGCGGGCTGACTGACAGAAGGCCCAACAGGTCAGGACGTGCCGTCCCGTCCCGTCCCGTCCCGCCCCGTCCCGCCCGCCGCTTCCTCCAAAAGACCTCGCCGCCCTTCCCTTCTGTCGGCCTTCCGAACCGCCGCTTCCTCGGTCATTAACAATACATCATACCGCAGTACGGTGACATAAATTCTCCACACCCATGCTAGAGGAGGAGGAGGCGCGGAGGGGGTGACGTAACATGGGGCGAGAAGCAAAGACGTTTTGCGGGCTACAGGTTATTTTGGTCGAAAGTGGCCGAAACGTCCCGCAGACCAGTGTCCGGACTGACCCGAATATGGGGACGAGATTGCGGCTGAGCCTCTGTTCACTGGCATCCATGCCCTTGACGTGTTGCGAGAGTGAATGTATAATCCTCTTAGTGTACTACCATGGTATAGGTCCCATCAGCCGCCGTCACCCTGGCAACACCATCATAATCTGACACTCACTGATTCACTGTACACATAAATACCGTGCCGTGGGAAGCACTCCGAGCCGCCACAAACTGTGAGGAGAGGTGATCCGCGAAGCCGCACGTAATCCTGTTGACCCCCCCCCTCCCCCCTCCGCCCCCCCCCCCTCGCCCAGCCTGTCTACGGAGCGGCACGGAGACACATACCAGCGGTTGCATAAGGCATCCGCAACAAACAGGAGGCTGGATGCGCGTCTTTCGCCGCCGTGGAGGAGCTTGCCCTGAGCAGCTGGCTCGCCGGAGATATCGGGGGTGGGGGGGGGGTGCATTTTGAATTTGCCGATAGGAGCGCGGCGTCCAGATGCTGGGGGGGGGGGGGGGGGGGCCCCCCCCCCCCCCCCCCCCCCCCCCCCCCCCCCCCCGCCCCCCCCCCCCCCCCCCCACGACAACAACAACCCCACGAGGCTGAAACAAACGCTTCCCCGCAGTCGGACGGGATTGGACATGACAACAGAGGGATTCTCAGCCTCACACTGTGAGCGCGGCGGCATAATCATGTCACTGGGAGGAGGGCGAAGTTGAATAACTCGGTCCGGCTGGATGTGTTGTGAAGGGGGCAGTCCTTTTGTTGTCCTCTGTGCAGCCAGTGCAGCTCTGAGGCTAATGCAGCCTGACAGTCTGTGCTGAGCCAAGGCACGGGCTCCTAATTATCAGGCAACAGATAAAAAACATGGGCGCGCACATGATACCAAAAGGGTCCAAATTTGGGAATAAAAAAGGTTCTAGTATAGACACATGAATGTCAAGAGCACAGGAGTGCAGCTCGTCAGGGCAGCTGGCCCAGCAGGGCTTCTCCCCTCAAACTAATCGTCCCGTTGCCGTCATTTGATGTGGAAGAAAGTTCGGAGGCTACCATGAATAATAGAAAGAGAGTTAAATTGGCAGCAGGGAGGAACCTTTCCTGCCTTTTTTTTTTTGCCCGCCATTCTCAAGAACATCATGTTTCGCCGTTCGGAAACGACGACGTGGCCGTCGCAGCTGCCGCAGGACCCGACGTCGGGAGGATCGGCGCGCTCCGGCCGAAACCCATCGGGGCAAAGCTGCGTTTCAGCTTCTTTTTTTTTTTCCCCCCTCCCCCGTGACTCGCCGGCTCCGGACCGATTCCATTACTCTCGCCGTGACCCCCCTTCTCGACAGCGGTGTTACCTTTCAGGGGTTCGCTTACACGACGTGACCTTGCGGAAAAAGCAATCCAATCGAGATGCTTCCCGAGCTCTTCTTACGGGCCGTTTGTTGCCGGGTCACGGGCTGCGGTTGCTGTGGGGAAAAACTAAAAGGAAAGTGTGAAAATTTCAACCCAGACTGAGACTGAATACATCATGAGTTGGATTTTAGGGAGCATGAGGCATGTCGAGTTTGACCCTTAACGCAGATGGTAAATGAAAATAGTCCCTGATGCTTCTCCTCAGCTCCTAATGGGGCCTGGCTTTGAAAGCTTTGGTTAGGACATTTCTGTTCATACCCTATTGATTGCCAGGCGGCTGGCTGAACAAATGCATCAATGCCAGTCTCTTACAATTTGATGTCAGTAAAGGAGACAATGGGGTAAGCCCCCGCCCCGCGCCCCCCCCTCCCAAAAAAAACAGCCACTACAGAGAGAGAAGTCCCAACAAAACCGAGCAGAGGTCGATAAAAGAACAGCTGTGCTGGGGGATTCAAGTGTCCCTCTGCATTGATCCAAGACAACAAGGACAACAACAACAACTGGGAGAAATGTTCGTCTTTCCCTCCATTTTTTTTTCTCCAAAAGTCTGAAGGCCACGCGGGACAAACGTTGCCGTTTCAGCAGTGCTCGTCAAAAGACAACTTAGTCTTGGTAGTCTAAATAAAAGCCAACCGGTCCCAGTTCAGCTCCTGAAGTCGAGGAGTACCTGACTTCTACTGTATCGATTGGACTCTCTTCGCAGATGAATGGACAGGATGTGGGAGGATCCCGACTGACTGTCTGCAGGCCGTCTGCTTTAGCCGAGAGGGGCCAATCTATCGTGGCTTTGAACCGCCGGCGCACTTAGATTGGTGTCGTCAAAAAAAAAAGAAAAGGAAGGTGGAAAAGTGAGGGCTTTGGCAAGCGCCACTGAAACAAAGAAATTGACCAACACTCCTGGTTATGTGGGCCTTTTTTCCCATAGTTGCTCTGATCCTTAAAGTCTGTTCGGGGATTACTCAGTGCCCGCAGAGCGGGGGCGCGAGGCCAGGGCATCGGGATGGGGAGAGCACATGGTATCATGTTGCACACGCTGGCTTTTTAATTGTCTGAGTGAACACACATGGGATCAAAATACATTAGATGGGGCTGATGTATTGACACACAGTTCTGGCGCTATCCCCGTGTGGTGAGGCGCCGGAGGTCTGGTCTGTCCCGCTTTTGTCTGAAAGGCTGAAGCTGTTGAGAAATTCAAATTTGGGAGGAACAACAACGAGATTGTAAACCCGGCACACGGCACCTCACGTACACACGGAAGGGTCTCGGCAGACACGAGGCGTTTGTCGATACGCGTTCTTGTCTGTACTTCTCGCCGCGGACTTGTGAAACGTCATCAGTCACAGCCCAAGTCCTGTTCCAATATACAAGTTCGGTAAGCACGGTTAGATACCCGGGTGTGAACTTGCCACGCCCCTTTTACCGAGGACGCATCGGATGGTGACTCGCGTGGACTCAAACAGCCAAGTATCCCAGAATGCATTTCACTACAACCAGCGATGGCGGAGGAGTGAAGACAAGACTGCAAGCAGTATTTTTTTTGTAAGCAGTAATATTAACTAATTAACTAAAGTTTAAAAAAAAAAAGGTCCTTCCTTCCTTCCTTCCTTCCTTCCTTCCTTCCTTCCTTCCTTCCTTCCTTCCTTCCTTCCTTCCTTCCTTCC
>JASSRZ010000050.1:954277-969034 GCA_032164315.1 Malacoctenus gilli | reverse complement strand
CCCCCCCCCCCCCCCCCCCCAGGTTCAGTTTCAAGCTCTTGTTTGATCAGGCGAGCTTGGGGCCAATGGAGTCCCCCGAGGAACTGTTCAGCACTTTGGAGGAGTACGAAAGGGACTGGTACATCGGCCTGGTGACGGAGAAAGGCTGGCACGACAGCGTCCTCCAGGAGAAGCCCTTCCTGTTCTCCCTGGGACACGACCTGACCATGGTAATGGTTGCCTGCGTCACCTGGGCAGCGTGTAGGGGGGAGCGCGGTCGCCTCGCAGCAAAAGGAGGACACCTCCAGAAGGGACTGCGCCAGCATTTCTCAGCGTTGCATATATTCATCATTGATTAGATGTGTATTTTCAAAAAAGAGGAGACTCCTCAATCGCCATGGTGATGTTTCCCAACCAGGAGAAAAAATCCTCCTGCTCAAAAAACCTCCTCAAGTGATAACAGAGAGGTTTTTTTGCCTTTTAAAATCACGATGGTCGCTCACAATTTTTACATAAACACCTTTCGGAAAAAAAAAAAAATCAAAGTTATGAGTCCAGAAGAGAAAATGTGTTTTATTGGATTATATCCAGTTTGTCTACGTCTCCAATTGAAACAGGTGGTGGCTAGAACCACCATGAAGCACTGGAACTTACTTAGATATACAGGTAAGTTGGAGAGGTTCAGTGTGGATCGCTTGAAAGAGGTGCAGGAGCTGCAAGCTGGAGGCTATAAAAACGGCAGTGATCAGAGGCTGCTTATTCCTTACGGATCTTATATGGCTTCAAATACAGCGTTAAAACTCCATATATGTATATTTCACATTGTATTTGAAGCCATTTAAGAGCCAAAAACTTCAGATCATATATATCAATATATCAAAAATATGCGTCTCTTGTAGGAAAAATGAATTACCGAATGCCAATGAATTAGACTGGCCTTCGCGTGTGTTCAATCAAAGCTGTGAGCGTTTCACCTGGAACAGTTTCAGCCGGTTTGATCCAGCCGCTTCTCGTTGTGGCTCAACTTTTGTCACTGAGTAATCCGGGGGCCAGTGGTTCAGTCACACTTAGATTGTGTTGGTTATCCTGGATGAGTTTACCCCACTTTTGTGGCATACCCTCCCCTCCACCCCCAGGGTGCTGCAGGTTCTTCCCAACATCCGCAGACACGAGCTCCACGTATCGCTTGGGTTCAGCTCGAGCTCGGCGGGCGGTGACGGTGTTTCGTCTGTCCTCAGGGTACCTACACCGGCAGAGTCCTGTCCCTGCAGGAGCAGCTGGTCCAGGTGGGCCGCCTGAACGGGGAGGGCGTGCGCGGCCAGTGGGCCAACCTCTCCTGGGAGCTGCTGTACGCGACCAACGACGACGAGGAGCGGTACAGCATCCAGGCCCACCCCTTCATGCTCCGGAACCTGACGGTCCAGGCGGCCGACCCCCCCCTGGGATACCCCATCTACTCCTCGGCCCCGCTTCACTTCCCTTGCCTCTGACACGCGGTGCCACCCGAGCGCGCCGCGGCCTGCACTATCACAGCAAAGGGTGTCCTTCCTTTTAAAAACGGATTGGGGAAAAGCTGAAGTCAACTCAAATCATCGTTTTTTTGAAGTGTTTTCTTCTGAAGTCGTCGATGTAGAAGTTGTGTAAAATCGTCTACATGAGGCCCCACCTTGTTTGTCCAAAATTATCTCGTGGTGAGCCGCGCGACGGAAAAAGCAGTGACATCAAAACAGCGGAAACAATATGTTCCGTGAAAACTCTTCTCCTGTTCGAATCGGAGAGGAAGGGTCGACGCCGCCAACGTTCCCCATCACTCGAAACGACAGTTCGATTCGTGATTCTCACCACACCGTTACCGGCAGGTTTTCACCAGAGCACAAGACTGTTTTGTTGTCGTCTGTGCTTGAACAGAGTGTAAATTCTTCTGGTTTTTATCGTGGGGTTTTGGGGTTGTTTTTTTTTTTAGGTTTCCCTACCGTCTCCCCTCCGTGTCCACAAAGAAAAAAGGGAGAAGAGTTTTTGTTTGGTAAAAGATATCAAAAAGATGTGCCTTGGGTATGTCTTGCTGTATGTGTATGGTGTTTAGTGCTATCGTTTTGTTTACAATCCACTTGTTTACAATTTGGAACGAGAAGGTCAACGAAAATTGTGCGTGTACATATTCATTTTTCTATGTGTAACTGTATATACTTATAATAAAACTGGCTGGCTGAAGCACTTTGTGAGTTGTTTGTTTAATCAGTAAACTTGCAGGAGGAGATCATTACTCGGAGCTACGTTTCATTCGAAAGGTCGGAACAATCACTGGAACGTGGAGTCTTCAGGACTCGGCGTTCGTTTTTGGAGGCGGTGGGCCAGAAGTTGATGGATGATTCCTTTGCATGGGAGCTGGTGAGCAGTGAGTTTGCAAAGAAGTTATCCCTTAAAGGGTTTCCTTTCGGACCGAGACAGAAGCTGAGGGGAGAACGCGCGGGAGGTTCGTGGCTCTCACGAGGTCTTCGGCTTGGTGAAGTATGCCGAGTCGGCGTCCTGCAAAGACAAGAGGTCGCGCATCAGCACAGGCTGTTCCATCCGAATCGCCCGTCGAGCTTGTCCGAGTGCTCCCCCCTTAAAACGTTGACTCGTGCTGCGGTCGCGAGGACGACCCTGACCTTACTTCAACTGCAGCGACGTCACTCGGTGCTCTTTTTTTGTTTTTCCTCGACTCAGACCCCTCGCGAAAAACATAAAGATCTGACAAAACAATGGCTGTCCGGTGGGACCGTGACCTTTCTGCATGGCCCTCAGCTGTCACTGTCCAGCAGAGGCCAGCAGACACACTGGCCAGCCGGCACTGCAGGGGAACGACTCTCCCCACTGCAACCCCCCTCTCCCCGCTGCTGCAGTCTTCTTCTTGGACTCAAGCAAGGTCAGTAACAGCTGAGCCCCCCCCCCATATGTTTGGGGACAGCGCTACATCGCGTCTACCATGGCCTACGCTACTCAAGTACTTTTTGCACTGCGAGTCTGCCTCTCAGGCCGAGCGCGTCAGAAGTGACCAGCTGCTGGCGAGCTGCGAGTGAACACACCTGAGCTTCGCGGGCAGGCAGCGGGGGAAAAACTGGCCGTGCGCGTCGCGTCTTTGAAGGACACGTTGGATTATGGAGAGCAAAGGTGGCTGGTACGTTCACTCGCGGGTGCATCGCGCATCAGCCGGGGGGGGGGGGTCTGCGCATCTGCAGCTGGGAGAGGCCCATGTGTGGTCAATCGGAACAAGGTCAGAGCGCTGACATTGTCGCAAGCACACCAGGAAGTGCCTGGTTTGTACTCAGAGGGCCGTGGTACCTTTCTCTGAGGGCTTTCAGGGGCCTGGTGGCTTCCTGTTACAGCGCTGAAACACACTAGTTTGAATGGGAGGGAAAGTATTCCACTTTGATGAATATGTCAGGCAGATTGTGAAGAGATATCAGCCATATTGGATGTACTTACCGAGTGCACTTGAACTATTCCAAACACTTTGTTTCGCCTCTCACCTCAAAGTAACAGGAGAGTCAGCGAAAGGCCAGACAAACACGGAAATAAGTTGGTTTCTTTCGACACGGAGGAGCGGCGGCTCTACTCTGAGCTCCTCCGAGAGAGCGCGCAGCTCGTAACTTCCGTTTTCTTTCCATCATGAGCTGATTTTCATGGCGTAGATGAGAGTAGGGACATAAATAAGAGCTTCCCTTTCGTGTTTGCAGAGGACCGGCGCATTGATCCCGTCACCGCTGCCCTATTCTTCCCTCGCTCTTGAACGAGACCCTGAGACACTTGAACCCCTCTTGCCGAGGCAGGAGGTCTCCTCTGTCGTTCGAGGCCACAAAGCCATATTTTGCCCACTGATGACAGTTGAGAGTCGTTCACGTGTGAAACCTTTGGACACTTGGACGGTCACTGAGAAAGGAAAAAGGAACTTGTAAACTCCCGCGTCTCGGCTGTGACCTACCAGGCCGGCTTTGAAATTCTCCACCCGTTTTCGGCCCACCCGGTTCATGATGTACCAAGCGACGGTGGGAGCGTACTGCCAGGCGTAGTACAGGAACAGGAAGGGCTGCTGAGCGATCCACATCTCCTTGACGCCGTTGGCCATCCCCACCAGCATCAGCCGCACGCAGCGGCTCGTCGGCATCTTGTGCTCCTGGCTGGCGACGTCGGCCACGGGCTAAAGTCGCGGGGCCAAAGTGGCGGGCGGAGAACAACGCAGTCGAGTCGACACTTGGTCAGCGGTTCAGCAGCACGCGAGACGGTGGCGCAACGTCCTCACCTTGTTCACCTCCTCCGTGAAGGCGTTGTGGACGATCTTGGACTGCACCGGGCCGGGACACACGGTGCTGATGAGGATCTTCGGGTAGTCGGTCAGCTCGGTTCGGAGGGAGTTGAAGAAACCCTGTGGGGGAGAGGGGGGGGGGTATAGTTATGATCAGCAGCAGGACTTTAGGTTTCAGAAGATTACTTGCTTTACAATCATTGATATAGACTCTGAAGTAATTCTTGAAGAACTCAAACTCTTACATTCATGATTATCATCTTCCCTTTCAGCAGGCTACACATGATTCTGACAAGCCTCTACTGACAACACTCAATATGGAAGCAAACACGCGTGGCCCTTTCCTTCATTCCTTTCTACTCGACTAATTTTCACGTTTTAAACTTTATTACTTGGATTAAACAAACACGCACACGCCAAGCAACAAACCACTGAAATATAACTATGATAATTATGTACAATGGGTTTAATGTGGTGGTGTCCAGCTCCAGTCCTGGAGGGCTTCCTCCCTCCCTCCCTCGGACGTCTCCCTGCTCCAACACAGCTGCGGTAAACGAGCGTGATGTCATACAGCGCTGCAGCCGCCTGCTAACGAGCCTCATTGGATTCAGGTGTGTTGGAGCAGAGAGCCCCTGGAACTCTGAGGGAGGGAGCCCTCCAGGACTGGGGGGGGGGGGGGCACCTCTGGTATAATTGTTGTAATTTTGATCGAGTCCTTTGTCCCCTCGTCTTGCGTTTTGTCCACATCGGCCTTGAAATAAACATTCAAAAACATTTCAGGAACAAAACACGCGACTGCTCTCGAAAATAAAACACTGCCAAACCATGAGGTACACGTTGAACACGAGTCAAGGGGCCCCGCAGGAGTAAAAAGGCGACTGACGGCTCTTTCGTCAAGCGGCCGCCTCCCAAGTGGCCTCACCTGCAGAGCGTGCTTGCTGGCCGAGTACCCCGTGGCCAGAGGCGCTCCGGCGAGGCCCACCAAGCTGCTGACGGTCACGATGCTCCCTCTGCCCCGCTGGGTCATGTGCGGCAGCACCTCCTTCGTGAGCGAGACCGTGCCCAGGAAGTTGAGCTCCATCAGAGCCTCGTACACGTCGACCCTGGTCTCCAAGCACAGCGAGCGCTGGCTCCTGCCGCCGTTGTTGATCAGGACGTCGACCTGCGGCGGCCGGGAGACGAGGACAGCGCGTGACGATACCGCTCCACTGCAGGTCGCATCACGCCGGAACATCCAGGCTCTTCTTAATCTATTTTTGTGATTGGGTTACAGCTGAGTAACCAGGAGTTAGTTTGGTTTAATGCAGAAAGAAGGGTTTCTTATCAGTTTTTCTTATCTATCATTGCCCAAAAAATGGGGCTGACTGTCCTAACAAACCCTGTACAGATTGAGCTACACCCACAAATTAAAATGTACCAAAACCTGTGGTTTATTTGTGTCCATGTCTGAAAAAATGGACTGCGCAGTGGAGGACTGACTGCGGGGGGGGGCCTTACATGTCCAAAGTGCTGAATCGCCGTCTTGGTTATCCCCTCATGCGAGTTCCTCTCCAGCAAATCAAGTGGAAGAACCAGAACATCCTCATCCTGGAGGTCGGAGCACTCTGGAGGAATAATCGAGGACAGCGAATGACCAAGTGCAATCGAGCCAACTGGCGTGGCCACACGGTGAGCAGAAACCCAAAGCGCGTTTCTCTCACCTACACAGCGGTGCTTCACCCTCTGGAGCTCGTCCTCGCGGCGAGCCGACAGGATGAGGCGTGAGCCGCACTTTGCCAGCTGATAGGCGAGCTCCTCCCCAATCCCACTGGAGGCTCCGGTCACCCACACCACCAGGCCCCTCAGCTTCTTCTCTGGAGAAGGCAGATCAGAACCAAAAAAAAATGCACTACGATTCTCAAGACAACTGGGACGCAGCTGGGGACAGAGGGAGGGACGTCTGCCACGGCAAGACTGCGGACCTCCATCCTTCAGACGCTGGACACTCTGAGCAGATCAGTTAGAATTACACTCCCTCAGAATCTCATGAGGGGTCATCTGGCGTGTGTGGTGGTGAAGTGGTTCGCACTGTTGCTGCACTGCCACAAGGACCGACTGAATATAAGTTGCGTCCTAAACCAACTTTCAAATCGCTTCAAATTAAAGTTTCTAACGAAGACGATTTTGCGTTCTTCTTGAATATGAATTTGAAAAAGCTTTAAAAAAAAATTGCAAACTCTGACACCGTTCAGTGAAGTTTGACAGACTCACCTGGCCTTTGCCCGAGTAAGCTCGCCTTCAGCAGGGTGAAGTCTGCATCCGCGACGACGAAATACAGGCAGTGTGCGAGGAAGTAGAGCGCTGCGAGCCAGCACAGAGCGGACACGACGCAGCAGTCCATCTTCCTCCGCTCCTTCGGCGCTGCGACTCCCGAGCTCAGCGCGCGAGTCACCGCGGGACACCTGCGACCCAACCTAAAGAGAGCCGAGCCAAGACGGAAGAGTCGGATTATGACGTCACTTCCTTGTTGATACTTTCAAAATGAAAGCATCTATCTATCTATCTATCTATCTATCTATCTATCTATCTATCTATCTATCTATCTATCTATCTAATCTTAGTTTTGAGACAGCCCAAGTTCTTTTAATTTGCTATTCTAAGCATAGAACCTCCACTTAATCATACAACAAACATCAGTACAATTTGCAGGGAAAATATATATATATATATATATATATTATATATGTATATATGTATACATATATACATATATACATACATACATACATACATACATACATACATACATATATACATACATATATATATATATATATATATATAAAACGATATAAACCTTATATATAAGGTTTGCATGTTACAGGTTTACATGTCACTTGTTTGTGTATAGGGACTCGCGTTATCAATATTGTTCAAATGAATAAGAAGCTGCTATTGTCATGTGCACAAGTGTGAAGATAGAACTCAATTAGGTATTAAGGTTCAGTCTGATCAAACAAAATGCACTGGGGGAAAAAAATAACATGGCAGAGGCTGTTTAGCACGCAGTGCAAAATATGAAGTTGAAATGTGAGAAATAGCTCCGTTTATTACAAACATGATGTGGAGGCAGCGGTTTCCGATCCCGTGTCCAGTCCGTTGTGGCGTACATGCTTTCTGTGCACGTCCCTCTGTGAGGCAAAGCGCGCAAACACAACTCCTCGGGAATGATGTCATGTTTTCAAATACGCAACCTGTAACATCCGGGTCCCGTCCGTGCGGCTCGGCGCTGCACGGAGGCTAACCGCTAGCTAGCAAGCTGTCAAGCTGTCAAGCGGAGAGGCTGGGGCAGACGTTTCAGCTTCCCCTCCTGGCTTGGCCGCCCTCAGCTTCGGCCCCTTTCCAACTCACCAGAAGCTCCACGAGGAAATTCCACCGCTTGCCAGCCGAGATGATGTGATGCTCCGCGGGCGCAGGCAAAGAGGGACTTCGGCATTTCTATGCTCTTGAGTTTTGAGTGACGATTGCCCGTTGCTAGTTCACCGGCTAGCTAGCCTAGCTCAAGCGCCTCAACCACCCCCCCCCCTCCCGAGTTTCGTCGCTGGAGGACCGCGGCCAATCGGTTCTTGCTTCCATCGCAGATTCCGTCACTGTCAACTGGTATTTTCTGGTGATTTGGTAAGTCGTAAAACGGTGGCGGTTGGACTTGCAACGAGTGCGAGCGGCAGGGCAGTTAGCGTAGCTGTTTTAGCATGTAGCATGTAGCGTTAGCAAGGCCAAGGGCTGCGCTTGACTCGCCACGGCTGAGAGAGGCCTGTCAAAGCTAGCGTTGAGGGACAAGGGTCAAGGCCTGCAACCGGGCAAGGCTGTTTGTTTATTTGAGCTGTGCGGAGCCTATTCAAAGTAACGGCAGTTTTTACTAATACACCACGGTGGCTTTGTTGTCACCCTATTCTTTGGATGTATGGCCTTACAATAACACAAGTGATAGCTGGGAAGGAGCAGTGTGTTGTGGGGGGCTACCGAGTAACTGGTCAATCGCGTAGCTACTGTTAGCTCTGCGGGCGTGTAACGATAGCTGTAACTCGTCACACAGAGTAGCTCCTACGTTGAGGCGATACGCGCTGCAAAGGTCAGGCTGGTCCAGTTGTGTTTTCAAGCTCGATTATACGCCCCAGTTGTTTTAAGTTTTATTTCATGGCAACTGTTGGCGACTTGAGGGCGTCGCTTTTGAATCACACCAGCGGCGTTCCTAATATGTAGCTAAAATGTGTGCCTTGCTCTACTATTTATAGATTAGAGCTGGGGCTTGTTCTGAGCTCTGTGATGCTAACCTTTTGCCACGAATAGATTAAAATGAGCTATAAGTTTGAATACAAATGGTGCATTGACACTTGTCTTAGTACAACAGTTGTGTATTTGTACCCATTCAAACTTCAGTTAAGGAGAGAATGCTATTTCCAGTAATTTGACAACTATACATGTATTTGGATTGCACAGAGACAATTGTGTGCCTTAAATATTTGCACATGAAAATACTCTGTGTTGTTCAATAAATGATGATGTAGATGCTTTGGGAGTAGCCTTTGGTGCGAAGGGGAACAGTTGCAGAACTGACTTTAATGTCAGGTACCATGAGTTTATGGGAAAATAATGTCCTGGTTTAGCCAGTGGTCGAAAAAACAATGAATGAGTTGGAGCAACCGGGTTGAAAGCTACATGGTGAGAGTTTGAAGGTGCTCCCTAATGTGGGCTCCAAAGCAGAGTTCGACAGCAACAGGCCGTATCAAAACAAGCTGGAAAACATAACACAAACGGATGATGCATTTTATTCACAATGCATACTGTGCAAACAGAAAGGAGAGTTCTGCTTGGGGAGAACAGGGACTGACAGGATTGCTGTTGTAATAGTGTTACTGGCTGTGATAGGATTACATCTCTGTCGATGTTTTTGTCAACCCAACTGTCGTCTATTTGTTTTGCAGGCCGCAAGAGGGACACAATGGGTGCATTTCTGGACAAACCAAAGATGGAAAAATATAATTCCAATGGTGAAGGTAACAACCTGAAGTATGGGCTGAGCAGCATGCAGGGTTGGCGGGTTGAGATGGAAGACGCACACACAGCAGTAATCGGCCTGCCTCATGGTCTCGAGCTGTGGTCCTTCTTCGCTGTTTATGACGGCCACGCTGGCTCCCAGGTGGCCAAGTACTGCTGTGAGCACCTCCTGGAGCACATCACCAGCAACCCAGACTTCCAGAGTGCTCTGCAGGACGCCCCCTCTGTGGACAGTGTGAAGAACGGCATCCGCACGGGATTCTTGCAGATTGACGAACACATGCGGACCATCTCAGAGAAGAAGCACGGCGTGGATCGAAGTGGTTCTACCGCGGTGGGGGTGATGATTTCTCCAAGCCATATCTATTTTATCAACTGCGGCGACTCGCGGGGGCTCCTCAGCCGGGGCGGAGCGGTTCACTTCTTCACGCAAGATCACAAACCCAGCAATCCACAAGAGAAGGAAAGAATCCAGAACGCCGGTGGGTCGGTGATGATCCAGCGAGTTAACGGGTCCCTCGCTGTGTCTCGGGCTCTGGGAGACTTCGACTACAAGTGTGTGCACGGAAAAGGCCCGACAGAGCAGCTCGTTTCTCCCGAGCCTGAAGTTTATGCAATAGAGAGATGTGAAGGGGAAGACGAATTCATTATATTAGCCTGTGATGGCATCTGGGATGTCATGGCCAACGAGGAACTGTGTGACTTTGTGAGGTCCCGGCTAGAAGTCTCAGACGATCTCGAAAAAGTCAGCAATGAAATTGTCGACACCTGCCTGTACAAGGTACAACATGCCTTTAATAACTCCCCCAACATATGGATGGAATTTTCTCTTGATGGTTGCCTTGTTTAACTTCTCTGCTTCTTTCTGTGACCTTCACAACAGGGAAGCCGGGACAATATGAGTGTGGTGTTAATTTGCTTTCCGGGGGCACCCAAGGTATCTCCAGAAGCTGTAAAACAGGAGGCTGAGCTGGACAAATATTTGGAGGCCAGAGTAGAAGGTAAGTGGGGAGACGCCCAGTTTTACCTGAACACCATTAAAAGAGGAGGGAATAAATGCGTGGAGTTAAACATGTCATTGTCATTGATCAATCAATTATTCTGTTACCGGTGCATATTATTTAATGGTGTCGGTGTTGAATTGATTGAACGAACGGAAAGATACTATTTGTGTATTTATGTGCTAAATGTTATGTCTTTATACCATGATGGATCAGAATTGTTCGTGTTAGTTTTTCCATTAAAAACCAACAAACTTGCAACCAATAGTGGAAGTGTCACTCATCCAGAATGGACGGATACAAAAGTTTAGATTATGCGTGTTCAAGAGAAGAATTTAGCCACCACATAATATCATATTCACTTAAGGTCAATGTTGCTACTATTTTTCATCATCTGCACACATGTTTTCATTTGGGTTCCGCCACCAGAATAGAGCTGATAGAATGCTTCATATAGGGGAATTTATTGCTAAAGGTTTTCTTGAAAACGTGACTCCCTTTTTTTCTTTTTTCAAACAGAGATCATCAAAAAACAGGGGGATGAAGGTGTGCCTGATTTGGTTCACGTCATGCGGACGTTAGCATCTGAGAGCATCCCTAACCTCCCTCCTGGAGGCGAGCTGGCAAGCAAGTACGAAACTTCTGTGATCAAGCCATCACCATCATCATCATCATCGTGCCAATGGCTGCCATTGATTATTGACGTCATAACTTGGTAAAATGCTCCTTTTCCCCCCTTTCTTTTGTCTCTTCAGACGAAGTGTTATTGAAGCGGTGTTCAACAAACTCCTTCCCTACCGAAGTGATGACACAGTAAGTATCCAGTTGGTCTGAACTTTGTTGGTGTGCCTGGTTGTGATGTGTGACAGCAGAGCTTCACTAATCTCGTGCATGTGATCTGTGTCCCAGAAGAATAAGACTGTAGAAAAAAGCCTTGATCTCAAGTGAGTTGGGGGAGAGAAAAAAGATACACTCATAAGAACACATAGGTTGCTATTCCACCTAACTCACCCAAGCCATTGAGCAGAACTGATCATTTCATCCACATTCAACCGCTCCAAGGTCATTTCTTATCCGTTAAATAAATCAGTACAGTGTTGTGAAGGCAGAAGGAACAAAGATGAATGAGAATAATGTGTGGAGAGCAGGTGGTCCACCTCAGATTCACACCAGGCACATTTTGGGCTTACAGCTGCATTTTGGCACTTTGAGTGATTTAATACGGTGTACAATGAGCAGCCCGGTACTCCGCCAACAACAAGCTCCAAGGCTATTTTTCATCATACAGTGAGGAAAAGAAGTATTTGAGCACCCTGCGTTTTTTCGAGTTTTCCCACCTAGAAAGCATG
This sequence comes from Malacoctenus gilli, assembly GCA_032164315.1. Classification (NCBI taxonomy): domain Eukaryota; kingdom Metazoa; phylum Chordata; class Actinopteri; order Blenniiformes; family Labrisomidae; genus Malacoctenus; species Malacoctenus gilli. The sequence continues at coordinate 957,386 of JASSRZ010000050.1, read as the reverse complement.
GAGAGGTCTGCAACTTTCATCTTAGGTGCACGTCCACTGTTAGACACAATCTAAGAAATAAAATCACAATGTCTGATTTTTAAATAATTTCTTTGCATGTCGCTGCTGCAAGAAAAGTGTCTGAGCACCTGCCAATCGGCAAAAATCCTGGCCCTCAAAGACCTGCTTGTCTGCCTCTAAAAGGTCCACCTCCACTCCATTTGTTCTACATTTGAAGCACCTGTCTGAGGTCGTTCGTGTGCCATAAAGACACCAGTCCAGCCCACACAATCAGAAAGACTCCAGCTACTAACATGGCTCAGACCAAAGAGCTGTCCACAGACACCAGAGACACAATTGTAGACCTCCACAAGGCGAGGGGGCTATTGCCAAGCAGCTTGGTGTGCAAACCTGGTGAGAAACTCCAGGAAATGTTTGACCTCTGTAACTGTAAACAGACTATTGTACCAAATATCAACATGGATTTTTACAGGGGTTCAAATACTTATTTGCAGCAGTAACATACAAATAAATTATTGTGATTTCCGCCTCTTTTTCTTTTAGATAATGTCTCACAGTGGAAATGCACCAAAGTTGAAATTTTCAGACCCCATATTTTTTTTTGTACCCACAATTTACCCAACTAGCAAATAAGGTTTCATAAAGAAGTACCTTCCAATCTATTAAACAAAGTCAATAAAAGCAATTCAAAGTGATTGGAACAAAACTATGTAAAATAACTGCGACAACTTTATGCGTCACTGTGCCATCAAACCTTGTGCCCCTATTCTCTGCCTGTACAATGGAACCTTGTGTGCCCTGGTTTGTCATCCACTCGGTTTTTTTAAGCGACTTCTTTGGTTGGTGTTTTGTCCCAGTTGTAGCAGAGCTGCTCAGTTTTTTTTTGGTCGTTGAAAATGGGCGTGGCTCGGCGAAGAGTTTCCCGGAACAGAGTGCCCACACATCTAAATAAGCCACTGTGGGCCCTAAGAAAAACCCTCTTGCCAGCCAGTCTCATAAAGAAGGTGACGAACGCAATAGAATTCATAAAACCATGAATTTGTTGCAAAGTGTGAAAGTGGCATACGTGTGACCAGTCTCACTGGGATGATACAATATTTGACGATATGGAGTTGGCTTGAATGATTTATGGTGGTCTGTGTTCACACCATGAGGTGTATTCTCTAGTCAGGGTAAACTGCATTGATGAATCCAGAAATATGACGTTCCTCAATGAACTATCAGGGGTTTTTTTTGCAAAAGAAGTGGTTTGGTTACTCTGTACTCGCATAGACTGGCTACCATTGCAGACTGTGTTCACACCTTAGAACATTAGTGGGCAGAACATTCTTCAAGTCCTGCAGGGCTAAATGAGAAGAGGCCTCAGGCTGCCATCCCTACTTGAGTATCTTCTTCCACAATGAGCACAGAAGAAGGAAGTAAAACGTACAAAGCAAAGCAAAATTGGGGCCATGCGTCGTTAGAATCTCTTTCACCTTTTTCCAGGAGTGCAGCCAGCAATTCAGATGATGGCAAGTGAAGCTGTTTTTTTTAGAAGCACCAATGGAATTGAAAGGGCAAGAACACTTGGGGTTCTCTCTATTAAGCAGCTATTGCGTGTTTGTTTCACGCCACACAGCCTCAAAAACACGAGTTTGGTTCAACCTTCGTCTGAAACGACCGTTTGCATCAGTGCAGCGGGTCTCATTGTGTGCGATTCCCACCGTTTGACCTAATTAGATTTTCCGAAATACAAAGTCCAACCTGATTTGGTTTTTGAGAGTCAAACACAAATCTGTTGCAGGTTTTGTTCCCAACAGCCAGTTTCATTCCACATGAGCTAATTACACCAAATAGTGGCCCTTTAAATTGAGTACTATTCGGCAGATTTGTCTTTGTGTCAAATAAAAACCAGTTTTCTTGCGCATTAGTTTTGGAGGAACATTGCGCCGTCGTCTTTTGTGCACTTAAAGACTATAAAATAGCTTTTGGAATGAAATCAGATGAGCCCCCTGGGTCAGCTGCATTTTACTTGTGCCTGTCACGTTGTCCTTGACAGTGAGAAATTGTCATTTTGTTTCAGATCAGATGTGAAATTAGTTTCACACTTTGAGCTGCAGCGAGGAACACGCCTTCAGAAACCCATCGGACCCTTTGACTTGTCTTCATTGTGCGGCTCAGTTTGGATGCAAAACGGGCTAAACCGCGATTGTGGCACCCGTCTACACAAAGCATCACTCGTAGAAAACCGAGATTAGCTTCTTTGACCTTCTTTCCAAAAGTATTCATTGGAGTTGATTGAAAAGTTACACTGCTTATTGATCTATTGGGCCCATATTTTTCTCCACTGGTGCACTGTAACTGTCCTTAAAGCACCGGGATTTAATCGTCGAAGGCGAGGTCAAAGCTGTGAGCGGTTGAACGTTAACACAGATCGTCATTTCATCTGCTCTTTTTTAAGGGGGAAAAAGTGGCTTCAAATCGATCGTTTTCACATCTCTTCCCCAAGAGAACGTCATCGCTCGTGTTTCCCGAGCAGGTCCATCGGGTTGGAAAGGCGGCTCATAAGTATGCCGAAGTCGGGCAGGAGCTTGTCGGGCAGATTGACTCGCATCTATGGCGTCAAATGTCTCGTCACACGGACAGTCGCTGGCAAATGACAGTGTTCTAAAGGCAGGGAGACGTCGAACCGTTTGTACGCGTGTCTTGGTGCTCGCTACCACTCCCACTTATTAACATTTCTGTTAACATGAGTGTGGTGAAATGAAAGTACAGAGTCTGATATTGGTCACCGTAATTTTATGATGGTCAAGTGTAAAGAGAGTCCCCATGGCAGTGCAGTGAGGTGATCAGCAGTTTCAGGCTGATTATCTCAGCCTTATGTGGTACTTCTGTTAAAGTGGCCCTATTTTAGACATTTTAGATGTCTTTGTCTTCGTATGAAAGTCCACAATGACAGAAATTCATCAAGTTCTTTTTCTAAAACACCGTATTTCTTTATATCTCGATCGTCTCCTTCAGCCCTAATAGACGCCCCTTTAGAGACGAGCGGGATGAGGCTCTTCCGCATTAAGCCCCACCCCTACAATGATGCAGGACGCCTCTGATTGGTTAACTGCTGGTAGCAGTT
>JASSRZ010000050.1:941722-954177 GCA_032164315.1 Malacoctenus gilli | reverse complement strand
GACCCCCCCCCCCCCCCCCCGCTTGTGATGTCAATGAAAACCTGATGTGGAAAAAACTCCCTGAAACAGACCATTTCTACCACCATAGAAACTGAATGGAGAGACACGCTAGATATCCCAAACATGAGTTTACGTGAAAAGAGGGGGCGCTGCTCACTCGTCTGAATGAGCTTTAAGCACTATTACACTGCGAATAGGGCCTCTATAAAGGTCCCATTACATACCTGTATAAACTATTTCATGTTGTTGGTAAGCTGTATGTGTTATTTATCAAAAGCAAAAAAAAACCTCAATTTGTTTTCACGGGGGAGGTTTGTTTTGGCAGGCCAGATTTCCCTCCTCAGTAAAAAAAGGCTCCGTGCGGTAATGATTTGCAGCTCTACCTAGAGACCAAGTTGAGCTCATTTCTGATTGGCTACGACCTCATTTGGAAACCTGATCAAACGCACAATGAACATGGCGAAATCGTGGAGTCGGTGGGCCCTGAAAAGGCAGCGACATGTTTCCTGCCATTTCAGTAGCTTGTATTAGAACCTGATAACGATTTTTTCAAAAATAAATAATTGCAATTTATGCCAGCCAAGCTGAATTTTTCTTTGCCTTACAACTTGGGCTTCTGTAATAACAGGCATAAATCAGCTTGTTTACGCACAGCGAGAACTTGCATAACTCTCAACGAGCAATTTATTAAAGCACTTTCTCAAAACCACACAACCGAGTAAACCTCAGTGTCAGATATAAAAAATGACGATCATTAAAAATACGGACAATACGGATATGCTCGCCATTGCTGCCAGTGTTTGTTTGCCAAGCAGAGTAATCATGGCATCATGGACTCTTCAGACAGTGAATTACGTTTATCAGACAAGACAGTGTTTACAAAATAAACTCACGGGCAGTGATGATGTCGCTGTCTCCTTCAGTGTTGGTCCGGCATTGTTCTTTAAAATCAGTTTGCAGCTAAATCCCAACTTCACTTCCATGGCGTCAATGAAGGGGGGCGGGTTAGGGACGCAAGGGGGCAAGTTGTTTGCTTCAGAGTGGGCTCTCATTGGAGAAAAAAAAAATCCGTTGCGTACCAGTTTTTCACAGCGTGAGAATCTGTTTTCGGATTGGACAGTTTCTGAACATAGATAGCTGACCAACCTTGAACACTCACTTAACCTCATCAATGCCCAAAGGGTCATATTATACCCCCCAAACCCCAGGAAAAGTGAATTTTGATGTCATGGCACCTTTAAACGACGAACTTGTCTTCATCTGATATCAGTTGTTGCTCGTTGAGCTGCTCATGCTGTAAAGAAAAGGGAGTCTACGTCAAAGACAGGATAGCTACACTGGCAAGGAACTCGATGGTTCTTTTCTCAGGCCACAAATGTTTGTTTTTCTTGCCTGCTGCTGCCAGCAGTTTTCACATTTTCTCCCAAATGTCCATTACTGCCCCCCCCCCCTTCTGTTTTACGGTTCCTGCTGCTCGGTTGACATCTCTTGCGATAGCGCTCGCCTGTCAAGTCTGAGTCGTCCTTGCGGACACGGTCCAACCTGTTCGTCTCGTCTGGTCTCTCTGTTCGGATAGACAGCCTTCCCTCTGAAGTCTCGGCTGGATTGTTTTCGCTCCTTTTCAAAGAGGTTACAGATGGCGGCCGGGGCACGTCATCGATCGCAATATTTAGCCAAATTAGAGGCACTTGTTTACCGCTGCTCTTGTTTACTGCAGCGCCGCGAGACGCCATCAGGGATGAGCATTGTGTAAACGCACGCCGGGTGTGTGAAATCCATAGGAAAGGACGGCAGGCATAATCACCAACACAATGTCGGCGTACAGTTTTACGTGGCAACAGGCCAAGCCGGCTGAATGCCTCAGCTGCTGCTTTGTGTATAATCAGTGACTAACCTTGGAGACTCGATGGTACGCATTTTATTTTACCTTTTGTGAGGTTAATGACTTTCGTTGGAACCACGAATGATCACATTCAGCGTCAATTGCCGATACTATTCCCTTGAATCCTGTTGAAATTCTTTCTTTGACATTGTGGCGAAAGAATAGCGTCAAAACTATCCCTCCGCACTAGATCACGGGCAGTTCCTCCGCGCCAGCGCTCATGTTGTTGAATTCACTCATAGAAAGCACAGATTAGCGCTCCCTAATGCTGCATCCGTCCTGGGGTGGCTTCTTCACCTGTCTCTGCATCTATTCACACAGGTGGAAACCTGGCAACAGTTTACTTTTTGTCAAGTCAAGTTTATTTATATAGCACAATTCGTACACAAGGCATTTCAAAGTGCTTTACATAGAAGGCAGTTAAAATCACAATCAAAAGCAGATAAAATCATAAAATTGTCAAACATTTTGGAGTGAGTCTCTTTTAAGGAAAACCTGCAATTAAGTGTCTCGAAAAGCCTGAGTAAAAAAAATAGTTTTGAGGCCTGATTTAAAAGAAGTGACTGAGTCTGCAGTCCTGAGATGATCAAACTGTCGATGCAAACAGTTCTCACAGACGCTTTTGGTGCAGGTCAGTCCAAAAAGAACAGTCGCTAATGCAGAACCAATTGAGGAAGCATTGCACACGAGGATTTGTCAGTGTCAAAGACTTCGATCACAAACATCACACCTCTGTTCACTGCTCTGGTCGAGTTCAGTGCCTCGGATCCAGGTGTGACTTCACCACGTCTCTACCTGTCCCTAAGTGGCCCTTTGGCTTCCCAATGAGCACTCAAGCTCCCCAAGACGCACACAAAGACCCAACTCGCTTACTGTTTCACGTCATTCTCAAAACGGCCTAATCCGCTGGCAGCCAGCGGCGCGAACTCAAAGGTCACCTGTGATGTCGCAGTGGACTTTGTATTCCCCCCTCGTCCATGCGTTCATCACGTCACTGTGCCAAAAAAGGTTCTAGTTGGTGATCGTGTGATCGCCCAAGTCGGCCGCGGAGGCTTGGCGATCCACACGAGCGGGTTTCCTGACGGCAGCCCAACGGTGGCGTCACGGTTGTTTGTGAAAACATTGTGTGAGTGACTCGTCTCCATGCACCTAATCCGCCGTTTAATCCTCTTGCCAGTTTGTGTGATACATGTTTGAACCTGTGCAGCTCCTGATGACATCTCGCGGGTGTCGAGCCAGAGTCTGAAGGGTTTTTCCTTCCTCTCCTCTCTTATCAAGGACTCTGCGTCCACAGACGACATGTGGTAACACAGCCTCCTTACGACTAACACAGCATAGAGTTTACAAACCACCATCCTCTCAAGACCCACAGCAAGCAGCAGCAGCAGCAGCAGCTCAGCTCAGCAGTCTGTCTCTCCGTCACTCTGAGCTATTGGTTTCTAAGAAGGGAATTTCATGGGAGGAGGAGGAGAAAGGAGGAGGAGGAGGAAGAGGAGTTGCATGCACACAAACCTGGAATAGTGCAGCACCAGTCCACTCTGGAGTTCAGGATCCCCACCGTCTTCGTCTCCCCCCCTTTTATGTTCACCCATCCTAATATTCTCCTCTAAAGTAATCCATAACAAGTGAGTCCACAAGGTTTTCTTTCTTTTATTTTTTGTTAAATAATCAGTTTAAGTAGTCGGAAAAAAAAAATTATTTTGCTGTAATTAATTTGATTCACATTTCCTTGTGTGTGTTTGTATATTTCTGTTTTTGTGAAGTGCAATTGTCCTGTACAAACAGCCTGTATTTAATGCAGCTTGATTTTAAGTTAAAAAATGAAAGAAATGGAAAAAGAGAACCTTTTTATGCACTATCTGCCTTTTCCTGCTCTTCTGGAATTCTAACAAATGTCTATTCAGTGAATATTACCGCTTGTCCTCCAGGCACAATGTCTCTGCGCTTTTACTTTTTTTTTTTTTTTTTTTTAGTTAGTCTATGCTCCTTTAAGAAACGGGTAAATTGTATAGTCGACAGCACAGTAAGCTCTCTATATCAAACCATTTGAATCCTAATTATTTTTTCCCTGTGCTTTTTTTTAAATGTGTTTGTTTTTGTAAGTGTGTGTGTGTGTGTGTGTTTTTTTTCCTGTACATGCTCGAATACTAACGGCAAGGTGTTTCTCAATCATTTGGAAAAGTATGAAGTGGAAAAATAATCCTTTTTTTTTTTTTCATTTCTGTGCGGTTTCTGAGGACGAGTCCCATGTCAGCGTGTCCTGTGCAGACGGCGTGTGTGCGTGCGCACGCGTGCTCGCGGAGAGGCCGACTTGTTGCGTGCAACTCTTAATTTCACTTCTTTGGGGGTCGGGTGTTCGGATGACAAACGCGGCTAAGTCGAGGCTGAAGGCAGCTGGTGTCGGCCAGCCGTCGTCCCGCGGCGCCTTCCGAACAGCTTCGAGAGGCGCCGTTTCCCGCGCCGCCGTCCCACCTCGAGCAGCTCTCGCGACGCTACTTTCCGAGTCGCTCCGTCTCCCGACGCGCAACGACGGCTCGCCGCGCCGGCGTCCCGCCGGATCGGAGAACCTCCGTGGCTCCCAGTGAGCACTGCAGGTGCCATATACTACATGTTCACACTCTGAGCTTTACGACAGCCTATGCCAAGTTTGATTTTTTGCTCTTTCTCATGAGATTCACTCTTTGTGTGGTGCAGGTAGGGTTGGTTTTTTTTTTTAGACTCCGCATTGAGCGTCAGATAATTTGCTGAACAGTTAAAAGCACTGAATATTTTAGACAGAATCACTTGATAACAGAACTTGTAACAAAACTGGCGGCTCAAAAATAACTTGCCAAGCTTTATTGTTTTGTTTTTTTGTTTGTTTGTTCCCCCCAACCCCCCCCCCCCTTCCTGCATTGTTTTTATTTGGAAATTGAAACTGAGAACAAATCGCTCCCCGCAGTTGAGTTTCCTGGTTTAAAAAGCACCTTTTGATTCTCCTCCCGTTGTCTGGAATGGACACCATTCCCCCCACGGCGCCACAGCACAAAAACAATTTTGCTGCTCTCTCGTGTGCTCTGTGGGCTCACTCTTAATTTTTTTTGCATTTCCCCCCCCTCCCCGCAGTAGTCACTTACTAAATCTGTATTTAACACACCTGGTAGATTGATTTCTTGAGGAGAGACCGTTTCCGATTTATTTTCTGCCCTTTTTTTTTTTTTTTTTTTTTTTTGTCTTGCAATTGTTGGAAATTATTGTATGTATATATTTTGACCTAAATTTTCAAGGAATAAATCTTGTCGCTTGAGTTAGTTTTTTTTGTTTTTGTCCCCCCCCCCCCCCTTTTTTTCGGCCAAGAACATCATGTGATTCTGGGATGTGTTGTTGAACTTCAGTGTTCGGGCACACAGGGAGTCACTTAGGCGTTTAAACGGAGTAATCATGTACTAAATCTTAGGATTTTTTTTTTTTTCTTTTCTTGGGACTGATCAAAAGGACAATCCGGAGTATTTCTGTGCAGGGTTCGTGGTGGGTTGCCAATTATTAAATATCTTACAAAACTTGACGACTTTTGACTATAATCCTAAATTAGCTGCGTTCTGGCAGGTTTTTGTGGCAAATAAAATGCCAAAGACACTTGGAATTCTTTATAAAGTCTGTATCACACAACAAGCCGGTTAACTAGCTGTAACCCAGCAAAAGAAAAGGGGGGCAAAGAAATGTCGAGCTGTTTGAGAGTAACTTCCTTTTTTTTTTTAGATGTTTTTAGTTGGCTTTTAAAGGTACTCTGCGGAGCGTGCGGCTGTCTGGCAGCGGGGACGTGTGGCCCTCACAGCACTGAACTGGCGGGACAGACGCACGGGGTGACGCTAGACCTGCAGGGGGGGGGCACGAACGCACGTGTCAACAGGTGGCGTCCCGCCCGTGAGAGTGCCAAAGAAGCGTCAAAGTCCTAACGGAGCCGAGCCGAGAGAGCCGGACCGGAGGTGTCGGCCCCCGGAGCCGACTGCGTTTTCGCTGAATGTAGCCGCAGCAGCGCGTTCAGAGCCCCCACCCCCTCCTCCATCGGGTACCTTTTTAAGCACCCTTTCACAAAGACATGAGCAACGACAGCAGGGGTTCCCGGCGGCGGCCCCGCTTGAAAACCGTCGACGTGTCGAGCGGAGACGCTCGTTTTGGTTCTCGCTGTAAATCGTCTCGCTTTATCCTCCTCCGAAAGGCGACCTCATTTTCCGCGAGTTACAGAAACCGTAAACGCGCCCCGTCGACTTTGCGTTTCTATCACGGCAACTCACCTACTGTTTGTATACTTAATATACTCCCTACTTTTCATACTGTTTTGTACGGTTCCAAAAAAAAAAAAAAGTACAAGAAAACTATAAAAAAACAAACAAAAAAAAAAACGATTTTTGAGTTTTTCCGCCTTCGTTTCATCTTTCAGCTATTTATGTCGCTCCGCGGTGCTTGTGTTTACGTCGGTGCTTTCACAGCTCTCCTGTCTAACGTTTGTCAGCTCCAAGCTGCTTATTGGCCGGCTGGGTTGGTATTGAGGATTTCAATTACCCCCCCACCACCACTCCCCTTTCTTGCCCCCTCTATACAAGGGAATTGTCGACCTCATGTCCCTGAGCTCCTCGTCCGTTTGTTTGTTTGTTTTTTTATTGTCTGTTAAAAAAAACCATATTCGATGGCGGTGTTGCGACTTCTCCAGCGAGCCGACGAATGACACATTTCCGCAATAGACTCTTCCCAGAGAAGGAGTCCATTGCAGAAAGGACTTTGTTTTTTTTTCCCCTTTTTGTCAATCTTCATAATGACCGTCGCCGCGGCGTTGAGCAGAAAGCGGAAGGCGGATATGTTCGTCCGCGTTTCTCCCGTTTCTCCTCTGTGAGGTTTCCATCGCGTCTCCATTCCAACACGACACCAAGCAGATACAGAGCTCACCTGAAATACCTCATAACCTTCATAGGAAGCGTTTGCTTTGTCGCCGTCGAGCAGCTCGCTTTCACGAGAGAGCCTCTCGGAGGTTTGGAAGCGAGTCACGAACCGGGGGGGGGGGGGTGGCTGTCGCCGTTGACTACTTGTTTCTTCGTAATACTATTGCCCTTGTCCCGTAAGCTGCCCGCCCCTCCCCTCCCCTCAACCCTACCACCATCACCACCCAAACACTCACCCATGTGATCTCGTCCACTCGTGTGATGTTCACCTCGCTCAGATCTATAATTGTATTGAGAGTTCAGGGTTTTAGAGATGTGAGGTGTGTGTGTGTGTGTGTGTGTGTGCGTGGGGAAGAAAAAAAACAAAACAAAGGTGTGACTAAAGGACAATAGTCATATGCACTGATCATCTGTATCGTTTTTTTTTCTTCACAAAGTTGTTATAGTAAAAAAAAACAAAAAAAAACAAAGAAAAGAGAAAAAAAACACAGAATATAAAGCTATTTACATAGTTACCTTTGGTTGCCTGGAATGCATCCTGTATATTCTTGTACAGAAGGTCTACCTGACAAGAGAGTTGAATCACTCGCGCCCTCGTGTACTTCTCGATGTACCTCAGTTGTGGCGTTTTAACTGTGTGACCCTTGGCAGTGGCGCCTTGTCCGTTCCCCACACCCCCCCCCCCCCACCCCCCACCCCCCTCTTCCGGGGGGCAGGGGGTGGGGGTGGGGGTGGGGGTGGGGGGGGGGCGACCTCGAGCCTCACTTCGCTGACCTTTTTTTTCAGCTCATAAATAAGCTCACCGATTTGCCTTACCCAATCTCTTGTTGCCCCTCCCCCCCTTTCCCCTCCCTCCAAAAAAAAACAAAACAAAAAACAACAAAAAAAAAAAAAACACTTGTCCCACTAAACACTATGAAGAGGAGGAATGCTGCCGATTTCACACCCTTCCCCGGTGGGGGGAAAAAAAAACCCCTCCTTTTTTATTTTCGGTACTTAAGCTATCATCAAAGTGACTTTTTTTTTCGGTCCCAGTTGTCGCGAGGTACAACTCGTCAAACATCGCTCTTTTTGTACGCTCCTCGATTTAAGGGGTTTTTTTCCCCTCCGTTTCCGCATCAAATCTGGGTCTTGAACGCTTATTTAATTTCCGCTGCAGATGATGTCATACTTTTAACAAATGCAAGTGTTCTAACATGGTAACCTCGTACGCATTCAAAAAATGTGCATACATACATTCATGTCTGCTCTATTTATGATTACATTCAAGAAAATAGCTTTAGAGTGCTGTAGTTAAGTATTGTCAATGTTGATTCAAATGCTTCTCAGAGGCCTCTGTGAGTGATTTTACAAAGTTCAATAACTGTATATTTTGTATTATGTTCTAGCTCCAAAGGAATGGCAGATAAAAAAAAAAAGAGAAATGTTTAAAAAAGCTTTGTTCCCTGAACTAAATTGTACTATTTGTGTTGTCGATTGAACAAATTGCATTCCTTGCTTGTGAATAGATGCATTTTTCTCCCTGCTCCTTCCATTTTCTCCCCTTTCTTTCCCTCCTTTTTTCTTTCATTTTTTTTTTAGCCTTTGAAGTTTGAATAAAATTTCTAGTTTGCAGAATGTATTACTAAATAAATGGGTTGTCATCTTGTACCTCTCATTTCATCGCTTTCAGTCCGTCCCGGGTCCGAGTGTCGCCGTCTGCCGGCGGCAGGGAGACGGTTTGCCGCGGAAACTCAGCCGGCAACGCACAGAGGAAGGCGATCCTAAAGGGGGGTAGGGGGAAAGCACCATATTTCGATGAACGGCAACTCTCGTTTGCGTTGCTGTTAATTTGCGAGAACTCTCCAATGAGTGACCTGGCAAGCTTCTGAAGCGAAAGAGTGCATCAATGCATTCAACGCGGCGTTTGTTTCCGACCTAACCCGTCGCTGGTTTCGTGTCGACCGCATCTGAACCCCCCTCGGTCGGCTCTCGGGACCGCGTCCGAGCTGTTCCTGCAGCCAGCTGCTGCTCGCTGCCCCTGCCACTGGTTGGCTTCCAGTCTGGCTCTTAATGAAATAGGGCGCCCCCCTGAGGACAAACCTGCAACAGCAGTTACTTTTCTTGGGTTTTCTTTTTAAAAAAACGACGCTTTGGCAAGGTGGTCCCGCAGGTCGGAGCCGAAACGTTGGACCACCATGATTTCAAAACAGCAATTTTTTTTTTTTTTTTAAAGTGCAGCGGACAGATGTCGGCACTCAGAGGTTTTGAGGAGTACTTGGGGAGTCTGTAAGCACCTGGAGAACAGCTCTACATGATGCCGGACGGCCTCGATGCCTCCTCCAAACACATCCTGGGTCTGTCCTCCCCAGTCCGACTCTGAGCTGCGACGTGAGGCGATCGTTCAGCTTCGTTTCGAGTCCCTTTGCTGTCGAAGGATCCACTGAGCCTTGTATTTGCGGCTGTCGGTTACTATGTCCTTTCGCCGCTGCACACCAGCTCTTACGAGCACTAGCGTGCTGTCGAATGATCTGAGTATCAGAGTATCAGTTGGAGATGGGGGTGGGGGGCGGCTCAGAGGATGGGTCAGGGCAGTCCACAGCCACCGGGATTAAGAACCGTGGGAGGGATTACTTTAAATGTCAACGTAATGTCACGAGCTGTGGCAGAAGGTCAAACGTTCAAATGGTGCTCAGTGGCGAGCAGTTAATAGATCAGGTGCAATTTGGATCGTTGTGGCTCCTCCGATGAGCGGACGAGCGAACGGAAACGGGCTGCTCCGGGAGACGGGCGGCGGGCGGCGCCGAAAGGACGCGACGCAGGCCGGGGGCCGTAAGCCGAGCTCCGGCCGCTTCGCCCGCGGGGACCGTGCTCGCGCGCCGTCAGACGCGCCGCGGTCTCTTTGAGCGCGTCGTCGGGAGCTGCTCTGTTGAAGGTCGGAGTAGATTTTGAGCGGTCTGATCGGTTTCTGCTTGATCGATGCGGCGAGCCGCCGGTTAGTCAGCCAGCCAGAGGGGGGCAGTGTTCGTAACTGGGAGTCACTGGAGCAGAGCCCTCCAAGTTGGAGTGTAGAGGCCTGTCAGTCAAACGGACGACCACCGCCAGACTCCATGAGGCCCCCCCTTGTCCCACTGGCAGCGGTCAGGGTGGAGTCCTCGCACCCGCTGCCTGACGCCACCCGTGTGCAGTGGGACCTGGGCTCCTCCCGGTGCGCAGCGACGTCCCACCTCACGTGGGAGGAGCCTGCCGGCAGGCAGTTCCTGGAGGATGAAGGAACTGACTCCAGCTCTGTTTGACCGCCGCACTTCAGATCAGATGAGTTCCTGTTATTTTTTTGGAGCAGTGTATTTTTTTTCTTTTTTTTTCCTTTTTTTTTAGATAATTACTCTTCATACTTTGCTTTTGAGGGGTTAAAAAAGAAAATTTTTGTTCACACAACAGAAATGCGTTGAATTTAAACTCCTAAAGAGGTGCTGTGATTAGGGTTGTTCCACAGGGAGCCTCCGCGCCGCTTTTTTTTGAGGGCGTCGGTGTAAAACGTATCTTCTCCTGTGCATTGGGGACATTTTTGTCCGGTGACATTATGCAATATTTGTTCTGTGCTGTGAGGGAAAGCAGCTGTACTTGTTTGCGTGTGCGCGCGAGCGTGCACGTGTGTGAGAGAGAGCGAGAGAGAGAGAGAGAGAGAGAGAGACACTGGCCACATCTGAAACGAGCCTGTTTTCAAGCATGCCGTCCCCTCTCCGAGCCATTTGCACATTAGAGCCGCGCTGACTGTGACTCATTAGATCTCGGGCCACCTGTGCACCCATAATGAACCGCGCTTGCCCCCGCGTTGCTGCACATCAAAAAGGAGGCCACGTCGGCAGGGGCCATCATCAAATGGAGCCGGCTCGTCATCTGCCTGCCATTGTCGGGCGCATGTCATGCTCTGCTTCTCGTGGCGGAAAAAGCCCATTTGAGCTTGACTAATGCGTCCGTGCAGACGCAAGCAGTAAGAGGTGGGGGGGGTGGGGGTGGGGGGGTTGGTCGGAGCCCACCGCGCGCACTGTGTCCACACACACACACACACACACACTGAGGTCACCAGGATCCACGTTGGCTCGTTGGTTTCTCCTTTTTTTTCCTTTTGTGAAAAATTTGATGTCGTTGGCGTGGGAGGGATGTCGCCTGGACGAGGCTTTTTCGACGCGAGGCCTCGTTTGTCCTCTGGAGCGCGCCCCCCCCCCACTCCCCCCACCCGCCATGCTTTCCCTTCTCCATTTCCTCTTCCTGCGAGTGCTCTCGTCGCCCGAGGTCAGTTTGTCACAGAGAACACGAGCTTTTCTCACTTGGACGCAGCGATTCAATGATTGGTGTGTACAAACAGTCATATCAAGCGGGGGGTTGACATGTGCCCTCCCTCTCGCCGCCGCCCCCCCCCCCCCCTCCTCCTCCTCCTCCTCCTGCAGACGGGGGATATGTCCTTCCTCTTCCTCCGCTGCTGTCTCGCTTTCCGTCTCTCACCCGGAGAGCGAGCGTCCCCCCTCCCCACCCCGCCCCGCCCCGCCCCAAACCCCCTGCCGTCCGAGGTTGGGTTACACAAGCCGCTGCCCTGGGAATCCCGGTCCAGCTCGTTATCCCGCGCCCCTGAGACACAGCTCACCGCAAATTAGGACATCGAATGATGCGGTCTCGTTAAAGAGCCACAGATACGCTCATTAGCGTCGGCACCTTTCCTCGTTAGAGCACCCGATCGTCGTGCGCTCCCGCCGCCGTGTCACATACCCCCCCCCACCCCCCGACGTGCCTCGGCGCTGACTGCAAGGTTTAGGATTAATGTCACGGCTCGCCAGCGGGTCAGTGCTGTTGTGGCTCAGGCGCCGGACTGATTGATCAGTGGTGGCGGGAAGCGGTGGAATTTGTTGACAGCTGCCCACAATCCCCACCACTCTTATCCATATTCCATTGTGTGTCAAGGCGGAGGGGAGAGGAGGTGGGGGAGGAGGAGGAGAGGGCAGGGGGGGGGGGGGTTTCTCTCTCAGAATAACTCCAGTCTGGCAAGTGGCTGACGAGCTGTTTGTCACAGCTACAGGGGACGGACAAAACAACCGTAATGCCTGTAATAGGCGTCCAGCCGCTGGATTCGTCGATGTTTGATCAGCTTCAGGATGAATTGACGGCGGATGTCTGGCAGATTGCGACGATTTAAACGGCCCCTTTTTCTGCATTGATGAGCCTCTGAGGATCTCTCTCTCACACACACACACACACACACACACACACACACACACACACACACCCCACCAACCAACCACCCACCCACCCAACCAAACAAACACACAAACAAACAAGAAAACAAACACACACACACACACGCACACCCACCCAACCAAACAAACAAACACACAAACAAACATGAAAACAAACACACACGCACACACACACGCACACCCACCCAACCAACCAACCACACAAACGCACATACACACATACGAACAAGAAAACACACACGCACACACACCCAACCAACCAACCACACAAACACACATACAAACAAGAAAACAAACACACACACGCACACCCACCCAAACAAACAAACACACAAACAAACAAGAAAACAAACACACACACACAGACACGCACACCCACCCACCCAACCAACCCACCACACAAACGCACAGACACACATACGAACA
>JASSRZ010000050.1:912574-924248 GCA_032164315.1 Malacoctenus gilli | reverse complement strand
TGTGTGTGTGTGTGTGTGTGTGTGTGTGTGTGTGTGTGTGTGTGTGTGTGTGTGTGTGTGTGTGTGCGTGTGTGTCGGTGTGTGTGTAAGCATTTTTCTCCTCCGTGCCGGAATGAATTATTCAAGCTTTCTAAAAGACGATCCAGGTCCGTGCGCGTCCGCACGTTTTGCGGGACCCCCAGTGTCAGCGTGGAGACCACTGTGTCATGCATGACAGGCAAGCCGCCCCGGCGCTTATGTATTTTTTATTGTCGTTTATAGGTATACGTTTGCCGCGCTCCGGTCGTTCGAGAGTGCCAACGCATAAAGGGAAGTGACGGCGGCGGCTGGTGCTGCCGATTGTGGAGAGGCCTTACCGGCACACTCCCGTCTCCGCGTTTGTCTGAGACATGTATTCCACTTTTTCTTTATTTCTCTCTCTCTCTCTCTCTCTCTCTCTCTCTCTCTCTCTCTCTCTCTCTCTCTTTTTTTTTCTCCCCCAGTTATATTCATTCCAAGCCAGCGAAGGGTGTAGCGATTCAGGGTCATGGGGATTTTTGATTTCCCCCTTCGGTGTCGCGCTTATTTGAAGCTCCGTCTGAAGGTCACAACCAAATCCAACCCAAACGAAGGAGCCATTGTCGATCTGTTTCTCCACCTCGTTGCCTCCCGATTTCCTTTTCAACAAGAAAGCATCTTCCCTCCTTTGTGCTGCCGGGGGCTTATGAGACTATCAGAGCACACCTGTGCCCTGAGGAAAATTCCCTTGCTCTCTCTAAAGCTGTATTATTCAGCACAAGGCCATGACAGTCAGTGTTTCTAAAAGCATTTGGAACATTGTAAATGGTGACGCTAAAAACTGTCAGGAGCCCACAAGGCACAGGGAGAGGGAAGATACGATATACAATAGCATCCTTTTATATGCGAGAGGCGGACAAGTTGTCAAGGAATAGATATAGGGTTCACATTTGACAGTGCAATGAGCTTTCGTATAGTTTGTGTAAGAACGAGAAAGGACTGGGGTTTGGTTTGTTTTTTTTCAAAACATAAATGAAGCTGTATTATCCAGGCACGCAGCGTTCTCCTTTCCCCTTTATTGTTTAACTTATATCTTTCGATCCATTCTTCACGCTGCAAAAAATGAATTTCAAGAAAGTTAAAAAAAAAAAAAGCCTGTATCAGGGAAATAAGTCTTATTTTTTGTCCAAAAAAGAAAATGAATCTTGACAAGCATGTTTTGCATGAGAAACATAATCCGATTTTAAGAAAGCGTGGCTCACTTTTTCTTGATAAGACATTCCAGCTACTTTTGAGCTGGAATAAACCAAACACAGGTTCTAGAAATGTTTCACAATCAAATCCAATCCAACAACAAGATTATTTGCCTCATTGTAAGAACAAGACCATTTGTAGAACTTCACAGTTTACGATCGCAAAGAGACAAGAAATGGGCACGATTGGATGGTGGTTGGCGCTTTCGCCTCACAGCAAGAAGGTCCTGGGTTCACGCCCAGGTGGGGGGGGCCTTTCTGTGTGGAGTTTGCATGTTTCCTGTGCATGTGTTGGTTCTCTCCGGGTACACCGGCTTCCTCCCACAGTCCAGAAACCCAAATAAGGCCAATTGGAGTTTCTTGAACTTGAACTTAGATTTTCTGCCTAGTTTTAAGACCCATGTTAGTCCGTCCGAGGTGAGAACTTTGTGCTTATTTTAAGAATTCTTGTTAAGTAAAAACATTTTACCCCATCGGCAGATTTTTTTGCTTAATACAAGATAAATTGACTGGATTTAGGAATATTTTGCTTCTTTCTAGTTGGCAGTGTTTTCGATCAGTTGGAGGTGTCAATCTGTTTCACGAACGGTTCCAAATTGTGGCGCGCACGCGCCGACGTTTGGTCCGTCCGTCCGACGTGAGGGTTGGATGTTTTCTTCCAGGAGCTCCGCGAACATCAACTCCATTGTTCTCCAAAATCGAGGGGAAAAAAACACACACACACAAAGAGGAGGAAGGCTCGGCCTCGCGTTGCAACTCGAAAGCGGCGGGGGGCGCGCGCGAGATCTACAGGTTTAACCTAACATGAGGTATTCGGTTTCGACATTCGAGCAGGAATCCGCCGCTGAGGACGGGGACTTTGAAAGCAGGCATTGCGATGCATTCTTGGCGAGAATACTTTACATGTGGCAAAGCTTAGACGAACAGAAAAAGTAGATTTTCTGTCATTTTTTTCCCAACACTGCGACGCCTAATTTGATAGGAAAAAAAAAAAAAAAAACGCCTCACGGTTTCCATTGTCAGTTTCTTTGCTTCGCGAGAAGGAATCAGAAAGATTCGACACGGCGTATCGGACTGCGTGTCTCAGTCCGTGCTGTCGAAAATATATATAAAGGCGTTGAGATATGTGTGTTATGTCGGCTGGTCCATCCGTCCCCCCCTGGGACAGGTGCGCGAAGGGGCGTCTGGCCAAGCGAAGAGCACGTCCGGTTGATCAGCGAGACGCTCGGCGGCGTTTTAGCCGACTGGGATTTGCCGCCACGGCGCCTCGGCCGGCCGCCGCCTGGTGTTTCCCGGCCTCGGCCTCCCTGCCGCCGCCGCCGCCGCCGCCGCCGTGCCAAAACTCTTCGGGAAGGACGCCGATGAAACCGGAGGCTGCGACGAGAAGTCGGACGAGCTCGCCTCGCGCTCTTTGGCGGGGCGCGCTCGGCTCGACGGCGCTTCCATCCCGCTCTTCGGGATCGCGTCTCGCCTCTGAGTCGGGATTTTTAAAACCGGAGCGCCGACCGAGAACGAAAGCCGTTTTTTTTTTCGGCGCGAGCAGAGTTCCTCTTATTGATCACAGCCTCCTCTTTCCCGCGACACTCCGATTTTTTTTCGCCTTCTCTTGGGAAAAATCCCCCGCTGAGCTTTTCCGTCTTGCTCATTTACATTGACCCCAATCCTCAGCGTGCCCGTTAAGGAGACTGATTTAATCCTCCCTGGCAGGAGCACCCAGAGCACCCCTCTGCTTCCCCTCCAAACATGCATTTTTAATCAGTATATTAAGATGTCACATAACAGTCTGAGCTCATCAGCAACGCCGCTGGCCACACAGCAAATATGGATTCGGCTGTTTGGAGGAGCGCTCGGCCCGGGCCGCTGGCTGTCCGAGGAGGAGCCCCACCCCCCCCCCCACCCCCCCTCCCCGAATGAGGATTCGTGCAGCGTATCTCTTCCATACGGGAGGCGTTCAACGAGTCGGTGGCAAAAAATGCAATTACTTGCGTCTTTCTGGATGTATTGGAAGATGTGGCATTTACAGCGGCAAAGGAGCAGGGCCGAGTGAGGAAAAATCATTTGACTCATCTCCTCAAGGTCCCCGAAGTCTCGGCGGGGGCCTCGTCCTTGCAGCTTCAAGACTGCTGATGCCGCGCAGTGCTGCTCTGAGAGGGCCGCGCCGGGGATAAATATTTGAGTGCGCGTGAGTGGCGAAAGCGAGATGACTCTCGGCCTGTCGGTTGTGTTTGGAGTCCTGGCACCAGACCGGGACCTGCTCAGTGACACCCGGTAACGCAATGACATCAACACGTACACGTATACTTTCTTTCTGCAGCCTCCGGAGAGAACCACACACACACACACACACACACACACAAACGCACACACCGCAGTCTAGTTGGCTCACTCCTGTCAGAGGCATCACCCTCGAGGTCCAGCGGGAAGCTTTTGGGCACGTTGTGATCGGGCCGCTCGCCAGCTCGGCCTTCCCCCCTTGCCTCCACCTAGACGACTCCCCACCCCCCACCCCCCTTCATCCTAATCAGCTCTGTCAGATTGGCATTTGACATAAGCCATCAATAAAGCACATCTGACAGACATTAAGAGTCCAGAAACCCAGTGTATCACCGCCTGCCCCCCCTCCCCCCGCCTAACTCCCAAATCAGAGTTGGGTTTGCGCTTTATCGCCGTCGATGTAACCCGGAAGCATCGTCTTCCAAAACAACCCCGCTTTATCGAAATATTGATACGTGTACTCGTGAAATGCAGCCGTTCATTTTCCCAGCAAACTTCGAATTTGCGACCCGCCGTCAATAAACCCCCGAGATCGATTGCGCCTCACGGTGCGAGTGGGCTCACCTGCGGGGTCCCACTCACGAACACGCCCTGTTCACGCCCCAAACCTGTTTCATAGCGGAAGATCACTTTTAAAGAACTCTTTTGGAGCATGAGAGTATAGGAAGATGCAGCGCAGCGATGAGTTCACCATTCACTGTGAAGTAACTCTTACCTCAGGGTGAAGTCAGCGTGCGGAGCGCCGTGTGAATCACTCCTCCGAGCTAATGGACACAATCAGGGATCCTGTTCTTTCCTTTGTTCGCTGTCAAATTGCCTGAACGTCAGCTAGAAGGTAAAAAAAAAACAAACAACAACAACAACCTACAAACACATCGAAATAAAGCCTGGAAAACATTCGTCTTGTGTGGCAACAACTAGGGATACTTGTAGCGGTTGTTCATCCGAGCTCCCGCTCGACTCACATGTAACACATTAGAGCACACACACACACACACTGAAGAGATATGTGTAAAGGTCACTGTTGGAAAAGCTGTGATAGTGCAGACAAAAGAGCAAAGTATGTAGCTCGAAGAGACATTTATTGGCAGTCGTGTGTGCGTGCGTGCGTGCGTGCGCGCGCGCGCGCGCTGCTTGGTGCGTGTCTTAGCTCGGAGGAGCCGAGGCTCTTAGACAATGTGAAGTGGAGGTGAGGCCCGGGCGGGCGCGGCTGCGGCGTTGCGACCTGTGGCCCCGGCTCACGCATCATGTAGCTCCGTGGCGCCACGGGACCGCCTGACCGTGATGAGTTTTGACTCCTGTCACCTTCGGGTGTCGTCAAGATCCCGTGACACGGACGGTGCTTCCTGCTCTGACTCCCCCTTCTTTGAAAAGTGGCCGACCAGAGTTTCCCCCACCCACCCGCCCGCCCGCCCGCCCAGTGAATAAAGAAGGGGAGCGGACGCGTCGGGGAGCGTTGCCCGAGGAGGTCCGGAGGCTCCGGAGAAGAGGAGTGAGATTCGCAGCACCTGCAGTCGCACAACAAAAGCGGAATAATTATTGAACTCTTCTCAGGGGCCCTATTTTCTTCTTTCGAAAGCTTATGCTGGCGGTAATTATATTCCAGCTTCAGTCAGAAACTTTCAATATGCGCTATCATAATGGCCCCAGATAATAGTCTGAATTCTGGTCATTGTGACGTTATGTAAAACCTCGCCGCTTTATTCTTTGCCGCCGCAAGCCTGTATATTGTAAAGTGTGTTGGTGAATAAAATGGATAAAGGCAGATAGAGATATGTGTGTGGGCGGCTGCAGAGGAAGGTCTAAAGACCAAGCATTCAATCAACCCACCTGTTTTGATAGCGTGTCCACCGCTATGTTGGCACAGTGAGAAAGTGAATTCTTCTTTTGCTTTTTTTTGCTTTTTTTTTTTGGGTGCTTTTTCTCCCAGACACCTTTTCATCCAGGTTCGAGCTGCATCCGTGTTCCACCTTCAACAACCTGCCTTTCCTTTCCTTTCCTTTCCTTTCCTTTCCTTTCCTTTCCTTTCCTTTCCTTTCCTTTCCGTTCATCACGTCTAAGAGCCGTGGCAGGAAAAAGGGAGCCACGCCTTCCGGACGCCAATTTCCACGCGCGTTTTTGCGCTGCGTTCAATTTCAATTTCACACGCGGCGCGCGCTCACGCGGCGCGGCCCATGGATTTGCTGCTCATAATTACCAGGCCGGCGTTTTAGCTCCGACGGCGAAATGCTGCCTCATACAATCACTTTGTTGTACAAGTGCTATAGGTGATGCATCCATTTGTTCATTTGCAATTTCTGCTCTGTATTGCTCTGCCTCTTACACAAACAGTGACAAACACAGGTTATATAAAGCGGCGCGGTGTGCGCCCTGCACTCTCCCTGGTTTCATTTAGCCCTTTATCTGGCCAGAAATTGGCTGCATTCAGGAGTGGAATGGATGTAATAATTGCATGCACTCTATAACATGCTCCGTAAATGTGTTTTTTCGGGGGGGGGGAAAAAAAGGGCAGGTTTCAAGGTATTCCTAATGGCTTTCTGCCAAGGATTGGAGGTTCCACTCTCGACGCATTGTTTGTTCCGCCGCAGCCAAATGTAGATCCCCTCCCTCGCCGCGCATTTGCCACCCCGCGAGGGAGGCTGACATAGGGGCGCTCCGGGAGGAAACCTTGGCCAGGGCCTGACTCTTATTCTACGCGACAATGGCGGGGCCTCGGCGACGTTACGTTTACGGGGGCCACGGACGGTTGGCGAAGCTTTTTTTTTTTTTTCGTACTGTTACGGCCCTGAGGGGGTGCTCTTGGGACTTCATCTGTACTGCTGTCCAGTGTACTGGTTGGTTGTGTTTTCTTTCAGGTGCTGATAGCTGATTAGGTGCACCTAGCCGGTGCATTGGCTATATAGGCCCGCCTACCCCGATGTATCGGCGTCTCTGCTCTGCACACCGACTTGGGGCTGCTGCCGCAGCTGCTGCGTTGTCTTTTTTGTTATTGCTCTTTTTCGTTATTCCGCAATGACAACATACATCTTCAAATCATTCATTGCATCCATCCACTTGCACACACTACTGACACTCACACCCATACTACATTCCTTTTTCTAAACATTTGGTTTAATTAAACATGTTTTGAACCTTGATTTTTGGCGTGCGCATCTCCGTCTTTGTTGCGGCTCTCGAGCCGGCCGTAACAGTACGATTCGGGTGCGCCGCGGAGATTTACGCCACAGGACGATCTCGTCGACCGAGGTGTAAACGCCGCTTTCGTGGCCCCTCCCCCCCACGCGACGCCACGCGCCGCGCTGCTCGCAGGCGATCTTCCCTTCCGATTCGCGTTAAGAATGCGGATGCCGGTGTGAATATTCAGCGCCCGCTGTCGTGTCTCGGCTCTCGCGCCGGGCATCATGGAATTATGTATTCTGCGTCGCACTGCGTGTGTGAATTGGCTTTCGTGGTTATAAGGTCGAATATCATGCGCGCTGATTAGAATAACAGTGGCCGACCGAGCTGCATCGCGGACGCCCTGTGAAACAAAAGCTTGGGGGAATAGTATGTGTGTCAGGGCAGGGGCGGCCATGTGTGTGCGTGCGCGTGCGTGCGTGTGTATGTGTGTGTGTCTCTCTCTCTCTCTCTCTCCGTCTGACTGCGGCAGTGTTCGTGCGCTCCTCTCCCCGTGTCAGCGGGGCTGTGTGACTGAGAGGCACTGTGGATTACGTACACTGGGGGCCAATGGGTCAGTGGATAAGAAGTCTTCTCTGTTACCACAAATCCACAGATTAAACGCAGCGTCGAGAGCGAGTGCCGCCCCGGAGGGCAAATGGGTCTGAAAACACGACTCGGAGAGAGAGAGAGCTTTGGCTTAACCCCCTCTGCCACCGCCGAGCCACGAGGCAACATATGAGCGGAGTGACTTCTCTTAAAGTCCCCCCACCCCTCCCCCCACCCCGCACGACAGCGAGGCCCTTTTTAAATACATCCGGGTCATCCAGGGGTTATTGGTAGTGTTGCTGACATGATATCTTAATTGGAAAGTTAATCCCAGGCTGGGCCAGCTGACTCCGAGGGAAAACAGTCCTGCCATGTGGGGAGGAAGGCAACCGAATCGCTGCCGCCGAGGCGGGCGGCCTGAGAGCACGCACGCGGCGCTGGCAGCATCCTCCTGCTTTGCCGAGATCTGCCTGCCTGCCTGCCCTGGGCAATGCACTGTATTCATTAGTATTGTTTTGCACTGTTTTACTTTTACCGCCTGTTCAAGTGATTTGAAGAGACGCGGCGTATTACCGACAGATCAGAGGGGGGAAATACACTGGCGGGGTGAGACGATGCGCTCCCTTCTCCGACTGGCATCGCCACCACGCTTCGTGCGGGCAGACTCCCTCACGTACCCCTCCGCGCGCGTTTGCGTCCACCTCAGTGGGCTCGCCGATGCGAGGAAACCGCGGCGGCGAGGTGAGGAGCAGATGGAGGGGCGAGCGGCGTTTCGCGGACGGGGAGAGGAGTGGCGGGATGGCCCGTTTTGCGACGGGCTCGCGGAGCGTCTCGTCTGCTCCAGTGATCCCGGGGAATCTGGGTCATTTCCAGCCCGCTCGCATGGAACTGGAGCCCGCGCCTCCTCTCGCTCTGCCCAGGGCCAAACCACGACCCAAGCGACACGCACACGCAAAGTGACTGGGGGTAGCCGGGACTGAGCCGGGCGTCGGTGCGCGGCGCGCCGCATCGCTCTCTCTTCATCCTTGCGGCCCCTCCCTGCGTTCGCCGGGCGCCTTTCGACCGCAGCCCGCCCGCTGAAACGGACGCGTCACGTGCGGCTTTGTCTTCGCAAGGTGACGCGGTGTCGTTTCTGGTGGCGTCACATCTCCGAGCGGAGGCGACGGAACGACAAAAACAACCTGTTTTTATTGGGGAAATCTGCCGCCGAACTGGAGTTGGAGGTGGCGGACGCTGTTACGGGGGAAGGAAAGGACAGAGAGCAACAAACAAGATTACAGCAAACACACACGCGCATGCACACAAACACGCACACACACGTTGCACAATCGGTGGGGCAAAACCTGAAATTGCAACTCCACTTCCAGAGACCCTGCAGGAGACAGAGACAGAGACAGAGACAGAGACAGACAGAGAGAGAGAGACAGAGAGAGACAGACAGACAGACAGACAGACAGACAGACAGACAGACAGAGAGACAGAGACAGACAGAGAGAGAGAGAGAGAGACAGAGACAGAGAGAGACAGAGAGCGACAGAGAGAGACAGAGAGAGACAGACAGACAGACAGACAGACAGACAGACAGAGAGACAGACAGACAGACAGAGAGACAGAGAGAGACAGAGAGTGACAGACAGACAGACAGAGAGACAGAGAGAGACAGAGAGTGACAGAGAGAGAGAGAGAGAGATGGATAAAGACTTGTTCACATGTAATAGTAATTTGCAGGAAAGATTCATTTGAACAATCTGCTCAAGTTTCAGTTTTGTGAAGTACAGACAAGTAGATTATGTTTTATTTACGTATGAAATCG
This sequence comes from Malacoctenus gilli, assembly GCA_032164315.1. Taxonomy (NCBI): domain Eukaryota; kingdom Metazoa; phylum Chordata; class Actinopteri; order Blenniiformes; family Labrisomidae; genus Malacoctenus; species Malacoctenus gilli. Next base: position 915,206 of record JASSRZ010000050.1, on the reverse strand, counting down.
AGAGAGATAGAACACATTTGATGACAAAAAAATACTGCAAAAAGAGGCAACTAATATAGATCTGATTGTGCTCTATGATTGAATGATTGTTTTTAAGTTCCAAAGTTTGTCCTTGGCTTTGGAAACAGCAACTCGATTCAATCCGATTTGAACAAACATTTAAAACCTTCGTTTTTTCTGCCTCCTTGTAGTTTTTCCCTCTCCCAGTTTAACTCACGGAAATCCCTCCAATGGGCCTTCTCGCATGTGCAACGGGGTGACGTCTCATAGCTACCATCGCTTATACAGGCCAATAAGGACCTCAGAGCCCATCGGGGGTGGGGGGGGGGGGGTTTGAATCACTTTTACAGGTTTGAACTGAGCTGGGTTAGAAGAAGGAACCGGCATGTCCGAGTCCCCCCACCCCACCCCCACCCCACCCCTCGGACCCGAGTTTGCGTTCGAGGATCGCAACCAGCGAGGGGGAAAACGACGTGTTTTGAATGAGCTCCACTGTGTGGCGGGCGCCGGATTGGGGCGGAGATCTCGGTGTCAGGAGGCCGACGGCCTCTGGCACAAGTGACACAGGCCCGAGCTCACTCGCGACGCTTTCGACACACAACTTTTCATTCTTGGGTGCAGCAGGGCACAACAACCAGAAGGACTCACGCGAAGCAATTTAAAAAAAAAAAAGAAAGAAAATAGAAAGGAAGGAATGAAAAAGGGGGGGGGCGGTGAGTTTGGATGCTTCAATGCGAAAGCCAACGTGTTTTTTTTTTCTGTGAAGTAAAACCAGCAAGAATAAATAAATTTCAAAAAAAATAAAAATAAACACACAGAGGCTTCATTTTTTTTTCAGGATTCGACTCGTTTCAGTCGAAGCAGACGTGTTGCTTACACCGTCTGGCCTCCGATTGTTATTTCCAGCCCTCCGTTTAAGGGATCCAAAACTCGCCGATGTTTTATTGATGCGCGCTTCCTCGAAAAAAGTAATGCAGTCCTTGTAAATTTAGGTTGGGGGGCGGGGGGGGGGGGAGGGCGAAGAGCCTGCAGGAATGAAATATTCACAGGCGGCTAAATATTTCAGAGCAGCACCTTGTCGGCCGCCCTCACAATTTACTTCCCCTGCTTCCTCCGACGGAGATCTTATCCTTTATTTACCACTCGCTGGTGTTATACGGGTGAGTGATTAGTGACCCCGATAGACGGGGGGAAAAAAAAAAGTTCAATTTTCCTGATCTCTGCAGTTCCTCTCCGCTGTGACTGTGAAAAACGCTCGGAGAAGGGCGCCGCGGCCCTGTGTTGGTTTTGGCCAACGCGGAGCACATTGTGGCAAAACACAATAAAAAAAAAGAAGAAGAAGAAGAAAAAAAAAGCTCGTTCCTTCTAATAATTTAATAATTTAGTCTCGCTTTCATATCCGTGGCGAGGGGTTGCTGTTCTCGGTGAACCAGCCGGAGAATGAACAGCTTCCTGTGCAGAAGGCGTTTCATAACCCCGCATCCACTGTCTATAATTCATGCAAAAAGATCCCGAGGGGGCTCCAGCTTGAGTGTGTGGGGCGTGCATGCGAGCGAGAGAGAGAGGGGGGGGGAGAGAGAGAGAGAGAGAGAGAGAGAGGGGGGGGGATGTGCGTGTGTGTACGTCTGTGTGTCTGCGTCTGTGTTTGTGCGTGTGTGTGATGAGCGCGCGCGTCAGGGGAGGGGGGGGGGGGGTATCTGTGAAAATAATATCGGGCTTTTCCGTCAGAATGAACTTTACTACTGTACCCAGCCATGAAATAATCTGACCCGACACTTCAAACCATCTGCGCTATCTATCCGCCCTCTTATTTACTAAATCAGCCTGTGCACAAAACGGAGTGTGTCTGATACTAAACCCGGAGTAGCCTGGCGGGGGCCTGGCGATAATCCTATACACACAAATGTTTTCTCTCCCTGCGCGCGGGTTTTACTCGCCGCCGACCGGACGCAGGCACGCGGCCGCCCTGCGCTGACTTAACCGCATGGAGCCTACTGTAAATAATAATAATAATAATAAAAAGAAAAAGGTGCAGGGGGAAAACGACGCTGCCGGCTGGAGTCTGCTCGCGCGCGTGTGCGCGTGCACGCTACCAAATAAAAGCAAAAATGTTGACATCTTTTTTTTCTCTTTTAAAAAAACAAAAAAAACCCCCAATAAACACACACACTCACACACACACACATACACACACACGTACTCCATATAAAGGAGCGACTCTTCATAATGACCCGCGCGCTGATATAATTTATTGTGGTTAATAAATAAAGACTTTGGCGAGGCTGAAAAATGTAGGAAGTCTCGACGAACTGCTCAAGGCTGAGTTGACTGCAAATTTCACAGTCTCGTTGAAAAGCTAAGATAAAGGCGACACTCACCCTTTCAGAAGTAATAGCCACACTTCTGTTTTCAGGCGCGTGTCTGTCGAAATCCATTGAGCATCGGTCTGAAAAGTCCTAAACAATAAATATACCTCAACGGGTCTGTAATGCTTCTTTTTTTTTTTTCCAAAATGTGTAACGTGTCATTATACCAGCCCTGGTGAGATTAATGGACGTCTCTGCTACAATAAACTAGCTTTTTAAAATCCAAATTAAACACAGAGTCCTTCTTTCTCATATATATATATATA
>JASSRZ010000050.1:876991-890013 GCA_032164315.1 Malacoctenus gilli | reverse complement strand
GTGTGTGTGTGTGTGTGTGTGTGTGTGTGTGAGAGAGAGAGAGAGAGAGAGAGAGAGAGAGAGAGAGAGAGAGAGGGGTCACCTCCACCAGGTGTGCGCCGTCTTTGTTCACACAGACTGAAACATGAAAGAATAGTCAACACTTTCTGTTTGAGTGAAGGATTATGAAAAGAGAGAGAGAGAAAAAAAAATCGCAGGAGCTGCTGCAGGCACTGAAATCCCTTTTCAAGTCCGAGAGTCGAAAAGAGAGAAAAGTGATCGTGAAAATGATTTATGTGCTGGGGCAGGGGGGGACGCGGGGCGCGCGTGAACACGCGCGCACAAGTACGCTTCGCTAATAAACGTGGAGAAAATGAAGGAAGCTCTTTGAAGGTCACTTGTGGAATTATTTGCTCACTTTCTGGGCAGCGTTAAAGTGACTTTGCTCGCTGGGGAGGAGTAGGAGGGGGGGGGGGATTTGGTGCTCCTTGGCAGCTACACGCTTGAAACCTGATCCGAATGGCAACAGCTTCATATTTCAAAACATTAAAAACGTGCTCCAAAACCCTTCGAGAGACGCTTTATTTATTTTTTTTTGGCCTGCACTAATTACCGACAGCGGAGGATGCACGCTGTCATGTCCCACACACGACCCGCCCGGGAATAAGAACGACATTGGGGATTTCACTCTTGAAATTGAGTGAGACTTGTTGTGGGACGATAGAGCCGGTGCTCGGACAGTAAATGGAAAATAAATAAATAAGCAGGTTTTTAATTGGTCGGATTTTAAAGTTGTCACGCTTTTACGCACATTGGGTGGGAAAAACACATCGTTCATGCTATTTATTGACCAGTCTTCTAAAAAGTTCAACGCGCCCTTTTTGTAATGCTTTGGGTTTTTTTTTTTAATTCCTCACCTTTTCGATTGCGCCTCCGACGGATTTCGGTCCCTCTGCCGCCTGTTTTTGAACCAGTTGCTGACCTGGGTCAGGGAGAGTCCTGTGATCTTGGCGAGGTTCCTCTTCTCGGCCGGAGAGGGGTACCGATTCTGATTGTACAGATCCTTCAGCGCGTTCCGCGACCTCTCCTTGAAGCAATACACCGTCTCCTCGCCGTCCCAGATAGTCCTGGGGAGAGGGTACTTTCTCCGGATCCGGTACTTGTCCACGGCGCCCAGGGGTCTCCCCCGCGCCTTCTCCGCCTCGGTGTACCGGGCCTTGTACCACAGGTCCTGCAGGAAGGTGTGGTTGGACGGACTGAAGCTGTGGTTCTCCAGGATACTGTACAGCTCCTGGTAGCGAGCCTGGTGGAAGGCGACGAGCGCCTGGGCTTTCAGGATGCTTTCGTTGCCGCGGAGCAGGTCGCTCTGGGGCAGCGACCACAGGAACCTGGCCAGCCGGTCCACATTGCCGCCCTGCTGCAGCGCCTCGCACACGCAAGCCACTTGCTCCGGGGAGAAAGCCAGGGAGGAAGCGGCGCTCACCAACAGCTCCGTGCGCACCGCGTCAGCGTTGGGAGTCGCGCGCTCCATGGACAACTCCGACGCGTCCAGCGCCACAAGCTTGATGCACTCCCGCGGATCCACCTCCTTCACATTTTCCCTCTTGATGTCATTTGCTGTTGTGACTTCTCCGGCAGAAGAAGAAGACATTTTTTTTTTTTTTTTTTTTTGCTTTGAGCCTTCGCTGGTAAAGTCACTCCTCCCAGCTCGATCAGGTTACCTCCTCGCCATGCGAACGCGATCGGATATCTGACAGCAGCTGTAAGGAGATCTCTCTCTCTCTCTCTCTCTCTCTCTCTCTCTCTCTCTCTCTCTCTCTCTCTCTCTCCCTCTCTCCCCCCTTTTCCTTCCAACGTGACTTTTACTCTGCGGGGACTGGAGCTGGAGGGAGACACACTGGGGTCTATCTGCGGGAGAGACACGCGATTGGCCGCCGAGGGCCCCATAAGGGAGGAGCGAGTGGGGATTCGGACGCGAATGTTTGGTCTCCAGCTGTCAGTCATTTTAACTTTCCAGCAGGCCAATATTTCCCGCAGCTCACCTGTGCAAGGTGAGTGCTATTGGGACCGTGGGAACGAGATATCCTTGTTGTCTGCATTGTCAGGAGCTCCTTTCAACGCACACAGTCGCATAAAGGCATTTTTACTCGCATATCAAGATTGGACATCCACCGGGAGAAGCAATCCGGGGAGTGTTTTCGCTCATTGTTCTCATTCTAAACGTTTTGAAGTACCCAGCACAACAATAAGCAAAGGTTGAGGAGCCATTTCTGCACGACTCGCTTTAACCCGGTGATTTTTAGGTGCAGAAGCACGCAGTGCCTTTATTTATAGTTTCAGCTCGTACTCTAACTGTCTCTGTAAATTAAGCCTCTACAAAAAATATCCACACTTCCATGCGTGGAGATAATATAAATAATGATAATCAGATGTATGACGTTGATAAAAAAAAATATTTGGAGATAGTCTTGTATCTATAATGAGTCTGGATCACAAACGAGCCAATAAACAATTTTCATATGTAAATAACCGATTCATCGTTTTGTTTGATGTCTGACAGTCTGTAAATGAAAATAAAGGTCTAATTATGCACCAAACAAAGCGGTCTGTCCACAAGTGGCTCCGAGATAAAGCAACTACACTGTCACTCACTTACTATCGTTATGATCAATTGAACTTATGTGTCACAACTTGATTTTCATTTAAAAATACAGCAACAGTAAAACTGAGAGCATATATCCTGAGCATGTATTCGCCACCAAATGTTTCCAGTTTTTCTTTCAAACTAAACTCTGATAAGTCCTGATTGGTTCAGTGTCACGTGCGTGTCTGTGGTCGCTCACAAGAAACCATTTTTGTCGTTATAATTTCATCAAGCAAACAAACTAAAGGCCATACATGCTTATATTTGTAATCCAGGGTCGATTTATTCCCTCCAAACAGATGCGCGTTCACCCAGAGACCATGTGAAGTCACGAGCCCGCAGGAGCAACATCTGGCTTGATTTTTTGGTCCTAATTAGGTTCCACTTTGGCTTGTTTCAGATCGTGGAGCATATACTGTACGTGGTTACGGCGCGAGCTGTAACCAGGAGCAGCTTTTTACGCTCTTCGTCCTTCGTATGAAAATGCTTTACTCGTGATTTTTTTTGCCTCAGACCCCGTGGGACCCCCGCGAGGACCCTCAGCGTTGCGCCGAGCGACCCCAGTTTGACCACCGCCACGGGCAGCGGTCGTCGTTCTCCCGGAACCACTTCGACGTTCGGGACGTTTCCCCCGTCGGAGCGCTTTGAGTGTGACGCAGCAACTTGCCGCTTTCGCTGTCAGGGGGAGCCGACTCGTTGTTGTCATCCGCGGTGGGAGCGCGCCGCTCGGACAGAGATGGACGACCAGGGCTGCCCCCGGTGCAAGACCACCAAGTACAGGAACCCGTCGCTGAAGCTGATGGTGAACGTGTGCGGGCACACGCTGTGAGTATCCTCGCGCCCCGCGCGGGGTTCAGGCTCGTGCACCCCCAAAACACCGCCGCGTCTCCTCCTCAAGCAAAACAACACAGCAGAACTCTGAATGCTTGAACGTTACAACACGATACATGGCGTATGAGGAGCTTGAGATCGGAGCTGTCGGGCTCTGACGTTCATGTGTTCGAGTGGTGGAGCTCCTGAGAACTGCACAGCTGATGTGTGTTCATGAAAGTGTGATGAATGACACCACATCAGCAGTCGCGCGACAGGCGGGAAAGAGCTTGGTGTTCGTCCCTCTGTGTGGTAAGATACTGTTCATTAGCAGGGTGTTCATAAGCTGCCGGCGCTAACAAAGCCCACAGGGCTCCTTGTTAATACTGTCAGTCTGTCAACAGGCCAATCTGATTATGACCAGTGTGATGGTCGGTGTGCACAGTGTGCTGTGGCACCACGACAGCGAAGCTGTGTCACCAGGAAGGTTTGTTGAATAGAATCAGTGTCCGTCTCGAATGCAGACTTGTGCTGTCAACAGGCCGACAGAACCCAGACTCGCGTTCCAAAGAGTCCTATTGGCTGCATCGATCAGGCGCTCGATAAAACAGACCAGCCTGCGCTCGCCTGCTGCTGATCTGGAGTCGGCTGAGCTGGAGATGCAGCTGTAAGAATCCGGGGAGAAAAACTCCTTCCAAAGCCTCTCCCGCTCGCACTGGAAGTACACGAGAACTTCACGTCATCGACTGCTCCCTGAATTTGAACCCTTCGTTGTCGGGCGGTGACGCCGCTCAACGCGGCGGCACCTGCAGTAAACCATCCCCGGCATCCGTGCCTGATCCACAGCAGGACTTTGCGCCTTTAACTGAGCAACCCTGTGGCTGAAAACATGAGCAGAGAGACGCAGCAACCAGTGTCACATCATTGAAGTTAGCCCACGGTGCTTCTCAGTCAGGACCATGTGCGCCTCCCGCTCAGAAGCTGCTGAAGCTTATTTATCTCTCTTGTACTCCCTGAACCTCTTGGGGGGGGGGTCTGCTCCGATGGATGGACCGCCCCAGTGGTATTCGCTCGTTGTTACTTAAGAGAGTCACCTTCTTGTCAGTTCTTGGTAAACCTGCGCGGTGAATCCTGCCCTTGCTGTTTGGATGGGGGGGGGGGGGGGTGTCATGGTTCTCCGGCAGCATTATGCAGTGGCGGCAGGTCGCTTGACGAGCGCATCGCTTCGACCCCGTCCGTTTATTGACCGTACCTTTCAGGAAGTGGCCGTGCTTTGTCATCAGGTCAGCGGGCTCATAACTCACCGCCTGTGTCGGAATGCGGGGGGGGCTACACGCGGAAAATTGAAAAGGATTCTGCAGTGAGGCAACTTGGGGAGATGTCCTCGCCCCGGGGGTGGGGGGGGGGGGTCACCTTGGGGCTGCTCCTCGGGGCTGTTGATTTTATGCGCCGCTCCCAAACCGCTGCACTCTCGAAACCGTATTAGTATTTTCCTCACAGATGTTATTTGGGCCCGTTTTCTTCCAGCGGGTCCCGCTGAAGGATGTGGCGGCCCCAGAGTGTGGTTCAATTTCACACTGACTGATTTTCCCATTTGGTGTAATCAACTCATCTGCACGGCAAAAGTGAGCAAGAACGGCAAAGATAGGAGACGAAGCCGAGAAGTAAAGGAAACTATATGCATGTAAACGGCGTTTGCACGCGACCGTAGTCCGACAGATGCTACTGCGTGAACCTTGGTGCCTTTTAACCTCCTGTTGCCCTGAAAAAAGACAGTGAAATGAGAGAAAGTTGGTACTTTATGGGCGTCCTCATCCTAACCGTGGCTGACGACAGGCTGCCAGTCATGGTCATCATGGTCAATCGTGGCGTTTTAAAGGAGACCAACAGAGGATGTTGGCTGTGCCGATGCTCCTCCGACGGGGACTTCAGTGTGTCAGGAGAAAAACAGCAGCTGATCTCGTAAAATCCAATCCCTGTAGGCAAGTTTGTTGGTGGTAAAGTCTGAAAATGACAACTTGCGGCTGCTGATTTGCGTATTTGTCATCCTTAGTCAAAATAGGGGGTTGGAACGCAGTAACGAGGCCCAAAACTGAGCGTGGAAGATGAGTGAGAGCGACCGCACTGCAAGCGATGGCTACGAGAACTTGTTGCTGGCTGATATTTTCAGAATCTGTTTGAGAAAGTTCCACACCGCTTTCTGAAATGACAACGAGGAAGTGCGACAACTTTAAAGTAGATACAATCCCTCCTATGATGATGCCCCCTTGGAGCCTTGAAGTGTCACGCGAAAGACACGGACTGCCCGCTGGTCTCCCGCCGGGCTCGCTGGAGTCGCCGTCCGTTCCGGGCTGGCCAGCCTTCGGCGCTGCGTTGCATTATTAAGCCGCTCGGCGCGTCTAAATTTAAACCCCAGCGCGGCACATTTTGTATCCCTGTCACCGGGGGCATTTGATGGCGCGGTTATTTATTACCTGCGCGCGATGACACCGGGCTCCGTGTCCTCTGGCATTCGACGCTGGACGCAGGCCCTGATGGTCGTAGTTCAGCCGTCCTGTGACGGGTGGAGGGGAGGACACGGCCAGGCTGGCGGGACGAGCATACTTCATGGAGTAGAAACTAAGTTCCCCCCCCCCCCCTCGTGTGACGGTTGTAAAGGGGATTTTAGGTTGACGTGCCTCGAGTCGGGTCGGAGCGGGTTTCGGGGGCGCCTGCCACTGCAGCTGTCACGACCGCGCTGCGTTTTGCACAATAGGAAGAGCCGTGATTAAAGGTCGCAGTGAGACAACCAAAGGAAAGAATGTGCGCCTGAAACTTGGCTGATTTTTTTTTTTTTTTTTTTTTTTTGCCGCGTCGTGTCTGAATCTCTGGCCGGATCCTTTTTTACTTCGACGGATGTCGCTTCCTCGGAGAAGCAGGCTTTTAACTGACTGTTCCAGGTCAGGAAGTCGTTCGGACAAGTCCGAACCAGCAGCAGCAGCAGCAGCGCTATGAAATAAAACGCCGCGCAGTGATCACAGGAAGCTCTTCTGTGCCGAGACAACAGACGCCGAGTGGTGGACAAAAGACAGTCAAAAGCAACAGGAACTAGAGTTGCCACGATACCAAAATGAGTAACCACGATACTATACCAAACAAAGTATCACGGCTCCGGGTAGTATCATGATACCGCGGCCCTTTTTTAATTATTATTTTATTATTATTATTATACTTATAAATACTTAGCAATTGCTTATAATGTTGTTTGTTGCATCATAAACATAACACTGGTGAAGTAAAAATTGAACTGAAACAAATATTGTCATGGACAAAAGCCAAAATAGTTCCAAATGCAACTTTTGGAGTTTTGTTTTTTTAAATTGTGGTGTGACCGCAGTGAGTCACCGCTCGTTCCCGATGCTTCTGCCATGCCGAGCGTGTTGTATGCTTTTGTTATCTAAAGCTGTGCTGCTTTTTCATGGTGAGACCGCTTGTTTGTTTTTGGGTTTTTTTGCCAAACTATTTATGGTAGCGGAGCTGACTTGATAGACTTCCTTCTTGCTGGTAAAAACAGCCAATCAGCTTTAAATACAGGCGGGCCCAGTGTGCGGAAACAGCCTATCATATCCCCCGGACGTCACTCGTAAGCTGCAAACAGCCAATCACTCAGCAGCTGTGTAGTTAGGTTGCAATATTAGCCGTGTGGGTTGGTTGACAGGGAGAAGCCTGCAGTGGGAAGCCGGTGGGAGAGTAGAGGTGGGCTGCGGACGCTACTACTGGCACCGGGTGGCAGTAATCCATGGTAGTACCATCGTCTCTAAATTGTAGTATAGCAGGAACCGCTATGATTTGGCACCACGGTGTGGACACCGAACAGGAACACCGAATTAGTTTTACAGCCTAGGGAACAAAAACCAAAGCATGGAGCGTTTTTGGGATGCTGCAGGTGTTGCAGGTCTGGGGGTCAGAGCAGCTTCGCATCCAGCTCAGAACATCCACGCCCAAATGCCGCGGGGGGGGGGGAGGTGGGGCTGGATCAGGTTAGCAGACAAACGCACGGGGAAAGAAACTCCTGTCCACGGGGCCGTTTGTTCTCCACAGTAGGACGGGGTAAAGATGCCGACAATGTCACCAAGGGGGTGGTGGTGGTGGGGTGGTGGTGGCGGAGTCTCTTTGCTGAGCCAGGACCCTGTTTACCTTCCTCTTACCACCACCACCACCTCCCCCCACAACCCCCACCCCTCCCCTGACCTGCTGACAGCTGCAGATGGGAGAGATAGGAGCAGCCCGGAGCTGCGAGCGGGACAGGTGAGCAAGCGAGGGAGGGAGGGTGGAGTTGGGAGTGTTCAGGCAGCCGCAGCAGCCCTGGGAGACGGCGAGCTGCTACGGATCTGTCTGGGCACTTCAGCGTCTGCCCTGCGTCGCGTAAGCCGGGTCGGCATCGGCTGGGAGTCCCCCCCCCCCCCATTCGATTCCGATTCCCAATGCGCGTGCAATCTGAGAGCTGTTGCAGAGAGCGCGAGCCTCTGGCGACAAAAGTACAACCAAAAGTCTCTTCCGTCCTTTTTAGGTGGGCACAACTTTGCTCTAGAGTTACACAGGATTTCCCCCCTTCGGGGAGGGGGGGGGGTTCTGTTGTGTGGTCCATTTATGGGGCAAGGGGGCAAGCTACGCCCCAATCCTCGCCCGTGTTTGATGAATGGGCTCTTTGTGGGCCTGTGGAAACAAGCCGAATCCCTCCATCCACCTCCATATGGCGAGGCCTATAGATCTCCTGTAGCCCGGGGGCCGCGGCGAACATCTGCCTCTTCCAGGGGGCTCCTCGGCGCTCCGGAGCGCCAACTGGACGGCGCAGATGTTTTTCGGGGGGGCTTTCGTTTTTTTGTTCCACCGCCTCGTGCGAGCGGGAGGCCCGGCAGACGGCATCGCGCCCTGCAGCGCGTCATTTGCGGCGACGCTTGGCAGGTTGGGCTTGTTTGACCCTGATCTCGAACTCGAGGTGTAAACAGCCAAACTCCATACCGCTGCAGTTTCACCTCAAACACCCTTTTTTTTTTTTTTTTTAAACGGTGCTCACGACGCCGCTGACGAAGTGAAATATCTCACCGGATGACTCGCTCCCGACTTCTCTAATCGACTCCATCCGCCGCAGCCCCGGGAACTCTCAACTTTTGGAAAGTTGTGACTCAACCGTACCGTCAATGACGCTCGGTGAAAAGTTTACTCCCCCCCCCCTCCCGAAACCCCCCCTTTGGCTTGATCTTATGACGAAAAACTGCCAAAAAATCACTTTTGGGAAGGTGGTCTGCAGCAGCGAGGCGGAGTTCTGTGGAAATAAAGCTCCACAGAGACCCAATTAATAGAGGGGAACTGTGCAAACGTTTATCCAGCCCCCCCCCCCCAACACCACCCCCCCACCCCACCCCATCACAGGAGATAAAGGATCACTCCCATTGTCCTCCCCGTCCCACTCCTCAATTGAGTGTGAGCGATGGGTAAACGCCTACCTGCATAAAGGTGCGATTGACGGCTCGGGCTCGGGATCTCGCCCTCAGGCGAGCCCCTCCCGATTGGTCGACCGCGGATTTCGACCGGAACCCTGCCCGTGCGAACCTCGGCGCCGCGGGGGAAAAAAAAAATGCGCCGCTTCTTTTTTTCCGGTTCCGAATCAGTCACGGTCGGAGGGGCCGCGCCGTCTGCCGGCGGTGCCCGTGATTCGTGGTCCGCGCGTACGAGGAAGCGAAGGCGGCCTGAGAAACTCATCACGGCTGCGCCGCTCGGCTGCATATTTTATCTTGGAAAGTAATTGTGTCCATTAAACAGATTTATAGTCAACACTTTGATCAGTAACTGCCTCGATTTCCATGGTATGTAAAAATGCGGTTTGGAGCTCTCTATATTACGTCTCGTTTAGGCGCCAGATCAGGCGAAGAGAGAGAGAGAGCATTTTTGGCCAAAAGAAGTACAGTGGAGGAGTTTGGGGGGGGGGGACACTCTGGCCTTTTCATAGTTCCATTTAAGGTTCCTAGTAACCCAAAGCTGTACGTCGGACCTTCGCGCCAACAGGCTCGACAAAAATCTGCTGCTGTCCTCTTTTTTTGTGGCTTTCCCCAAATGACATAACAGCGGTAATGATAGACTACACTGCGAGTGACTGGGCTGCTTCTTGTCTTATTATGCAACCCGACAGAAAAGACGGAGAGATAAAGAGAAATAATGCAAATGGTTTTTTTTTCCAGACAGACACGCACTCGGCCCGACGGGGGTGTCGGATTAATTTGCCCCCTCGTTTGAGAGCGGGAGGCGGCCTAATCGACATTCCGACCGTAATCCCAGCCAGCTCCGAGCACTCGGAGGAAACGATCGCGCGGCCCATTATCATCGGAGCGTCTGATGAGGGCTTGCAGACGCTCGAAAAACGCGCTCCCCCCCCCCCCCCTTTTTACGCATAGGAAAATCGCGATCCCGCAGCCACACGGGTTCACACTTGCGGCCCACTCCCAGAGGAGGGGGGGGGGGTCACCTCCGGAAAGCACCCAGGTCAGCTCGCTGCCAATATCTGCTCTGTCTCTTGTGCCCCCCCCCCCACCCACCCTACTCAGATGCGAGAACTGCGTGGAGATGCTGTTTGTGCGCGGCTCCGGCAACTGCGTGCAGTGCGACACGATCCTGAGGAAGCACAACTTCCGGGTGCAGCTCTTCGAGGACCCCACCATCGACAAGGAGGTGGAGATCCGCAAGAAGGTGCTGAAGATGTGAGTGCGGGGGGGGGGGGGGGGCTGCGAAGGGCGACCCGGGTGTGGGCCCCGCGTGTTTACGTTGTCACCCGGCGCCTCCTCCCACACCTTAAGCTACCTTTGTCTTTCTCATTACACTGTTTGTTTTGTAGACAATGAGTCTCCCTGGGGGAGGGGAGGGAGAGAAGTGTGCGTGTGTGTGTGTGTGTGGGGGGGGGGGGACTCAAACGGGAAGGCTCTTTCTCTGCCAGATTTTTACTCCTCGGCCCCTCCCTGTCTTCCGTCTCTCCTGCTCATCATTTCTTTAATAGCCCCTTAATTGACATCTAATGTGTGTCTATTAGGCAGCGTGCAGACATGGTTATTATAAAATGGTTGGTTTTAATGGAGGCTATTAATGTCAGTGAACATTTTTTCCCCATCAAGTTTTACTGTTTGCGTCATCATTTCTCTTCTTCGTCTCCTCCGGCAGATACAACAAGAGAGACTTTGACTTCCCGAGCCTGAGGGAGTACAACGATTACCTGGAGGAGGTGGAAGACATCGGTATGAGCTGGGGACCATCACATGATTGTCTGGCGGGTGGAGGGGGTCACCAATGTAGGCTAGTATTAGCTCCATCACCCCCCCCCCCCCCCCGCAACCCTCTCTGCAAGACAGGCTGACTTTTCTTTCCCGTTCAGTGTTCAACCTGTCAAACAACCTCGATGTGGAGAACACGAAGCTGAGGATGGAGCAGTACCAAAAAGAGAACAGGGATCTCATCCAGAGAAATAAGGCCAAGCTGGTACGTACCCGTGTTTGTTTACAAATCGCGACCCGGAAGCGCGCGCATCTTTTCGTCTCCCGCCGTCCTGCGAGAGGTCGGATTGAAGGATGGAGAGCAAGAAATCGTCGGAGCTCGCGTGGATCGGTTCTGAGACGGACTCTTGGCCGGCCCTGCTCCTCAGACTCGAGAGCAGGAGGAGCTGGAGGAGCTGCTGCTGCAGGAGCAGCAGGGCAGCGAGCAGCGGCGGCTGGAGGTGCTGCAGGAGGAGCAGAAGCAGCTTCAAGCCAAGAGGAAGAACAAACAGGCTCTGCTTGATGAACTGGTAAGATACGCACGCGCACACACACACACACACACACACACACACGTTTAAGGACAATCAAAGTGAAATTATGACGCTGATGTTCTAGGTCTTCCATACATACTCCAAGACACATCTGCGCACTAAGCTGTGCTCATTAAGAGCTTTTTAGCGGTCATTGTGCTGCAGACATTGTTCTCCCTCTGGGATTCCAAAGCCCGTTGGCTCCTTTGTGTTGAGCTGCAGGCTTTGGAAGTTATTGTACCCGCAGAGCAGGCTGCCGGAGGAGCATCGCTGATAGCAGCTCTAAGCTGTGTGTTTGTTTGTTTAAGGCACGGGGCCTGTTGACTGTAGGCAGATGAGATAGGCCCCACAGCCGCCCCACCCCACCCCACCCCACCCCGCCCCCCTCCCTCGGGGGCCCCCCCCAACACCTGTGCGTCATGGCGGCTCTCGGCCTACCCATGTGGAGGTGTAGCAGAGGCCTCAGACAGACGTACGACCAGAGAACAAGAGGCATAAATCTGCTCTCTTCAATAAGTTCTTGGGAAGCGGTTGATCCATGATGTCAGAGCCTGACGTCGTCATGTGACGTCTAAAAGCGTCGGGACTGTCCCAACTTTGCTGTCCGCCCTGTCAAAAAAAAAAAAAACGTCCTCTGTCCCCGGTGGACAACGTGTGCCGGCCTGCCTTCCGACAGCTCCTGCGCTTGGCAACAATCCACCGAAGAAATCGAGGCGTCCGACCTTGCGTTTAATGGAGGTGAAGGCGGCGCGGCGCACTCCAAGCAGCGTCCCCGGCTCCGCCACAGTTTTGTTAATAAACGCTCGTTACTTATGTGACTGTGAGCTCGAAAGCAGCCCGACCTGACGCTCCTTCTACTCACACAGAGATGTCTGCCCACGTTTCTCTCAATATATGCAACCTTGCACTGTCTTTCCTTCAGAGCACAATGTTTCTAATCAGGCTTTTTTTTCTCTTCCTTTTCTTCCTTCCTCTGGAATACCAATCTCACCGAACCCCCGAATCTCGTTTGCGTCACCAGGAGCATTCCCAGCTTCCTGCCACCCTCCTGCTTGCCCAGCACAAGGCCCGAGCCGCCCAGCTGGAGACGCAGATCGAGCAGCAGAAGCAGGTGGTGAAGCCCACCAACATATTTTCTACTGGAATCCAAATGGTAAGTGTCCAGTCTGGAGAAAGTGACTTTTTAGATGCTCTGTTGGTGCTTACCTCGGTGCTTACCCACTAAAGTGGGATGTATGCCATAATGATCATGAATGTCCGGAAAGAAAGGCCATTGTGTCTATAAAGAATCTGTTTTCAGGTGTGTGCGTGTGCGTGTGCGCGTGCGCGTGCGTGTGTGTGTGTGTGCTGGGTGTGCGTGCGTGTGCTGGGTGTGCGTGCGTGCGTGTGTGCTGGGTGTGTGTGTGTGCGTGCTGGCTGTGTGTGTGTATGCGTGTGTGTATGTGTGCGTGCGTGCGTGCGTCAAGCGTGCGTGCGTGCGTGCGTGCATGTGCTGGGTGTGCGTGCGTGCGTGTGCTGGGTGTGCGTGCGTGCGTGTGTGTGTGTGCATGCGTGCGTCAAGCGTGCGTGCGTGCGTGCGTGCGTGTGCTGGGTGTGCGTGCGTGCGTGCGTGTGTGTGCGCGCGCGCACGTGTGCTGGCTGTGTGTGTGTATGCATGTGTGTGTGTATGTGTGTGCAGGCTGTGCGTATATTTGTGCACGTGTGCTGGCTCTGTGTGTGTGTGTGTGTGTGTGTGTGTGTGTGTGTGTGTGTGTGTGTGTGTGTGTGTGTGTGTGTGTG
>JASSRZ010000050.1:861608-876891 GCA_032164315.1 Malacoctenus gilli | reverse complement strand
GTGTGTGTGTGTGTGTGTGTGTGTGTGTGTGTGTGTGTGTGTGTGTGTGTGTGTGTGTGTGTGTGTGTGCACCTGTGCGCGTGCTGGCTCTGTGTGCGTGCGTGTGTGTGTGCGTGCACTGATCCAAAGGAGGAAACCTTGAACTGAATTTTGTTGTGACCTGCTGCTACTGTAAACTGTATTAACTGAATGTACTTGTGTTGAAAGAGAGGTGGGCTGGGCGGGGGTGTCGGCATGGGGGTGCACCACCCAACCATCATGACTGGAAAAACACTGGTGGAGTGGCTTCAATACTCCATCTGAATACCTGCACGGGTTTCCTCCTTCGACCGCTCCTCGCTGTGTTATTAGTGCTTCTGTGTGTGTGTGAGTGACACACCACATTCTCCTTTGTTTCCAAACCACTGAGGCTCTCCACCATGCTCGACCATGAGAATAACAGAGAACTGAGTGACAATAAACAAGGAAAATGCCCGTTAGTCAGATGGTCACATCCAACCTCTAACATCTCCTCCAACAACTAACCCTAACCCCCCGAGCCCCCCTCCAGCTATAAAGCTCACAGCTCTAAGTATTTGTAGTATTTTCATTGACTGTGGGCTTATTTAACTCTCAAAAATGACCTTGGTGGCTCTGAGCAGTTCAGGTTGGGGAGGGACTTTGGGAAGATGCTAATACAAGCTTTAAATGGGGGGTACTTTTTGGCAGTGGAGGGGTGACAACGATCCAGACCTTCCAAAGGAGGATGTTCCTCCGCGTCCGGTGTGTGAACAGGCCCGTCAGCCCTTCGATCACGTTGGCCCCAAGCGGGCAGTGTGTCCCACGGAGGATGGGGGGGGGGGGCTCTGGGCCCCCCCCGGGGACGCTCTGGGCCTGCGGCGCTCACGTCCGCGTCTGCAGAGACCTTCCGCTCGGCTGTCGTTCCGGTTTTCAGTCGTTTATTTTCATTTTACTGTGATGAGACAGGCTGTGTCATCATCCCCCCCCCCCTGCTGTAGCCCTCATGGCACGGTTGTCTTCCCACAGTTCAGTGGTGCATGGGAGAGATATCTGCTGAGTGCTCGCCTCATGTCAAGATGGGACTTGATTTCGACAGGCTCGGGTTCAGGAGAGCTCTCTCTTTGTGAGGAGCCCGCGATCTCGTTCACCGGCCGCTGCGAACGCGCCGACCGGTTTCCAAACGAGGAATGTGGCGCTCTGCCTTCTCCATCAAGAGTGCGAAGCCGAACTTGCTGATGGAGAGAGTCGCGCGGCGCGACCGTGTTGCTCTTGGCTCCTCGCGGGGCTCTTTTTTCCCCCTCGCTCGCCTCCCTCCTTTCCCATCCCCGATCTCCCCGTCGGCGGAGGACCGAGGCCTCTCGCCACGCATCTGCTCCGACTTGGACTGGAAGACGCGAGTCGGGGGAGCGCGCGGGTTTGGATTTCCCCCTCACCTCGCGGTCCGCGAGGATGACTCCTGTTTGACTTGGGGAGCTTTCAGCGCAGAGCGGCAGATTCCTGCAGATCGCTGGAATTCGTTCATCTGCGAGCTTGCGGTCCTTCGCTCCGAGCGGGAGGTTCAGTTTTTCCTCCGCACAAATTGGAAGAGACCAATGTGAAAACACATATTTAAAGACGAGACAGCCTCTTCAGTGCCAGCCATATAGTCCTTTTACAGCTTTCTTTTTGCAGCATCTCGAAACCTTACTGTGAGCTCAGTAGAGTTGTCGCGACACCAAAATGAGCAACCACGATACTATACCAAACAAAGTATAACGGTTCCAGGTAGTGTCATGATACTACAGCCTTTTTTTTTATTAATGATATTAATAATATTATTATTTTATTATTATAGTTATAAGTACTTATCAATTACTTACAATGTTGTTTGTTGCATAATAAACACAACACTGGTGAAGTAAAAATTAAACTGAAACAAATATTGTTATGAACAAGCGCCAAAATAGTTCCAAATGCGACTTTTAGAGATTTTTTTTTTTAAATTGTGGTGCCACTGACACTGCTGCTATCGCAGCGAGTCACCGCTCGTGTCTGATGCTTCTGCCATGCCGAGCGTGTTCTATGCGTTTGTTATCTAATGCTGTGCTGCTTGTGCACGGGCGAGACAACTTGTTTGGTTATTTTGGCCGAACTATTTATCGTAGCGGAGCTGAATTGATAGACTTCCTTCTTGCCGGTAAAAACAGGCGAACAGTCAATCAGCTTGAAATACAGGCGGGCCCAGTGTGCGGATACAGCCTATCATATCCCCAGACGTCCCTAGTAAGCCGCAAACAGCCAATCATTCAGCAGCTGTGTGGTTAGGTTGCAGTATTAGCCGTGGCACCACTGGCACCTGGTTGTAGTAATCCACAGTAGTACCATCGTCTCTAAATTGTAGTATAGGAGGAATCCTTATGACTTGGCACTGTTGGTACCATGCAACTCTAGAGCTCAGTCGTGTGCAGGTTTTTAACCTTTATTTTGGGAAATTCATGAATTTGTAAACCTCCAAAAATCTCTTTTTAACCAGATTCCTGAGTAGGAAACAGACTGTGACAGTGATGAATGAGTTTGAGGCTGTTTTCCGACTTCTCCCCACCCCCCCCCCACTGTCTGTTTCTGGCGATGCTAAAGTTCACCCTCCGCTTCCACCCGGGCCAAGGTGAGCCCCCGCTAGTGGGAGGCCATATCTGTTTGTCTCCCATGGAACGCGGGGGGGGGGGGATGCCAATTCCTTCTCAGCCTCCAAGCCGGTCCCTGACTTTATTTAAAGACTGAGCTCACGTCGTGTGTAGTTGTGACATGTTGACGGCAGGGAAACTGGAAAAAAAAGTGGGGGGATGTCTCAGCTACGTTGGCCGCGCTCTTTGCCAGGGTGGTCCTCTGGAGTTTAAAGGGGGGGGGGTCCCGAAGGCCGGCCGTGATATTTTTTGACCGCGTGGGGCTGTCGGGGGATTTAGTCAGTCCTGAGGGGGAAAGTTGTCCCCGTCCAGGTGTGATGCGAGGTGGGATGGGCCTGGTCTTGCCTGAGGAATGGTCTGGAATCACTCACTAATCCTTCACTTTGTAGTCACTCTATTGAACCGCAACACACACGCACATGCCCGCGAGTGGGTGAACACGCACGCGCGCGCGCACACACGCACACACACACACACACACACACACACAGACACACACACACACACCCTTCTCTCAGTCTGAGTAAACATCCTTTGAAGAATAAAGTGTCTTTTTGGAATAGATGTCCGCTGATATCAAAGGAGATGCTCCGCGTGGGAGGGGAGGCGACTATTCACTGTTTAAACAGCTTATTTGTTGGTGTCTGACACATCAGACCAGACGCAGTGCCAAACGTGGTGACAACAGGCTCTGCTTGGCACCTGCTCTCCGCACAACAATGAAAGGACAGTTGTAACTTTGGCATCTAATTCGCACTCGAGTTGGTCTCGGGTGTCCCAGCAGTGTATGTTTTGTTCATATCTAGTCGTGTTGACTTTGTTTGTGTCCATCACGAGCCTTTCTGGTGCAGGGGGGTGTTTGCGTGGCGGGGGGGGGCGGGGGGATTGTTCCCAGCTGCCACGGCAGTTCCATTCCTGGAGGCCGATGACCGGTGGGGAATCTCTCCACCTTCGGGCAGCTTTCAGCGCCGTCTTACATGAAAGGTCCCGCAGCCTCCGGCTCCGCCCGGGTACCCGGTCCGCCCGCTCGCAGGCGACGGCAACAGCTGACATACCTGACGAGGTCGGCGTGGGCGCCCAGTGAAGGCGGGCGGGGCGAAAGCTCCGCGTCGACCCAAAAAGTGGCGCTCGCAGACGCCCGTCGGGCCGAACGCGGGTGGAGAGTTTGTCCCCAAACACAGTCGTGGAGCGCGCTGGAGTCACCTGGGGTTTCTCCCTGGCATGGCTCCAGCCCACTCTTAGGCAGTGATATTTGCCTTGCATTGAGAGCATACATGCACTCACTCAGGCACAATGTGAGCTTGTTTGCTCGGGCTTGTTTCACCCGGTTCAGATGTCCTCCGAGGTGACCTTCTGGCTGAGTAGAAGTGCCTGTCAGCGCAGGACCAGCTCAGCCATACTGTACCGGCAGACTGGCCTAACCTGTTCTGCTGGAGAGTTTGTTGCTATATACTCACTGCAACAGTCCCCCCTCCCCCCCACCCCCCTTCTCAGTGTTGCCTCCAACTCACTCATTCGCACCCGTGAGAAAGCGAGCCAAAAACACCCCACACCCTTTGTTTTGGCTGTTTGTGTCTTGAAGACCCTAAAAACGTTGATATTTGAGGTCATGAGCTGGTCCGGTTTCACGCAGCAGAGCGACTGACCGTTGCCCTTTGACCTTTCTCTCTCTTTTTTTTTATGAGATTGTAGGCATGCGGGTGGATAGCTGCAGGGGGGAACTCGGGGAGAGAGAGAGAGAGAGAGAGAGAGAGAGAGGGTCACCTCAGGGAGGAAAGAGAAGCGTCAGCCCTGATTGGCACCAGCACATGTGGGCATTCACACCTCTGCCTCTGCCCCCTGGCTCGGGCCCTGTTTAGGTTGGCCTCAGCAACCCCCCAGGCCCGCGGGCGGGCTGGCCGAGCCCCGGCCCCCGCAGAAAAAGGAGTTGTCAGCTTTAGGGGCTTTGCGCCGGGGCAGCTGCCACTGGTCGGGCGGTTATATTTAAACCTGTAAGGCACGGGGAGGCACTGTGCAGGCGGCAGTTTTGACACTTGCTACTTGCTGCTCAGCGGGGCCGGTGGGCAGCCCAAAGCTCTTTAGCCACACAGAAGCACTGGCAGTGCCAGGGCAGAAGGTGGAAGTGAAGGGCCCGCGGAGGGGACGGCCCCCGAGCCGGCCTTATTATTTGTATCCTCTATTCAGTGCTGACCACTGTTCCTCCTTCCATTGTTCTCATTATCACTTAGTGCATTAGTGACGAGGGCCTCAGTGACTGTGGGGCTGTGGCTCCCCCAAACCCTGGGGAGCACCGTAAGTGTTTGTGGTTTTTGTGAGTGTGTGTGTGTGAGAGAGAGTGTGAGAGAGAGAGTGTGAGAGAGAGAGAGAGAGAGAGAGAGAGAGAATGTGGTGGGGAGGTGCTGATGGAGGGGTTAGACTCTGCAACCTTCATGTGTCCTGCTGAGCTGCAAAGTCAGAGGAGAGTTGGGGGCCCAGAGTGTGCTCTGTGTGTGTGTGTGTGTGTGTGTGTGTGTGTGTGTGTATGTGTGTGTGTGTGTGTGTGTGTGTGTGTGTATGTGTATGTGTATGTGTATGTGTATGTGTATGTGTATGTGCATGTGCGTGTGCGTGTGCGTGTGGCGTGTCCACGTTGTGAGTGGCGAGCCACAGCGTGAGCCGTTGACCACCGAGCTTTTTATCAGGAGAGACACTCTGACCTGTCGTCAATCCTACCTTCTGCTGCTCTCATCACTGCTCACTCACTGACAACTTTCAACATTTGAAACAACACAAAAAAGGAACGCCATCGATGCAAAGCGGCGCGACAAGAGCCGGGAGAGAAAATGTTTCGATTTGTCGGTAATTTGTTGAAAACGATGGATAAAAGCAGTTTTTAGGGACTCGTGTCTGTTTCAGCCCAGATTTGGCCGTCTGTGTCACTCCCAAGGTAGAGACCCCTTCGTCCCCCTTCCAATGATGACTTTTACGAGACCCCACGTCCCATAAAAGTTGCATGAACGTCGGCCATGTCACCGTGGGATGTGCTCGCGCTGGAGCTGTACCAGATGGTGTCGCTCAGACGGACGGCACGTACGGAGTGATGTCATGCTTCATTCCAGTCTGGATGCAACTCTGGGGGGAGGGGGGCGGCTATTTGTTATCATGTTACTTTCACATTCAAAGTTTTTCCCCTTGACAAAGCTGCAGCTGAGGGGGGCTCCGTGCAGACCTCAGGTAGAGGCACAACTGCAGGAGGAGGTGGAGGAGGAGGAGGAGGAGCGGTCCCAGCGGCGCTCGGGTGATTTCCTCACATCACCCTCCCCTGCGGTTTTATTAAGATTGACGAGTCCCATCGTTTCCCTTTAGTGCCACTGGGGTATTATAAGAGTCCTAAATACTGGTTAAATAGACAAACTTGTAGCGCGGAGTTGTGTGGCTGGTGGGACGGGGGGGCCTCCTTGATGGTGGAAGCAGATGTTTGCGTTGGCTCTTTGGCCGGCGTCCTTCCAACGGCCCCCAGTTCCTCCGCCCGCCTCTGCTGTGCAGGGCCCGGTTGGAGGTCCACTTCTCTCTCTCTCTCTCTCTCCCCCCCTTCCCCCGCCTCCAGCTTTGCATTTGGAAACTGACATTCACACGCTGCAACTCGCAAAGCTTTTAATAAGGAGGCGACGAGTTTGTGATCGGAAGTTTCGGCGTCGGCGTCCGGCGGAGTGCTGCGAGGATGCAGATCTCTGGTGGGGCGGTCTGGATGGGTAGCTGTTTTTCGAGGAGCCGTCGCGTATGCCGATGTGTCTTTTTTTTTTTGCCAGTTTTCAAGGTGCCCTTGTGCAGGAATGCAACCAGAAACTTCTCCAGGCCGGCGGCCCGGGTCCCTTCCCTTCTGTCACTTAAGAATCTGATTTACTGCACCTCAGTCATCCGTTACTCTCAGCTCACTGCCCTCCCTCTCCACCTCAGCGGAGTTTTGGGTCCCCCCCACCCCCAACCCCGTGGCCCCTTGGGGTGCCGCGCGGCGCACCTCTCCGACAGGGAGTCAACAGTGCTGAAATTCTGAAGGAAGATGGATGGAGAGAGCGAAAGAGAAGGGGCGGGGGGGGGGGGTCGGGCCAGTTGGGCCTGGGTTTCATTAGCCTGCGGTGGGGCCCCGCCGTGTCGGATGAGGGGATGGGACGGGACAACAGATCACCGGCACCTCGGGGTTAGAGGTCGAGCCAGAACCGTACAGAAGTGTGTTTTTTTAACGTTGCACAATCTTCACCCAAACACTGAATGTCAAAACTGGGAATGCTGAAAGCGACAAAAACATTCACCAGCTTTATTTCGGCTTGTTCCCTTAAAGAGACATTATGTTACTTTTTACTGAAAAATATCTTTACAAGGGCCTTTTTGTTTAACCCTTTTACGACTGCAGGCTGACACCTCAGTAGTTCAGCACCAATAATAAGCCTGTAGCCTGATTTCTATCATGTTCTTCAGGTTGGGAATTCCCGCGCTGTCTCCGCGGATGTGACGTCAAGCGTGTTCACGTTAAATGGGTCCAGCGGGTCCAGCGTAGCAATCAGTCGAAGCACGATATCGAATGTGGATTTGTAGATACTCCGAAGCGATCATCCAGCTCAACTCAGACACCAGTGGCAACTCCGCGTAAGGTGAAGAAAGTAAAAAAAAAAAAAAAAATTGTTGAGTGCCGTTAAAAAATCAAAGCTTGAGAGCGACCGGCGCCAGGCAAAGACGAGTGTCAACATTGGATACGTATTTGAGTCTTGCGGGGAGCGCAGAGCCGCGTCGGGAATAAAAAGGGACCCTGAAATGGCTTTCTTTCGACTGAAAAGGTAAGAAAAGATAACAACGGCCATTGAAAACGGCCTTGTGTTGTTCTCAATTCACAATTGCCAGTTTAATGTCTACGAGTATGCTCTTTTAGGGTTAGCATGCCAGCCTAAAACGAAAGCTCGCAAGCAAGCCAAAGCATTTACGTTGCGAAGTGATCCTGGGTGCATTCATAAATTGTCACGTTTAGTGACAATTTTCTTACCTCCATGAGCATCGTTCTCGTGATTCAACGTCTACTTCATAGGGGATTATTTCTGTTCTGCAGCGTGCTGGTACGAGCGCGCGAGAGGGGAACGAGCTGAAAAGTCCTGCAGTTCTGTGTTTTGACCACAGGTGGCAGTGTTATTAGAAAACTCCGTTTTGCCTCTTTAATGTTCCTCGGCTACAGCGGGTTTACAGTGGACCCAACTGACCCAACACAGTTGTGTACATTCGTCCGAATGAGACGCTGTGCTCTCGGTACACATTCACCTTTCTTTTTTGGTCTCCTACTCTCTTACTGTTAATGCCTGCCACTGCCCCCCCCTTCCTCTCCCCCCTCCCCGACTACATGTATAAATTTCAACTGAATGCTTCAGGCTCAGACTTGCACTTGAAAGTCATTCTTGGGGAAATAGAATCGGGCGATATAGACCGAAACCATCTTTCGGCCTTGGGAGTTACCGGAGCCCTAACTCCTTAAAATGATGCTAAAATAAAGGATTTCCACTCACTGAAGGGTGGAAACGGGAATCTCCGAGGATGCCGTCGCTCTTTTCTCAGTCATTTTGGTCTCGATAAATGGCTGAAGCTGCTGGGAAGTGTCGACAGTCGGTAAACGACCCGCGGAGGGAAATCCTGAGCGAATTTACATAGAAAAGGAACTCACAGATGATGAATGGAGACCAGTGTTTTTTGTTTTTTTTCTTTTCGGTGTGCGTTCTGTTCTCCTGCACGCTGACCCGACGCCGACAGTCGCACCGTGTTGTTCTCGGCGTGCATCTCTTCGCGTCGCCTTCCTCAGTTGTAGCTCAGCTCTGGCTGCTTTGTTTCCCCGCGTGCACGCGCGCTCGCGTGGACCAAAGCATGTCTCCGGGCAGGCAGTCTGAGGCCGCGGGGCACATGTTACTCGTTTAGTTTGGTTTCCACCACCCGCCCGCCCGCCCTCTCCCCCCGCCCCCGTGCTCTGCTGTCTGTCCTCCCCCTCACTACCTTTTACTCCGCTTTTACGCTTATCTCTTTATCTCTCTCTCCCCCCCCCCCTCTTTTTTTTTGTCCCGGAGTTCCTTTACAGCTCTCTGAGACGGTCTGTTTGTTTTAACATCATCGTTTTAATTCCAGGTTCCTTTCAGGGCTCGTCTTTTGCGGCTCGCCA
This sequence comes from Malacoctenus gilli, assembly GCA_032164315.1. NCBI lineage: Eukaryota > Metazoa > Chordata > Actinopteri > Blenniiformes > Labrisomidae > Malacoctenus > Malacoctenus gilli. The sequence goes on along the minus strand of JASSRZ010000050.1, from coordinate 868,062 downwards.
CTTTCATGCTGCAAGACGGTATAAAAGCGGTCGGACTCCGTGTGGAAATCCCCCCCCTTTTTTTGATGGCAGGGCCCCAGATCGAACAATCCTACAGTGTCCTTAAAAGAAAAAAAAAAAAGTCCCCTGTTTTTTTTTTTTTTTTTTCTTTTCACTCTGCGCTTAAGCCAGAAGCAGAACGTCCCGGCTGGGAGGACGCGTTTCCTCTTCGCGCCGTCCGGTGGGCCTTTTCCGAGCAAGACGGCCGACTGGACGATGTCCCAGGCGAAACCGTCGAGCGATGAGGCAGACGGCGAATAGCTGCAGCTGAAGCCGCAAACAAAACACATCCTGCTCCCTCCATTCATAAGCTGTCGGTTCATTTGTTTGCCGCAGTTCAATGGGGACAGCGCCAGCAGCCTTATTCGATCCAAAGCACACTTGCTTCGTCACGTTTCCTCATCAAGCCGAACCGCAGTTTCCCCCCGCTGTGGTCCGAGCGGCCACTTCTTTGCACGTACGACGCGAATAGTTGTCGAGCCTCCAACAGCGAGTTGGATCGAACCCCCTGCCCAGGCGGCCCTCCCCAAAAAAAAGCAGCGCCCGGGGCGACGGAAAACGACCAAACCTGTCCGTCCACAAAGCTGCAGGTGGCTGGACGTTGAGCCTGCAGTCATTTGTTGGTTTTTTTTTTAATGTCTTTGTAGCATCGCCATAGTTTCCACGACAGGAGCGCCGCTGAGTTGGCCGCTCTCGCTCATTCCGTGTCTCCTTTTCTCTCCAGCGTCAGACGGTGTCTTTCCAGCCGGTGCCCCGGTTAGAAGAAGTGCTGTACCACTACAGACCCCTTCAGGTGGAGACCTACGGACCCCCCGTGCCTGATCTGGAGCAGCTGGGCAGACTAGGGTAGAAAACCTGCTTTTTTTTTCCTCATTTCCTGTTTGCTCATCAGTTCTGTTCGAAGTTGGGTTTCATCGTTTTACTCTTCTTACACTTTGACTTGATTCACAATGCAGGATAAAAACCAACAATATGTTTCCCGTTGGGAACTTAGAAAAGAAAGTAAGTTGGAAAAATGAACCGTAAATGATGAAGCCCTCAGGAGTAGAGTTGCACAGTACACGCGGTACCCACGGTACACCGCGGTGCCAAGTCATAAGGATTCCTCCTATACTACAATTTAGAGACGATGGTACTACTGTGGATTACTACAACCAGGTGCCAGTGGTAGCGGCCCGCCTCTACTCTCCCACCGGCATGTCACTGCATGCTTCTCTCTGTCAACCAGCCCACACGGCTAATACTGCAACCTAACTCCAGAGCTGCTGAATGATTGGCTGTTTGCGGCTTACAAGTGATGTCTGGGGATATGATAGGCTGTATCCGCACACTGGGCCCGCCTGTATTTAAAGCTGATTGGCTGTTTGTACCAGTAAGAAGTAAGTCTATCAAGTCAGCTCCACGATGATAAATAGTTCGGCAAAAAAACAAACAAAAGAAGTTGTCTCGCCCGTGCACAAGCAGCACAGCTTTAGATAACAAACGCATACAACACGCTCGGCATGGCAGAAGCATCGGGCACGAGCGGTGTCAGCGGCGCCACCATTTTTAAAAAAAATAACAAACTCTAAAAGTCGCATTTGGAACTATTTTGGCTTTTGTTCATAACAGTATTTGTTTCACTTTAATTTTTACTTTACCAGTGTTATGTTTATTGTGCAACAAGCAACCTTATAAGCAATTGATAAGTATTTATAACTTTAATACTTCTACTACTACTACTACTACTACTACTACTACTACTACTATTACTATTACTACTACTACTACTACTACTACTAATAATAATAATAATAATAATAATAATAATAATAATAAATAAATAAAAGGCTGCGGTATTGTGGTATCGTGACACCTCTACTCAGGAGACCAGCAGGGCCATGATATTATTTACCCGTCGCTAACGACTAACTCGTTCAAGTGCACAAAAACGCTGCTGGTGAAACTGACCCGGTCGATTGTTCATGTGTTCACCGAAATGTTTTTCAACTGGCATCGATGCGCGACCTAAACGCGAGCTTTTAACTGTTGAACTTCCTTCCACAATTTGAATCAAGAAAGATTTCAATTGAGTTAAAATCCTAAAAAAAAAATTCAACAATCGAATCAAAAATACACCCAAACCTCTGACCCAAGAGAAACACCATCAATCCATCGTGGCTAAGCGTTTTAATCCCTATTTGTTGTTTTATTTTCTCGCCAGTGATAAAACTGTAGAGAAAAGACAAAACATCCACGACAATCAATAAATAGTGACGATTAAACGACGTGATAGAGAGTTTGAAGGGGTTTTGCAACAGAGAGCAGTAAGAAAACTGAGCAGTGTGGATGGTTCCACTTGACCGCCCTGATTCACTGGGAGAGTGGAAGCAAAACAAGCGGTCGGAGGTCTGGAACAGAGCGAGGGAGTAACAGCCACCACCCCTGCGCGAGCCGCCACAGTGCATCTGCAGGAGCCTCCATTAACACACACAGGAAGTGCTCCCCCCCCCCCCCCTCCACAGCCCCTTTGGGCCAATCAATCCACGACGCCATCGGTCCAGCCCGCACCGAATGCAAGCTATCCATCAGACGGTCCAGCGCCCGGCCGTCTGCGACTGCGACTGGCTGGCACTGAAGCCTGCCCACACAGTGAGAGCGGCCCGCTTTTGTCGGGGGGGGGGGGGGCGACGCCGGCGGGGGGGTTGTTTTCGGGCCCGCCCCCCGGCGCCTTTGAAGCCGACTCCGCCCCCTCCGACGGTCACCTTGGTTCGGGCCGAGACGCTGCGCGTTCAAGCGTCCCGTCAGCACGTTCGGGACGGGAGTTTTCTCCCCCTCGCTGTTCTTTATTCCTCGGATAAAAGTTGCTATTGACTTTTGTTGTGCGCTCACATTTACCTAATTACCTGCGAGAGCGCAGACTTAAGGTGAAACATTTCAGGAGAGTTTAAGCTGAATAACTGGAGCTTATTTACATTATGTATTCAGTGAAGTGCTGAGGTCCGACTTCTTTGGTCCTGGCTAATCAATATGCAGATGAAACGCATCTCACAATTTTTGCCGCATGCTGAAGCTTAGAGGAGGGTGGACGAGGACCCCCCCCCCCCACACACACACACACACACACACACACACACACCCCCCCACCCTCGTCCCGTGTCAGCAGTTCAGGGGTCCAGGAGGACTGTGCTGGAGAGGAAGGACTCTGCCACTGAGATAAATGAGGCTCTGTTCAGTGAGGAGCACCGGTCCCCTTCGGCGCGGGCTTGCAGGCAGCGACACAGACGCCCTCGTTGAGACGGACCACAACTCCCAAGATGCACCGTGCTGTTAAGTAAAAGTGGGGAATAATGCTGACACGTCTGCGCCGTTTGCAGTTTAGGATTCAGCTAAGTTTGAGGTTTTTTTGCGTCGCACGTCGACGATGGCCCTCGCATATGCACACGCAGAGTGTTCCTCAAATGTGCAGTACAATTCTACACACACACACACACACACACACACACACACACACACACACACACACACACACACACAGAGGCTCAGCCGTGCTGCTGCAGTCCCAGCGATTTGGCTGCGATGGAAGTTGTGTGATGTGGTCAGTGTTCACAAGGGTCTGTGCAGCGGTTGGGGGGTGTAGGGGGGGGGTGCAGAGGGTGTTGAGAGAGGGAAAAGTGATTCCCTTGTGTGGAGCCCCGAACTCCAGCTCCAGTCCTCTGACCCGTGAAGGGAGGGCCGGCGGACGCGCGAGGGGATGTGGGATGTGCCGCGTGTGGATGCAGTGGAAGGTGGGGTGGGGGTGGGGGTCCGTGAGAGGGCAGGTACTTATTTTAAAAACGCGGCTGTTTGTCTTGGTCAAGGCCCACGGTGACAGCAGCAGCACTGGTGATTTGTCTTGGACACAGTCATCAAGTCAGACTGGAGAGCAGAGCTCAACCCCCCCCCACCCCCCGTGGCCCCGGGGGCCCTCCGGAGTTCGTCTCCCGCGCAGGATGTCCAGTCAGACCCGGGACCGAGCGGAGCCATGCTTTTTAAGTCGACTCACTCTTCTCGTCTGCTTCGCCGCGCCTCCCCCCCCCCCCCTTTTCCCCCCTTCGAGTTTTGATGTCTGTGTCTTTTTCGCCTTGTCCCTTTGCCCCCCAAAAAACCGCAGGAGAGCTGCGCGGCTGCCAGGAAAAAAAAAAAAAAAAGACAGGCCACGCCTCCCTCGCTGTCTCTCCCTCTCCGTCAGCTGTACGCGAATAAATACGGGCCCGAGCTGAGCGCTTCTATTAAAGACAGATGCCGCTGTGCCGGAGCAAAGTGGAAAAGCTGCGTGTTGAGGCAACAGGGGCCTCCAAAAATGCCCATTCAGCTTCCACCTCAGCATCCAGCCCCAACACACACACACACACACACACACACACACAAATATATAACCATAGGGCCTTTCCCTGTTGTGCGTAGGTGTGTGCGATTTACCACCGAGGATTCGACCCCGACTGCGTGAGGTTTCCGCGGTGGTCGCGCGGTGCCGCCCGTCTCGCTGACTGGCAGACCGTCAGAACTTTTTTTTGCGTGAGCCGCGAGAATTAGGACCGAAAAACGCGGCGGTTGCCGCCTGCTCCCCAAATGTCCTGCCATGGCTCCTTGCTTTTATGTCCGACGGTTAAAAAGCCTCGAATAAACAAAATCAAAGTGGGAGTAAACACCGCTTCGGAGGCACAAACAGAACCACGCGATGTTTACGTTGACGTGGCCCGCGACGCGAACGGCTGCACACGGAGCCCGCGGGCAGCAGTAGCCGCTCCGGTCCCGCCGCCGGACGGACGGACGGACGGACCTCGAAGCGAAAAGAAGTCCACGTCACGGCCGCCGTTAACCGAGGCGATCGCCGGCGACCTGACGGGGAAAAATACGCGCTGTTTTCGCCCGCATCTGTGGACGATCATCCGGCTCTGTCCTGTAGCAGAGCGCTTTCTAAGCTCTGGCTGTGTAGGCGATGAAAGACGGACTGGGATCTTGGACAAGGACAAATCATATGGGGGGGGTAGGGGGGGGGGGAAGAGAAATTGGCTGCGCGGCGTCGAAAAATTCAACTCCAACCTCAAGTGCTGACAAGGAAAGCCAGCCAGAACAGTTGTTTGTGTTGGCGCGGGTCGCCCTGAAATTAGCCCATCTCTCTCTGACAGAGGTTGCTCAATGCGAGTTGCCAAATGCCAGTGTGTATAATATTTTGAAAGTTTTGCCCCCCCCCCACTCCGCATTGCTTTCTGTAATCGTTGGAAAAAGTGAGGTTTTTTTTTTCTTTCTGCTGGGAGCGCTCGTCAGGCATCCGTCTCCTGCCCGCGGGGGGGGGGGGCTTGAGCTTGAGCTTGAGCTTGAGCGAGGGGGTGTTTAGTCTGGAGCGCCTCTCCCGGGAGGGGGTTGCGCGAGGAAGCGGGTCCCGAAAGCCCTTTTTTCTCCCACCAAAAACAACCCGTCGGTATCTGAAGGAAGGTAAATATCCAGCGAGCGCCGACGGCGGCCTTCGGCCGTGCGCGGAAGGAGACCCCCCTGCCCCCCCCCCTCCCCTCGTCAGTCTGAAGCTTAAAAGCTGACCTTGGGGGGAGGGGGGGGGCTTTATGTCGAGCGGATCGGCGTTTTTAGGGACACGCAGGCGCGGAGAAGTCGCCCATAAATCAGGGCCGCGCGCACGCATGTGGACCCGCGATGTTTAACATGTACTTAAAGGGTCCCTGTTCACTGTTCTGGTGGGGAGCCAGAGGTTAATGGGTCTCTGAGTGATGCTCTCCTCCTGCCTTGTGTTCTTTAGCTTTTCCGCTCATCCCTTGGCGTCCGCGTGTTTATTCGAATCGGCGCGCGCGTCTGTTTGTTTGTTTTGTACATCGGCTCATACTGCATGTTAAGTGCTTCGGGTGGGGGGGGGGGAGGAGGAGGAGGATATATCCTGGATCGTCGGCGGTGCCATGGCAGCCCTCGGTTCCTGGCAGGCGCCGCCAGCTCGCCTCTTCCCTGCTCGGGCTGGCCCGCGCCCAAGTCGGAGCGCCGTCTTTTCCCAGCTCCAGGTCTCGCTGGCCGGGAGAAACGAGCAGCAAACACCCCCCCCCCGGGGGGGGGCTTTTGGCTCCAGGGAAGCGGGAGCAGGGACGCACTGAACACGGCCCGCCGAGTACAATAGAAGCCCTCGCTGCCATCGCCGAATTAGAGTGTACGAGGTTAAGATTGCATACAAACCATTCCTTCCTTCCCTTTCGCTTCCCTCCCCTCACTCGGCGATGAAAGCGCAAGTCAGCCATGATATTGTTCTTTTCCTCTTATTACGCAGCCGGGAGGAAAATTCCCAGAAACCATGGGAAGTTTTTCGTCTCGGACTAAAGTTCTAGGACCCCCTGCGAGGCGCGTACACATTTTTGAAGGCAGGGGAAGGGGACGGGGAAGGGGAGGGGGGGGGGAG
>JASSRZ010000050.1:844526-857815 GCA_032164315.1 Malacoctenus gilli | reverse complement strand
TTGTGTATTCACACACACCCCCCACACCCCCCGTCCTCACTTTAATAAACATAGCTAATGAGGCCTCAGTCCTTGAAGCAAGAGAGGGTTTATTGATTTGCCTCTGCAGACATCCCCCCCCCCCACCCGCGCCGCTTCGACTCAATACAGACAGCCCGCAAGCGACTGTGACCTGTTTGTCGACAGCGAGCCGAATCCAGGAAATCCGGGAAAAACCAAAGCGACGAGACGAGTAGAAACCGTCGAAAAACGTCCAGTCGTCCCGTGGCGAGCTTTGTCGGGAGGGCCTCGTTCGCGACGCTCTGCCGTCGCGTGCGTCTGCGCTGTGGTTTTGATGAAGGGTCTGCTCGCCCGGACCGCCTCCCGTCCCGTCGCAGGTCCCCCCCCCCCCCCCTTCCCGTCAGGGCCTCCGCAGCCGTCCTCATCCAGTTCTCGCCGACGCGCAGAGTCTAGACGAGGGGGCCCGGCGTGAGCCCGCACCTCCGTCTGGTATCCGCCGTCCCAAACCCCTTGCGGATAGCCCCCCCCCCCCCCCCCTTCCTCCAGCACCCTTCACTCGCACACCCGAAAAAAAAAAAGTGGCAAAGGACCCACACATTCCCAGCTGGAGTTCGCGCGGAACCCCGCCGGAACATTTTCTCGCCACTTATCTTTTCACTTTGAATTAGGGATGGGGCTCGGCGGCGTTTTCCAGGGCCCGCGGGAGCGAGGTGGGGTGGGGGGGGAGGGATACTTTCGAGGGTCCCCCGTCAGGCGGGGGGAAATCGCTGACCGTTATTAGCATTAGCAGGAGACACTGCCCAGGTATTCAGAGTTCCAGACCCTCGGTGGAAAAAACGCTGTTCGCTGTGAACGGTTGTGATCCAGCCGCACATGGCTCTGGAACGGCGAAGGGGGCAACAGCAGCTGGTTAGGATCAGAGCCTGAATTGCAACACGAGCACTTTATCGACTATTATGACTTTTGGTGAAATTTAAAAAAAAAAAAAGTCATATTTTGACGTCCGCGCTGCCGTCGCTTGCCAAAGGAACGTTGGCGGTGGTTTTTTTTTTTTTTCTTTTTTTCCACCCGCAAACGTCTTTCGGCCTGCGTCGGTTTCCCCCTCGCGTCCGTTTCGTGGCAGCTGCAGTTTTGATGCGCCCGCTGTGTCCCAGCTCGTCACTCGGTTGTCCGCATCACCTGCACCAGTCCCCCACCCCCCCCCCCCCCTCCAAGCGACATAATGGGCCCGTCCAAAGTGACCCATATTTACCCAATAATACGAAGCTTTGAAAAGACCCGTATCGAGTTGCGGCTAATGCTCCAGTGGGGCCCGGAGAGTGAAAGATGTTACCGGCCGAAACGGCTTGGGTTTCAGTGCCCCGCGAACAAAAGCCAGTCCAGTCCTCAGAGAGGGAGGGGGGGAGAGGGGGGGGGTGTGGTGGTGGTGGTGGTGGGGGGGGGGGTGCAAGCAGGGAGCCAGTCGTGTCAGAGGAGACTGAAGCGTCCACTGCAGAGGCGTCAGGAAGCAGCCCGTCTGCTTTCGCCGATTAGCGAGCGGCACCTTTACCCCCCCACACCCCCACCCCTCCCCGACGACGCCTTTTTTTCTTGCCGCCGCACGTCTTGAAACGAGGCCGCGGCGTGGAGCGCGCGGTCAGGCGAGGAAAAAGGGTCCCGCTCGTCTTTCAGGCTTCGGGAGCGTCGCCGCGGCTCGCCTTTTTTTTTTCGGGAAGACGCGAAAGATGGCCGCCGAGTTAATGGAGCAGAACTGAGCGCATCCCGAGTGTTTGGGGGGAAGGGGGGGGGCAGACGGGGTCGGTTTAAGAGAAGTGGGGCCTGTGATGATGATACCCGAGGTGATTTCACCTCATATCCTCCCCTCACTTTGACTTCCCAGCCCCCCACCCCCCCTCTCCCTCATGTTCACTCGCTCACTCTCTCCTTAGGGGCAGGCAGGTATAAAGTTACACAGAGCTCTCAGCTTTCTTGGAAGGAATGACCACATGAGTAGCTCGGGGATTAGATTAGCAGGAAGAGCAGACTTAGCCGGGCTGTAAATAGACCACTTTTTTCACCATTAAAAAGGCCCAGTACAATATAATCAATAGACAGCACTCATCTGATGCAGGAAGCCATATGAGAAGACCTCCCTCAAGTGCTCTGAAGGACAGGCTACAGCAGCTTGGGCCTAATGAAGTTATTATTAATCACTGGGCCTCCTGTTTTGAACTCGCGCGTCGTTTCTCGAGTGGCTGATGAGTGGTCGTCGCGTGCACGGGCCTCGTTGATGTTTCTCCCCCCTGGTTTTTGTGCTTTTCCCCGACTGCCTCTTGAACGTGGCGTGATGATGTCACCTGCGAGTGGGTCTCTCAGCCCTTTATTTTCCGTGGGAGGGGGGGGGAAACCGGCCCGGGACGCCGTCGCAGAGTCGCGGGACACCAAAGCAAAACGTCTTTTCGGCTCGCAATACCCCCCCCCCGCGCAGCCTCACCACCAGCACCTCCGTCCTCCTTTATCCGCCTCTCGTTCACATACGCCTCCACTCTGTCGGCCTCTCCCCGAGCCTCCCCACAGGTGTTGGGTTACTCTGTAAAGCAGCTTGAATGGGGCACAGAAATCACAGAGTGCTGTCTGTGCTCTTGATTCCTGCTTCACTTTGAAGTCGTCGCCCCCCCCACAAGCTCACAGGAACAGGGGGGCCACAGAGCCAGGCTCGTGTGCGGGCTTTAGACCCCCTCTGCCAGGACTGTGGGACCAGAGGGAGGGAGGGAGGTGGTTGTGGGGGGGGGGGGGGTGAGTGGTATTGATGGGCAAGGCTACGTGTTGTCTCAGTTGCTGGAGGACTTTGCTGTTTTAGCTTTGTTGTAAGGAACGACAAGAAAGCTGTTGAGAGCACTTCTGGAGTGCACGAAAACATTGAGGGGGGGGATTACAGCGGCTGAAGGGACATAAGTGACACACACACACACACACACACACACACACACACACACACACACACACACACACACACACACACACAGAAGAAGCGGAGACTGAATTACCAGCTCCCCTGTTTGTTTTTTTTTGTCCGTGCACCAGCTTGAAAGTAAACAGTGACTTTTGGCTTTTCCTAAGAAGCTGAAAAGGAGCTTTGGCAGGCTACATCTGTGAGCACTTAAAAAATAAAAGACACCTATAATACTTTAATAGAAGCATGTCGGAGAGCCTTTCAGGCACACGGTGTCCCGGTGTCGGTGTGCGGGTGCGTCCGTCTTGGCTGATCTCATCAAAAAGGGGGCCAAAAAGTCCCAAAGAGCCAAAAAAAAAAACCCAAAACGGCCTCTGAGCCGCCAGCGGGGCAAAGTCGGTACGAAATCCAGCGGCGCGGCTGCTGAGCGTCGCTTTTTGTGTGTCTTCTCAGGTACCTGAACCACGTGCGCGCCGCCCTGCCCCAGGACACAGCGGGAGGATACAACTCGGCGCTGGCGTGCCACCGAGCCGTGCAGGACGCCTTCAGCGGGCTTTTTCTGCGCTCGGCCTGAGCTCCCCCCGGCCCTCGGAGTTGCGACGGAGCCCCGCGGACGCCGACGTGTTTTTTTTTTGTTGTTGTTGATTTTTACTTGTAAATAAACAGTGAACACTGATTGTCTGTACATCATTCTACAGATTTATTTAAAAAAAAAATCCTCACTCAAATCAATATTTTGGATCCACAGCTGTGTCACAATAGAGATTCAGCTCAGTTAAGGTCAATTGGAGCAAACAAACAAACAAAAATTGGTGGTGCTTCGCAGAGTTCTTACGTGGATCCGTCACATTTCTGTCTCTTTGGGGCTGGTTCCTCTCGAGAATCTGTGGAGACACACAGAAATGCCGTCAAGCCTGGCCAAAGGAGATCCACGTGTGAGCGCGGAGGGGGGGAAAACGACATCTTAAGAGAGGTAAACAGTGACTCCGACTTCATTTGGAAAAACTAAAATGTAAAAGTTAGAGCGAAAAGATGTGTCGAAGTTCAGCCGATGGGGAACGTGTGCTGCGTCTCTCACCTGTTTGCTCGTCCGGGCTGCAGTACAGCACCTCTTTCGGGAGGGTGAATCTCACGCACATCATATCTTTACTAGGTGCGACGTTGCGCACAAAATGCACCGAGCAGCGGTTCTCCAGCGGGAACCCCAGGCTGTCGGAGGCCCTCTGGACCACGTCCGTGCTGGGGTCGCCGTCTTTGGAGAAGCCGTAGCAGTGCACGGTGGGGAGGCCGTGGTCGCGGGGCGGCTCGTCGCGCAGGAGGCCCCGGAAGGCGTCCAGGAACTCCAGCGCCAAGGCGGGCAGGTTCATCACCACGTGGACGCCGGCCTGCGCCCTCAGCAGGCCCGGCAGCTCCTCCCTCAGGGGGCCCCGGATGAAGGCGCGGCCGTCCAGGCAGAACGTGCGCACCCTGCCCTCCACCTTGTTGAGCTTGCAGTTGTGCCGCAGCCAGCGGTGCGACTCCGGGTTCAGGTCGTTGGCCAGCACGCTGGCGCCGGCGCGGGCCGCCGGCACGGCGAAGGGCCCCACGCCGGCGAACACGTCGAACACGGTGTCGCCGCGCTTGGCCAGCTGCACCACGCGCTGGTGCTCGGTGCTGAGGCGGGGGTTCCAGTACACGCGGGAGAAGTCGAACTCGTACGTCACCCCGTTTTCTTTCACCTGCGGCGAGGACACGGCGCCCCGTCAAAGTCCTGCGCGTCTCCGTGGCGACAAAGGGGGAAATAATTTTTTTTTAAAAAACAGCACGTACTTTCGCGACCATGTTCTCCTCTCCGGCCAGCACCTCCATCTGGAAGTTGCGGTAGGTGGAGTCGATGATGTTGGTCTTGTTGACCACGCAGGAGACGCCCGGGTTTTTGTCCATGATCACCTGACCTGCAGATCAGAAGGAGACGCTATCGTTCTTATTCACGGTCCGAAGACACGGTCCGAATGAGGCGCTTGGGGAGTTTGACGGTCAACGCGTTGTCGTCCACGCACCTATCAGGTTCTTGTAGGGGAGCTGGTGGTCCCTGAGGTTCATGTGGGCGATGTGTCCCACCCGGCTGAACCCGGAGGTCACGTCCTGGCCCGGGGGGAGCACGGCCTCCAGCACCTCCTCGCTCTTCAGGTTGTCGTAGGTCAGCGTGAGCTCGTAGCGGTGCAGCTCCTCGGCCACGCCGAACGCCCTCAGGGCCTCGGCCTCGGCCTCGGCGAAGGAGCTGGCCGACGTCACCCTGTGCGGGTCCAGCAGGACCAGGCGGAAGTCACTGCTCTGCGCCTTGTCCGGGACCACCCTGGGCACGCCGGGCCGCTGGATGCTGCACTTCTTCAGGCTCTTCACCACTTTGTTCAGGACCGCGGTGGACACCCGCAGCGCCGGGACGGTCACTGTCTGCGCGAAGGCCTCTCTGTCCAGGCAGGTCATACCGCGGACCTCCGCGGGGGGCCGGTACAGCTTGGGCTCCATGGTGGGCTTGATGGCAGCGCCCGGGGCGGCTGCGGAGCAGAGGCAGCGGAGCTCGGCGACAGCTTGTAGCTTCCCCTGTGTTTGGACGCATGCGTGGACGAACGAAGAGAACCTGTCGAAAAGAAGCTGCATTAAGAGGATACTTACGTTAAAGTCACATAAAAATCTAAACCCCGGACTTGTGCTGCGTCTGAAGTAGCAGCAAAACCGTTCAAACCAGTTAAACCCGCTATAAAACCCCATAAAAGTCCACCTCTCCGACTCACCTCAACATCCTCCGCTCGCTGACATGCTTGAATCGCGTCATCAGCGCTGGACTCGAGCTGGCTGCCGATTGGACGAGCGGCGCCAGAGTCCTGTTGTGATTGGACGGCCGAATCTCTGACGCAAAAAAGCGCGACGGAAGCAGGCCACACGTGACGCGAGCGATAAACACCGACCATATCAAAACAATGGGCAGCTGACAAGTCTATAAAGAGGAGCGTTGGAGAAGAATGGTGTCGTAGTATTCCAGGTTTCAGGCTTAAGCACGTTTTGTCACGTCTGCTCCCAGGCACTTTGTTGTTTTTTTTTCCAGGCTCTGCGCTTCAGCGGGTGTCTTTTTTTTCCCTCCCTACGATGAGCATTAATTCCAACTTTTCCACTGAAGGCAGCGCAGAGGAGAGCGACGGAGACGAGACGGCCGCGCTGTTGGGGGATGTAAGCGACGACACGAGCGAGTGAATGAGCGAGTGAATGAGCTCCTCCAGAGCGTCGGCTTTAAGTTCTCCTGCTGTACTTCCGTGGGTCCGGTTGCATTTACACCACTTTCAGTTAAAAAGTAGTGTTTTTTGGGGGGTTTTTTTTTTAACTTGCTGGCATGTCAGGAGACGAAGGACTTCAGCCTGCGGAGCTGACTCACACCGTGTTGCGACACACGTCACATGTTTCTGGTCATTTTAGGGCTGCTGCTGCTGCTGCTGGCTGCACGAGTCTGCACTTGTGAAGTGAGCCCCAGAATGCTGTTTGTTGTCATGCATTTTGCAGAATGTATCTGTTCTGTAAAACAAGCTTAATAAGCTTTTTCAAATGGGTAATTCCTTCAGCGGTCCAAATCCTAACCAATAAATCCTTCACTTCCTTTCAACTTCATTCGAATGTTTTATTCCTTCAGCCCAATAGAATCGCATCATTGACAGTTTCTTTACTTGACAACAAAACCTTTATTGTCATATTAAACTGAACTGACTCCACATATATTATTGGTCTTGTATTTTCTACACGATTTTTAGATTTACTCGGTCATTCGGTCATCCTTGACCAAAGGAAGTCCCTGCAAAAACAGTTCCAATGTTTGTTATCTTAATGTAAACCCAGATTTAAAGTCTCTGTGCAGCCTTTCTCGGCAGATATTTGAGAGTGTTTGCCGGGACCGCTTCGCTCCCTGTCTTGTGCCTACAGTAACGGGGTGAAGCGGGTTCAGCGGCCCGCAGGTCAATCCGAGCTTGTTGTGACACCGACACCAGAGTTGCCACTCATTCTGTCCAGGATATCCCCCCCCCCCCCCCTAATTAGAGAGGTCAAGCAGTTTGGGCAGCTCCCCCACATCCGGAGCTCATGCAGCTGTCCCACGGCCGGCAGCTCAAATCCCGGCCCGTCCGTTCCCCATTTCCCATCCCCTGATCCGGCGTGCCACCGCTGCGTTGCTGACCGGGGGGGCCGGCCAGTTGTCCTCAATGCCGCCGTCGGCAGAAATAACCCGTTCTCTTCTCGCCGCAGGGAGCCGGGCCAGCCGGAGCCCGGGGGGCCTCCTTCGCCTCCTCCGTGTTCAACCTGATGAACGCCATCATGGGCAGCGGGATCCTGGGCCTGGCCTACGCGATGGCCAGCACGGGGATCGTCGTGTTTTGGTGAGCCTCTCCTTCCCACGCACCCCTAAATACGTGCCAGCGTTTTTTGGAGGGACTCGACGTGCGTGTCCCCCGCCTCCCCAGCGTCCTCCTGGCCCTCGTGTCCAGCCTGGCGGCATACTCCATCCACCTCCTCCTGAAGCTTTGCGACCAGACAGGTGAGAGACCGGCTCGACAGACTCCAAAACGCTGGACCGCCGCCCTCTCATGACGAGCCGCGTTAAAAGCCAAGACACGTGAGATGCCCTCTGTGGAAGGGGGGGGCGTGGCTACTTTTATGGAGTGCAGTGGTAAGATGCATTGGGAGCTGCATAGATGTGCACGAGGACAGGTGAATGATTATCAGAGCTCGCTCTTCGGAGGAGACGCAGTGGTGACAGTCAGGAGGCCTCTGATGTGTCTGCTGTTGATCGCCACTCCAGGTATCAATTCCTATGAAGATCTCGGGGAAAAGGCCTTGCGGAAACCAGGAAAAGTGAGTTGGCTTTGCTTCGAGTTGATGTTTTCAGCACCACCCCGGAAACGGGAGTCTCTCTCACAGCGTTTCCCCTCTTCCAGGCGCTGGTTGGCCTCGCCATTCTCATCCAAAACATCGGCGGTGAGTCGGGGCCTGCGTGTCAAAGTGCAGTTCCATGCATTAGCCCTGACATGTTGGACAGGAAGCCCATTTGGTGGTTTGTCATATCAGCGCGGCGGTGAAAGGAGGGCGGGGAAGCGCTGAGCGCTTTTGTTTTTGGAGACAAACGCCGCCTCCTGCTGGTGGTCGGCGGGATCGGCGTCGAGCTTCGCGCCCTTCCCAGCCTCCTGTGAGGCCGTTATCTGGATTTCAAGATAACCTCTGACCCCGTGGCCCCCCTCAGCCCCACCCCGAGCCTGAAACACCTATAATTGACCGCCGATGGCAAACCCACCCCCCTGCCCCTCTGCCTGTCGAGGAACCTAATGGGACCAACCCACCCCCATCTGTCCCTCCTTTTCCGCCACCTCCGTCGGCTCCCCGGCCACCGAGCGCGCTCCTCCGGCGGCCCGAGAGCCGAGGCCATCCCTCCTCCTCCGCAAGTCATTAGCGGCGCGGCTGAGTGGATTACTGCCGTGCCCTCTGGTATGTTTGTGGTTTTCCCAGCAAGGGTAGAGGGGGGGGGCAGAATGTGCGAGAGTGTGAGAGCCAGCACTCCGGCGTGCATCTGTCCGTACCTCGGGCCCCTTTTATAAGAGTGCAATTAGCCTCACTCTGGGTAAACATTCATCTGCCGCTGCCAAAGGCTGATGGGCCAATTGACCTTAATTACTGACCGGCCCAGAGCTCTCGGAGCCTCCCTGTGCCTAATGAAATGAAAGTGGCTCTGTCTTATGTTGAACACGCTCCACCGCTGCTGACCACACAGAAAGTGGGCCTCCATTTTTCCCCCCCCCCTTCTCGCCTCCATACATGCTCGCTTGTAGTGTGTTCTCTTACACGTCCAGTAACGATGCCTTTTTCTCCAATCAAGGGTCTATCCCCCCCCCCCCTCTCCCACAGACGTGAGTATTACTCCACCAGCATTCCCAATAGAAGTGTTGTTGCCCCCCCCCAATCAGCGACCGACTTGCATGGCACTAAACCGCCGCATCGCGCCCTACCCTTCGCGGTCCCCCGTCACGGCGTGTCTTCGTGCTTGTGCTTGTGTGGTTGAAAGCAAGCGTGTTTTGTTTGTTGCCGCCGCCCACTTGAACTCGGGGCCCGAGCTTCGGTCGGGAAACGTTTTTGTCGCCCGTCGCCTCCTGAAGAAATCCCACACTGACAGATCCGAGGCTTTATAAGTGGTCGGAGTTATTCTCAGAGAGAGGTTGTCCTTGAGCCTGTGTGGGCTGGGGTGGAGGGGGGGGTGGGGGGTGGGGGGGTTATTGGAGGAATTTTCCTTTATAAACAAATACAGGATCTGAGGGATTATGGCGAGGCTTATTTAACGGCGGGTGCGGGACCTGGCCTGCAGCAATAAGGCCGCCGCTCACTCAGGCTGCGTTCAGCAGCGCCGATCCCCCCACGCATAGCGTCCTCCTCCGACTGACCGCGCAACAACTGGGCCTTGTCTTTTCGGACCCGACACGCTCTGCTTCAGTCAGAGCTCCCTCCTCCTCCTCCGCCTCCTCCTCCTCACGTTTTCCCCTTTCTCCAGTTTCTCGGGCTGGTGTGACTGTCAGGAAGTGACCCCAATCCCCCCCCCCCCGTGATTGGCTGCCCGAGCACACTGGGAAGTCTTCGGTTTCCTAGTTGTGTGAAGAAGCGGAGAAGTACCTGGATTAGCGTCAGAGGTGGTTATTGTTAGCCCCCCCCCTCCCAACTCACCCTCCCAACCACTCACCACCACCACCTCCCACCTCCCACCTCTTCATCCCAGCTGTTGCACGTGGCCTCCAGTGGTTGGAGGAGCTGCATAATGTCTGAAGGCTTTGTTCCTGATCCCCCCTCTCCCATGAACTGACCCGCCCCACCCATTTTTGCATCGACTCCAAGCAGTTGCACCTCTCCACCCTGCCACTGGGCAGCACACATCATCCCTGTGGATGTCCAGCCTCCATCCTTTTGGTCCCCCCCGCCCCACACAGAAACATCTTTGACAATCCTCACTGTGAATTCGGATTGCGTGTGTGTCCTCATCCAGTAACTTGGTCTGACGGTTCGTCTTGTTGTTTGTCTTTGTTGAAACTGTGCCCGTAACACTTCCTGTTTGTCCCCCCGTCCCTCTGTCCTCTCAGCCATGGCGTCCTATTTGTTCATCTTGAAGTCGGAGCTTCCTGCTGCAATCAGCGGCTTTCTGAGCCCGGACAGCACGGGGTGAGTGTAAGCGCCGGCTCTGGGCCCCAAGACAGGGGTCACAGGGGGTCTACGGACTTTTTCTCTGCTCCGAGTTTGTCTGAATGGAATCTTTTCACGGTTGATGAACTGACAGAAAAATATAAGCGGTATATATTCACTCTGTGAGCATCGAGGACTCTTTTTTCGAAAGCGAAAGCTTCCCAGCGCTTTTATTGTGAAGCCTCCCGCTCCTTCCCTACACTGGCGAGAGCGCGTTTCTCTGCTCGACTGTGATTTTTGGCAACGCGAAGGTGGAAGAGGGGCGTCGCAGCCTTTCTCTGCGTGTAATTCTCTGTTAAAAAAAAGAAGTTTGGAAGCCACTGAGCTCCAAGAGTGAGCTCGCTCATTCACCCACTCGGGTCCCAAAGTTGTCCCAGCTGCGCGTCGAGCAGTCCCTCTCCTGCACTCGCTGCACGGAGATGAAGAATGAGTCACTCCCGTTCCCACGATGAGGTGATTATACCTTTGGCCTTCTTCTAAGTCCGTTTTGACGCCACAGAAGGACTCAAACTGGAATCGGCGAAGAAAAAAAACCAAAAACGGACGAATAATGCATCGGGAGAAGATCGCCGACCAAATCCTTCCGCCCCGGCGACGGGAGCGGACGCTGCGTGGCCGTCGCACGGCGTGAAGCCCGCCCGGAGGAGACGCGGCCACGCCGTCGAGAGCCGTTCGTGTCAGCGTGTCTTTCATTGGTCGACGCGGACGAGCCCGCCGTCCCCCCCCCCCCCCCTTCCCCCCCTCTCCCGGCCAACAATGTAACTTTTTATTGACCGCGGCGCTTCAGGCGAGAGTTGTTGCGGCGGCTCTCGGGCCGATCCGTCAACATCTGAATCGTCCGCTCGCAGCTGCTTTGTATTAGCGCTCTCCTTTCACCCCCCCCCCCCAAAATCTCTCACACATGTTCCCCAGAATCAGACTGATACAAGGGGATATCAGTTTTGCCATTCTAATTACAGCTGGCTGCTGAGGGAAACAAAACAGTTCTGTTAATGAGTGGCTTTTGGGATGTTAACAGATGCACACACACAACACATACACACACACACACACACAACACACACACACACATTCAAAGTCCCATCAAAACCTAAGTAAGAGTGCTTCTTCGTGTTGAATAGTGTCTCTTTTCTCTGCCTGGTTGAGCGCAAAACAGCCGAATTGAAACGAGTTTGCCGTCCTTTTTTTTCTTGGGAGGGGCCCGTTCCTTTTTGCGCTCAAATGGAGTTGCCAGGGCGAGGACACGGATGGCGTGGGGGCCTCGGCGGCCTCGGCCACGTACCGCCTAACGTCGAGACGGGCAGAACCGACAGCGAGTCCTCACCGAGAGCCGCTCTGCGTCTCGTTATAGCGTGAAATGTTCCACATTTCATGGGTCTTGGAGGCATCCTGCGCCTTTCCAGTGAGCCTGGGGGCCTCCTGAGAATTTGTCTTGCTGGTGATTTTTTTTTTTTTTTTTTTTTTTTTTTTTTTTTTTTTCACTACGGCTAAGCTGCCGAGGAGAACCTCATCTAAACTTAGCACGGGCGCGGAGGCGATTGGTCAGGCGGACGGCGGGGGGTCGCGGGGCAAAGGGCCTTCCCTTTCCCCCCCCCCCGCCGCGCGGCCGAAAGGCGGGCCGCAGACGCTGGAAAAAACAAATCCGTCAGCGCCGACGGCAATGCCACAGCTGTGAAGCTGCCAAACGGGGGGTCAGCGGGTGTTGACGCGGGCAGAGCAGGTGCTGCTGACTCCGGGAGCCCCATAAAGAGCAGTGGAGCCAGTCCCCGGTGACCCCCCCCACCGCCCCCCCGCACTGCCGCCGCCGCCACCGCCCAACATCAGCAGCGGCAGGCGGCACCCCTTCCCCGGCTGACCCTGACCCTCAGCGGAGCCGGCATGCCTTCCACATGTGTCACCTCCAGCGCCAACCCCTCCCCTTCCTCCTCCTCCTCCTCCTCCAACTCCCCAGTCGTGAGTAAACCACCGGGGCTCTCCCCCAGCAAAGGAAAATATTATTCCCCCCTCTCTGAAAAGCGGGCGAGCGAAATGTGCGCTCGTCTGGTGGAGCGACGCGACGTTTTTCATGTGAATTGCATAATTGTTATGCTTTGCAAGCGCTAAAGCCTTTAATTCGTACCACATGATGAATCTGTCGCTCCGTGTTCGCGTTCGAGCGGAGACGATTTTCCAGAGGTGGTCCACCTTAAAGCCCGGACCATCAATCTCCGCTGCCCGTGGCGTCCGTGGATCAAGGCAGTAATTATGAGAAATTCAGTATCCGCCTTTTTACAACTCTGGTGTTGTGTTTTCTTTTTTGTGTTTGTCTCCAGAGGGGCCTGGTACGAAAACGGCAGGCTGCTCCTGATCCTGGTCACGCTCGGCGTCGTCCTGCCTCTGTCCCTGCTGCCCAGGATCGGTACGTCTTGGGGGGGGGGGGGGGCGCCGCGCCGGCCCTTCCGCTCGGACGGGCCCCCGGTCGCCGCGTCCTAACCCGCCGCCTCCTGTTCACAGGCTTCCTCGGCTACACCAGCGGCCTCGCCTTCGTCTTCATGCTGTACTTTGCCGCCGTGGTGAGCGCCGACGCCAGCGCCTCCCGGCGGTCGCTCCTGGGTTTTGTTTTTTTTTTGGTCCTCGTTTTTCTGATCGTCTCGTCTCCAGGTCGTGGCGAAGAAGTGGTCCGTCCCCTGCCCCCTGCCTCGAAACGTGACCGCGCGTCCAGGCGTTTCCCAGGTAACGAAAGCGACGTTTTTTGCTCGCCACCCAAACAGGACTGGCGAGGCGTGCGGTGGACGGCGTGGCGCGGGCGGTCGCGAACCGCAGGATTAGGAGGGGGGGAAAGCCGGCAGATCGATTTCCAGATCGTGTCAGCTCAGGCTGATGAGGACCAGAGGCAGCAGCAAGGAGCTGTGCTTGGTGACTGAAGTCAATCCTTTGGGGGGGGGGGTGGAGGAAGTTCAGGTGACCTCGTCTGATCCTGGAAATGAACTGTGACCCGCAGGCATCATACCGCCCTCACTCCGAGCTGGCACGGGTTAGCTGAACTTCCTCCCCCGAAGCCGGCCGGGGGACGGGAAGAATCCGGCGTTCACTTTTTTTTCTCCCCCACCCCCCACCCCCCCGCCCCCCCCCCCCCCCCCCGGTT
>JASSRZ010000050.1:818388-831529 GCA_032164315.1 Malacoctenus gilli | reverse complement strand
TGTGTGTGTGTGTGTGTGTGTGTGTGTGTGTGTGTGTGTGTGTGTGTGTGTGTGTGTGTGTGTGTGTGTGTGGTTGGAGATCGGCTCCGCTCCCGGCGTCCTCGCCCCGACCTTTGACACGCCCCACTGTCGTACTGTTTGACGGCTGCTGGACAGGCTGGGAACCGGCGCGCATCCCCCCCCCCCCTCCCCAAGACGGACGTGCCGGACGGAGCAGGACGATCAGGGACCGAGGGGGCCGGTGGTGGTGGGGGGGCGAGCGCACCGAACAACATCTGCTTTCTGTTCAGGCGCATCGTGTCGCTCGACGGGCCGAGATGCGCTTTCAAGGGTCTCTTCACGTGAGCTGTTTTTCTTCTTCTTTTTTTTTTAACGTCGCTGCCGTGACGAGTGGTCTCCCTTGTTCGTCACGCTGCGGCCCCGCGCCATCGATACACGAGTGTCATCGCTGATGAAGTGCTCTCCATTTAATCCACCCCCCCCCCCACACACACACACACACCTTCACTCCATGCTGCTTTTCTGCTTTCAATCGATTTCCACGCTCCATCAGTAAACACGCTCTTTGTGTCACACTGAAAGCATTCCTCGCTCTCAGGGCTCTTTTGGAGACGGCAGATGCTTTGGTGACAATCAAAAGTAATAATAATAATAATAATAATAATAATAAATAATAATAATAATAATAAAAGAGGGGCCTTGTTTACAGTGGTGGGGGTAGCAAGTTACTTTCGTCATGCGTTACTGTACTATATTACGTCAGGCAGTAGCGGTGTAATATTATGCGTTACGATTTATATTGTGGTAATATTGTTACATTTATCGAGTCAGGTAATGCGTTACAATCTGAGCCGTCGGTTTAAAAAAAAAAAAAAAAGCGTGCCCACACGCACGCGCACGCGCGCGAACACACACTGACAACAGCGGTATATAAAGAGTAGAAGAAGACACCAGTTTTAAAATCAGGAGAAGATGATGGTTTTAAATCAACAGAAGAAGAAGACGGCAAGTAAAGTAACTAAAAAAGTAATCAGTAACTTATTACTTTACACAAATACTACACTAATATTGTAAAGAAACGTATTCATTTCAAATGAAAGTAACTTGTGATATTAACTATATTACATTTTGGAAGTAACTTGCCCAACACCGCTTATTTATGCTCAGATGTCTCCATGTTTGGTGTTTAGTTTGTGCGTTGGCCCCGGGAAGGGACGTTTTGGAGCGCCTCTCGGAGCGTTGCTGGTGGCTTGCAAAGCAGGAAGGAGGACCAGCCAATAGGAGGCGCCCCCTTTCTCACACCCTCACAGGCCTTGGTGTGTCAAACACGCTGCCATCGGCCTCCGCTTGTTGACTGACGCGTCTCATACAGTCCAGGTAAGTTGTGCACTGCTCCCATTGTCGGGTGGGAGAGCTTCACAGGAAATGAAAGGACCGATGCTCGCAAAAGTCAGGGCCGACGTCCAAGTTTTGCCGGCCAACGGCACAAAGACACGGCGGAGGGGGACGAGAGAGACTCTGCGTTGTCAGACCCCTCCGGGGTCAAAGGTCAGAGGAGGCCGTCTGTAAATAAACAGGCGCTCGCAGTGCCGCAACAAGCGAGGCAGCGCCTGGTTATTTTGGCAGATGACGAGGCCCGGGACCGAGACAGGAAGGCTTGGCGATCGGGGGCCCGGCGGTCAGCTGCACAGTGTGGGATTCACTCCTTCAACTCTGTGTTTTTCACTGTTTCAGATGGGGGGGAGGGGCGGGGGGGCTTGTGTCTCTGCGATCCCATCAGCCCTGGGCTGAGCCCTTAATGCAGCCCTGACGCCTTTCTGGCGCAGGGGCCACGCTGCCTCACATCTGGAGCCAATTACCCTGGAGGGCCTGTGACAGAGACGCCCCCCCACCCCCCACCCCCACCGTCAACCCTCCCTCTATGTGCCGCTGTCCAAAGCAGCTCTGACCACTCTCACAGCTACATTCCTCCAGGTTTTCACAACAGGCTTTATTTTTCAGAGCCCCCCCCCCCCACCACCACCCCATTTCTTCGGGTTCCCTCCCTTCACTCTGGGACCCCTTCGTCCACAGGAACCTTTGACAAACAGCAGCATGGAGGCCTGAGGGGAGGAGGAGGAGGGGGGGTGACAATTACACACACAGCCAAAAAACAACACAACACGATATGATCTAAAAACTGCGGCGGACCTGTAAGAGACTGATCGTGTCTTTTATTTTGAAGGCACCTCGCTTTGTACCCTGGGGAGTTTCCAGCCACTGTTTGGCTTCACTGTCATGTAGTGAGGGCAAACTGTATCCGTCCGTCCGTCCGCGCGCGAAGCTCAGCGGACCGAGGACGCGGCTGAGCCGTCCGGCACGCGGGAACTCTGGAATTTCCTCCGGCTGAGTGGGAACAGTTCTTCCCGAGAGTTCAGTGCGAAGTCGTGTGTTCCTGTGGCTGAGCGCTGGCAATAAACACCATTGGTGATTAAAGCACATTTAGGACCGAATCAGCATCCACACGGGCGTGATTTATAGAGAGCCTCTGCTTCCCCACCAGTGTGTGTGTGTGTGTGTGTGTGTGTGTGTGTGTGTGTGTGTGTGTGTGTGTGTGTGCAGCACGTTTACCTGGGGGAGAGTTGGGGGCCAAGTGACTGGACCGCAGGACGGCGAGGGGCCGCGACTTGGAACTCTGACCCAATGACTGATGGAGGTAATTGAGTTTGTGGTGGTGGAAGGAGGGAGGGTGGAGTTGGAGGTGGAGGTGGAGGGGGTGCGGGTGGTGGTGGGGGGTATACTGGCCCCACAGGAGTTCTCTCATTGAGGTCAAAACGAGCTGGGAACGGGCTTTTTTTTTTTTTTACCAGATCTGGACCGCGCTCGCCTCGGTCCCCTGCAGGCCCCCCCCCCCCCGCCCCCGTTTGGCACCAATGCTACGGTTCATTAGCTGCAGCTATAGGGTGGACCTGGGCAGGCAGCCAGAGGATTGAGCTGTCCTGGGTTACACGCACATAAATCGCCGCGTCGACGGTGGAGCAAATGTGGAAACTCTACAGGTGGCTGAAATTAAGTTGTATACAGTGAATCAGGTCTGGTTCTGAAATGGGGGTGGGTGGGTGGGTGGGGGGGGATTTGTTAGCTTGTGCTTGTGTGCAATAAAATGTTGGCATCTTGAGGAGATACATCACATCACGTATGTAGTCATGCCTCTGTGTGTGTGTGTGTGTGTGTGTGTGTGTGTGTGTGTGGGTGTGTGTGTGTGAGAGAGAGAGAGAGAGAGAGAAAGAGAGAGCCTCAGAGGCCTGCACGTGTCCCCGTGTGTACATGCACACATGCAACCCGGCACTCGGCGCTCTCCGCCCGACGTCCGGGGTCAGGCGGCGTTCTCCCACGGGAGCATAAATCCAGCGGGGTTTTTTTTTTCTTTTTTTTGGGCCACGACGCCCCACTTGCGCACAGAGAGCAGGTCGGGGGAGGGAGCGGGGAGGAAGCGACGCGGGGGCAAGCAAAGAGCCGTCGAGATGCCAGACAGGGCGGGGGGGGGTGGGGGGGTGGGTGGGAGGAGGACGAAGCGCCGACAGAACAAAGAAACAAAACAAATCATCCCGGGCCCTGTAAAAACGCCAGGCCTGGCTCCGCGCTGAGACGCGGCGAGTGGAGGCAAAACACTGGCGTCTTCTTAAAGGGGGTCGTCATAAAAGGGAGGCGAGGAAGAAAAAAGGGTGGGAGATGACCTGGGAACGTGGATTTTGTTGTTTTTTTTTGGAGCCATATTCTGCCCTCGGTTGGACAGTTCAGCAAAACACTTTTAGATGGAAGGGAGGTCTGCTGGGGAGAGGAACCTCTTGGGGGCCCTTTATTCCTCCCGTCAGCGCAAAGATACCATCACAAAACCTTGACTCGCAGCCATTAGGACAACAAGTGACGCAAACAAACCGTCTGAGCATATGCTCGTCTGTTTGACCCGGCCGGTCAAGGTGATGCGCTGCATAAATCTCCACACTTAAAGCGCTCTATTTGAATGCGCGCGGCCTGACCGAGACGCCGCTTCGCACCCGCGCGCCGGGGCTTTATCGCGGGCGACCTCCCCCGCTCGGCGGGGTCATGTCTGAGAGGTTGTTTACAAGGCAGCGCGGATCCAAGGGATGTGCGGGATCTGGGACCCGGCCCCCCTTTATTTATAACAGCTGGGAGCTGCGAGATGCGGCGCGCTGACATTCGGCGGAGTGGGGTGAGAGGTCGAGTCCAACACCAATAAAGCGGAGACTTTGATCGTGGCATTTATGGATGGAGCAGGCACGGCGCGAGAGAGAGAGAGAGAGAGAGTGGGGAGTGAAAGAGAAAAGGAAAAGGGATGGCGCTGCGGGGTTGACGAGCACTCAGTAGGCAGAGCAGGGAGGGGAAGATGGGGGGGGGGCGGGGGGGTTGCTGAAGCCACTTTCACCAGTGCCTCTCCTTTTACAAGCGTTTTGCCGCCTAATGAGTCATTACCCTCCATCAAGGTTGGTGTCGTTTTAGGCATAAGAAGAAAAAAAATAAACCCTGACAAACTCAAAAAACTAATTTGACATTGGGTGATTTTTTAAAAAAAAAACTTTCCTCTAAACTTCATTGGAGGAGATTAGTTGAAGATTCACCCGTCGAAGCCAAAGACCCCCCCCCCCAACTTCATTAGGATTCACTCCTCCGCTATTGTACTCTCCTCATTGCCTCCTTTTCTGCTGCTTGATTTCCATTCAGGCCCTTTTGGTTCCAGATTTTTTGCAGTCGGCCCAAACGGAGCAACATCGTTTGCTGTTCGTATTCTCCTTTTTATTCGTGTTCTTGTTTTCAAGACACATCGTCTGAAAACTTCAAAACAATATGGACAGTGACGTGTTTGACTGAGAAGAAGAGAATCTGGTCAGAGGACATTCCGAAGCTCTTTTTGGACCTTCGTGCCTTCGTCCTCTGTGGGACTGAAGTGTCACAGAGCTGATTCCAGCGAACATTAGACGAATGTGGACGTCATGCTCCATCACAAGGCAAACGCAAAGAAACGGACAGTTACGCACGTCATCGGGATACTCAAGTGTCACCCTTTGACCTCATGTGCTGTTTCGGCCCATCTGGCCATCGCGCAAACTCGGCGCAGAGTGACCCCACCTGGGCGTTCACCCAGGACCCTCTGGATGAGAGGCAAGAGTGCAAACACCTGCACCACCACGTACAGTATCAAATAGAATGAAATGCAGCTTGATTTTTCCTCTGTTAATCAAAAGGCAAAAAAAGGCTTGTTTTCGCTTCATAGGTGTGAGAGGTTGATTTTACATCTTTATTCTCAAAAATGAGGAATATTGTTGCCACCTGCTGGTCAAAGCGAAAGCTCAACACATTCAAAGATTCTGAAAGGCTCCAAATGCATTCAAACAACCCGTTCTTCATACAGATCTCTGCGCACGCACGCACACATTTTATGTGGGCCTCTGCAAAACTTTGTTGTCAAATGAGTGAAATATAGAGTAACATGTAAGTCAAAATTTTCAAAAAAAGAAAACAAAAAACAGCAACGTTCTGATTTTTCTAACAAATTAAGCCAGTAAAACATAGGTTAAAATACAAAGAGTGATTGATGCTGTTTTGTTTTTCAATTCCACTATGATGATGTAAATAGTAACCCCCTCCATGATGTATTTACAGCAACATTTTGGCCACTCGCTGCCTGCTGAATCTTTCGTTATGGACGAGATGACGAAAGATTTGCATTGAAACTACACACAACACAAATAAAGCAGAACAGATAGGAGGACAAATGGGATGGAAACGGGATAACACCATGGTCGAACAAGAAAGAAAGAAAGAAAGAAAGAAAGAAAGAAAGAAAGAAAAATCTTCATGCAGTTCGTCAGAGTCACCAGCAGAGGGCGACATCTCCCTCTTTTGCACAGTACAGGTGCGCAACGTGAGACTCGGAGGTGAGCGGACCGCTGCCTTGTGGTAAATGTAGTTTCACAGCTCGTGTGGCTCGAATATGAACTACAGAATGAGCCATGTGACTAACCGAGCCACTGGCGACAGGTTCAGAGATTTATCGTTGTGTGTGTGTGTGTGTGTGTTTTTGCGTCCGCGCGCGCGCGCGTGTGTGCGTGCATGCGGGCGTTCTTTCGGAGCTGTTATGCGGAACTTGGAGCTCCTGCCTCCCCCCTCTGCTCGGCATGCTCATGTTGTCGCTTCCTATTTACTGAAAGTCCTCGCGGCAGCTCGGCGCGGACGCTGCAGCGCGGCGTACTGTGCGCTCACAGGGAGTGTGTGCTGTGGGACGGCAGCTTGTCGGCGGACGACGAAGTCGAGTCAGGAGTGCAGCGGAGACCTGGGGGACACTCGACCGGCGATAACAGCGTTTTCTTTGGTCCTCTTGATGTGTCGCGAGCGCCAATGGCTTTTTAAAGAGACCACCGCGGCTCCCTTTTCGTTCCTCGTTTTTATGGATCCGTGAGTCTAAGTTATTTTCTTTTATTTTACTCTTAACTTTTTTTTTTTTTTTTGCTTTGGCGTCCGCGCGCTCGGTGACATGAAGTTCAACGGGTACCTGAAGCTGCGCATCGGAGAGGCGGTGGACCTGAAGCCCACCACCTTCTCCCAGCGCCACTCGGTCATCTTCAGCAAGGCGCCCCCCGCCCTGGACCCTTACATCGTGGTGAAGGTGGACGACTACAAGATCGGGCAGACGCACACCAAGCAGAAGACCAACGTGCCCACGTACAACGAGGAGTTCTGCCTGAACGTCAACGACGGCCGGCACGTCGAGCTGGCGGTGTTCCACGACACCCCGATCGGATACGACGACTTCGTGGCCAACTGCACCATCCAGTTCGAGCAGCTCATGAAGACCTCCAACTCGGGGGAGACCTACGAGGGATGGGTGAGTGACAAAGCTGCCCCCTGGGGGGGGGGGCTCCACTTGTCCACTTGAGTTAAACCTTAATAAGTTCCGAGTAATTGTACACACTTATTCGTGTATTTTGACTCTTCTTTCGGACACCTTTGAACCACTTTCTTTACCACCAAGCCTTCAGAACTCAAACTGGCTGTCGCCCCATCCAGAGTTGTGTGTGCTGCCTTTTCTCCCAGTGTCAGCTGGGATCCACTCCGGTGTCCCATGATCCTTTGCTGGATAAAGCGCCCTACGAGTTGGACGGATGAGTGCCGCGTTCAGAGGTGGTTTGCACGTCTTCCGTCACGGGTTCAGGGGGGCAAGGAGGCCCAGAAAAAAGGAAAGAACCTGGATTGCCCCCCCCCCCCATCCCTATATGTCACCATCAGGCTCGGGGGGAGGGGAGGGGTCACGTTCGCTGTACACCTCGCGGGGGGGGGGGGGGCGGTCACCTGTTCTCGCTGTCTTGTCAGTACTCGAACGGTCCCCCGGTGAGCGCCCGTTTCTCACGTTTCCTGGCGCCGGACCGCCGCTCTGTCCCGCAAGCGACGGGCTTAGAGGGGTTTTACCGCGATCAGCGGCAGCACGGCCTGAAGCCACATGCCCCCCCCCGCATGAGGCGCGAGGCGCTAAACCTACTTAGGAACGCCTGTTATCTCACACTAATGTGTAGAGACGAGCACATGGCCCAGGGCATGACTGTACGGACGGATGTGTATTTATAACCGCCGCACTTCTGCAAAGTTTCCAGCGCTCGCTGGTAAAACTGCACTCGACTGACGAGCGACAAGGTCACTGATCCTGAATACACAAATGAGGGAAAAGAGGAGCTCAGTTCAGTAAATGCTGACTGAAACAGCTGCTTCAGACAGGACTTTCCCCCCCTGTCGCTCGCTGACTCTCGTCCCCCCCCCGGGGACTGAGACGTTGCAGAGTGTCACCCGAAACCCGTCCCGTGGGACGCATCCCACGGACCTGTCCAGGCGACCACACTTGACCTCGCTCCTCCCTCATCCGCGGTTGGACGCGGCACTCCGCTGTTGTTTTGATCCAGCCAAAAGAGGGGGGAACCCCCCCCAACAAACAAACATTCGTTTACCAGGCTTTCTCCATCGCACAATCGCCCACGAGCACAAAGGTTTGCCGGGATCGTAATCCGAGACAGTCAAGACACAATGCTGGCTACAACCTAATCCTAAGAGGAGAGACAATCAGTCCCCCCCCCCCAAGCAGGAAGTCAGCTATGGCAGCGACGCCTCGTCACGAAACGGCAGTTACGTGATGAAGCATTGTGAGGCCAAAGGCTGGACGGTGACCCACGGGTGGGACGCTGCGCATTCTGTTACGAAGTATTTCAGATTGTATTTTGGGTTTGATATTGAAGGGAAGTTATACTTAAAAAAAAAAAGGAAGATAAGATCTTAAAATTCCATCTGTTTTTTAGTTCGGGGTTTCACGTAGATTGATATAAATTGCAGTTTTTAATTGTGCGTTGAAATACTGAAGCGGCACGGTGCGAAGTGCTACTGTTACACGTTTCCCCAAAACACTGTGACACGAAAAAAACCCACAAAAGTTCAGCGTGAGATGAGAGCACAGGACCGCCCACCTCCCCCTTGCACGCTCGCAGGCACCACTGTAACTCCCACACACACACACACACACACACACACACACACACACACGCGTGCGTTTCGATGATATGAAGGAAAGACAGCCTTGTTAGGGAGACCTTGAACCGGGTAAGAATAAGGCCAAGGTCAGAGATGAGTGTTTTACACGCGTTTGCTTCTGTGAGGATTTGATTCTCGAGCGCCCGTGGACGCTGGCCTGGGCGTCCACGCTTGGCGTCTACGTTGGTCTCTCACACAACTGTAAACAAATGACGAACCCCCCCCCCCCCGCCCCGCCCCACAGTGTCTCAGTAGAGCCACAAAGCACAAGTCCATTTAGACATGTTCTTTGCATGTTAGGACGGCTGTTTGTTTCAAGTCTCAGTTCAAGCAGCTTTTTCCCGCTGACGCAACTGCGCCAAAGGCCTCCTCTGGCCTCCGATGTCACCGGTTTCTCTCCGGCGATTAGAAAACGCACGCGCCTCGCCGCTGCGAGCATAAAAAATAATGCGAGCCGCGCGCAGAGGGGAAGTGGTGTGAGCGCGGCGCTCACGCCGCGCTTTCGGGAGGAGGGACCGGCCTCGCAGTCACTCTTCTCACCTCGACGCACGAGCTCACAGTGGTTTATCTGGCACATCAGTGTTCTGAGTGTGTGTCTGTGGGGGGGAGGGGGGGGGGGGGGGGGAAAAGGTGCCTCATTTCACAGAAGAAGTGCTCGGCTGGTTTGTCTTGCATGTGAGGTTCAAGCCTCCACACGCCCACGCCGCTTGTTGATCGCAGCTTTCCCACCGGCTGATCACCGCTTCAGGGGTTGAGATGGCCCCCCCCCCCTTTCCCCTCCCTCCATTGGCTCCAGTCAAAACGCTCAGTTTTTCTTGCTGTTTTTTTTTTTTTGCCTCCCCCCCCCCGCACACTCGTACCTCCTCCTTGGAACCGTAAGCCCACCAAATCCCCGGAGTCCTCGCCGTCCGTCTGAGACCGTCTCAGACACCTGGTGCCCGCTTCCTCTGCCCCCCCCCCCCCCACCACCTGTTTACACTGAGTCACCCTCCGTCGATTCAGTCATTTGAATCAGTTCGTGGGCTTCCTGCGAATGTCGGACAGGTGTTTAAGCAGGTTGTTGTTTTAACTCGGACGAATCACGTGACCCAGTGTGTGATTTGGTGGCGAGGACCTCAAATGAAATGTCAGCAGACTCACAGGGGGACAGCAGATGTGAACACCTGACGGTTAACGCACCAAAACACCGCCGACTTGACGGATCCCAGCCGTTACGGCCTTCACTCCTGCGGTAAGCTGTGCTGCCGACCGGACGGGGGCAGGAAGGACCCCTCAAGAGGGGCAGAGGTCCTGCAGGACTGAGACAGAGGGACAGGAGGGGGGGTTGGGGGGCGGAGACGAGAGGAGGTCGCGCACGGACCATGAGCAGAACAGCGAGCCGATCTCGTCGCTCGTCAGACCTGGCGAAAAATGAAAGGAGGTCAACTTTTGGCCCCCTCCACAGTTTGGACAGAGGTCCAAGATGTCGGACGGTCGGCCGGACCGACCAGAAGGAGGAACTCTCTCCGTGACGCTGCATTCGTGGTCTCCGCTCGACAAGCGCAGCATCACTCTGCCGTTGCCACATCTGGCCTGCAGCACGTCTGCATCGTCATTCAGTTCTTT
This sequence comes from Malacoctenus gilli, assembly GCA_032164315.1. NCBI lineage: Eukaryota > Metazoa > Chordata > Actinopteri > Blenniiformes > Labrisomidae > Malacoctenus > Malacoctenus gilli. Next base: position 821,356 of record JASSRZ010000050.1, on the reverse strand, counting down.
CCCCTTTGGTTTTTTTGGGGGGGGTTTTTTTGGTTATTACGGGTCGTGCCCAAAGCAACCGCTCGCACTCGCGCGATCCATCCCTCCGTGTGACGTCACGCCCCCCTCGGTGGCGGTCCGGCTGTCCCGACGCGCCTCACCTGAGGGGAGACGCGTTCCGGTCGCGCACACTTGCTGCCTTGTTGTTCTCGTGTGAACACGTCGTAAAAAAATGCCAACGATGACAAAAAAACAAAACAAAGGGAAGGTGAAGAGCGGACAAACCGCGGTCTGCCTGAAATGCAGGAAGCGCACTGAGAACCGAAAACAAAAGCGCGAAAGGAAGCCAGGCCTCTGACCTTTATGCGGCCGTATCGTCGCGCTTTCACGTCTTTGGCGGCTGCGACTATTTTTCCAGGCCGCTCGTGTAGGTTCTGGGTTGAGGCGTGCAAGCGACCGCAGTTTCCATGCAGCCGTTCGCTGCAGCTCGGCCGCCGTCATCCACCCCCCCCTCTCCCTGGAAGACCCCGGTCGGAGCGTCAGCCCGGGCGATGTCGGAAGCGCGCGAGCGGCTCGCGTCTTGCCGTCACGTCAGCAACGGGCCCGACGGGCCAGACCTGCTCCCTGGCTTTTGTCTGGCACTGGCAGGATTCCTCGCGCATTATGTACACGCCAAAGAATGTCGAGTACGGCGCGCGGATTCCTCAGCCACGGCGAGCTGGAGCGCGACGTCACGGGTGTCATTTTCGAAGGCGAGGGGCCTTTTTATGTCGGAAATATACTTTAAAGGAGCCCTATGATGCTATTTCGACTTTTGTCAGCTATTCAGTGTAATAGTGTTGAAAGCTCATTCAGACAAGTGAGCAGCGCCCCCTCTGTTCACTTAATTCATGTTTGAGATATCAAGCCTGCCTCTCCATTCAGTTTCTATGGTGGTAGAAATGGTCTGTTTCAGGGAGTTTTTTTCACATCAGTTTTTCACCGACGTTACAGGGGAGGGGCTCAGTGATTGGACAACGTCTCTACGCTGGGCGTATGGGCTCGCTCCGGACAGCTGCTACCAGCAGTTAACCAATCAGAGGCGTCCTGCATCGTTGTAGGGGTGGGGCTTAATGCGGAAGAGCCTCATTCTGCTTGTCTCCAAAGGGGGGGTCTATTAGGGCTGAAGGAGACGATCGAGATATAATGAAATACGGTGTTTGAGAAAAAAGAGCTTGATGAATTTTTGTCATTGTGGACTTGCATACGAAGACAAATACATCCAAAATGTGTCAAATAGGGCCACTTTAAAGGGAAGTTTGTATGAAGTTTTGCTCTGAAACAAAGAATAGTTCCGCTGCCCCCCCCGCCTGCTCGTCCACCTCCTGCACCGGCGTCCCTGCACGACGGCGTTCCGTCTCTGAAAAACGCACGTCAGGCTCACGTGCTGAAGGAAAAGCAGAACGCGATCGATGTTCACTGAGAATGTTTCACATGGTGGACGATGCTTTGACAGAGGTTAGATTGCAACTAGAAAAAAATAACCTTTTTTGCACTTAAAATCAGACCTAATGACCTAAAATCTAAGCCTTTCTGCTCATTTGAAGGTAGCTCACCCCCATTAAATATGCATTTTTTTCAAAAAAATATCATATTTCCAAAAACCATGCAGTGGTGTTCTTTATTATGTTTTCCTACTAGTGACATCAATAATTTTCACAATAGTTAATTAACCTAACTGCCGATTTCCAGATTTCCCGATTTTGTGAATTTTTTAAACTTTAAAACCATTTTTCTGAAAAAGTATTTGTCCAATTCTCATGAAATTTGCAGTGCTTAATCCTGGGACTATGATCAGTGGGGTGAACGAGCAATATCCTCCTAGCTGTCATACTTTCCAAAATACAGAAATGTGAATATTTAATTAGGTGCGGAATTCAATCAAATTAGGAAATATTCCTTTGAATTAGGTTTTTGTTGTATTATCAATGTATCTTTAGTTCAGGACATCTGAATCTACCAGGATACCAAAGCTTATAACTTAATCTATGTTGGTATTGATGATATTGCAATTCAAGGAGTTCCTGAATCAGGTATTGTCAGCCATCTTGAATCTAATTTGCATATTTGAGTAAAAACAAATTGCTGAATAATTTTAAAATGAGGTATTGTGCATGTCCATAGCTTCATTAATAAGAAATTCAGGTTTTTTGGGGTTGAGCTACCTTAAGGCATCTTTGTCCTCAATCGAGGATAAACTTTCACTCCTTTCATTGGCAGTTTTTTTTTCCCCCTGTTAAAAGAAGTGCTGTCGGATCCGTGGAACGCTCCTGCAAACGTTTTCAAGCCTCACTGGATCATTCACTCCACATTATAGCAGACATTTCATTTTTCAACCAACATTAAAAGTTGTGTGTTCTTGTTCTGCAGTTGTGATTCTCCACAGCTGATTGTGTGTTTGTGTGTCTTCTGCAGCTGGACTTGGAGCCCGAGGGGAAGGTCTACGTCAGCATCACGCTCACGGGATCCTTCATCGACGGTACGACGGCGACACTCAGCCCAGCGCGCCGCGCCTCCGCGAAATGAGCAAGCGCTGCCAGCTTTCGACGTCGACTCTCTGTTACAATGGCGCGCCACTTCAAAGTGGGTGGGCCGTCAGAGCCAGGCGAACCGAAACCTGTGCGACGGCAAGGAGGGGGTGTGGCAGGGCAGGCCGCCTTTTGTTTTCACTCGCGTGTGAAGCGTTGGCGCGAATCCCTTGCCAATCAGGGGCCGCGCAGCCCGCTGACCTCACATCAGTGGCTCGAGCCGAGCGTAGGCCGGTGAAGGAGCCCGGCGGGGGTTCGAACGCAGCTCGCCGACGTCCGCGTGTCTCGTCTGTGAGGTCACTGAATACCTTTCGTCTCTCTGTGCTGTGTAATGTTGGAGCCTGGGTGTGTGTGTGTGTGCGTGTGCGTGTGCGTGTGTGTGTGTGTGTGTGTGTGTGTGTGTGTGTGTGTGTGTGTGTGTG
>JASSRZ010000050.1:804659-815899 GCA_032164315.1 Malacoctenus gilli | reverse complement strand
CCCCCCCCCCCCCCCCCCCCCCCCCCCCCCCCCCCCCCCCCCCCCCCCCCCCCCCCCCCCCCCCCCTCCACTCACTTCCCCCTGTATGAAGTTGAATGAGCTCCAGCAATGTGGAGCCCTCTGAATGAATGGCATGTACAGCAGGGGTCCATTCAGTACAGTTTGTACTGGACTGACCACACACGCAGAACGCTGCCGGTTCTCTTTTAAAACGTCGCAAGGCTTTTTTTTCCCTTTCAAATGACAGGATCGATTTATAGTTGTGGGGCCAGAAACAAATGCCAGGAAGAAGCCATACTCAGTTTGATGGCTTGTGCTATCGAGTCGTTGAATCATTCACATTTCCTGTGCGCGCTCCCGCTGGAAAAAAAAAAGGGGGCATGTGATTGCGCGTGCCCGCGGAGGCAGCAGGAGGAGTCAGTCGTCTTTACGCTGCGATTGTCTCCGCGAGTCTAACCTCTCTATCCAGCGTGGCACCATTTGTGAGCGAGGACCCAGCGGCGGACTGCGTCTGGCCGTCGAGTTCCACTTCTTGGGCGATATACGAACAAGGAGACGTCGTATGCGATCCTCCTGAGGAGTTTCCGGATTCATATCGGGAGAAAAAAAAACAACAACAAAAAAAAAAAACCCACCACCAAAGAATCGTGGGAATTTGGGTTCATTTCTCGACGGGCCCGGATACGGCTTGGTATCAAGAGAGAGACCCCCCCTTCAGGTCCCTTCGTCCTGACATGGACACAGGAATTGTACCCGAAAAGAAAAGGTAGGGTCCAGCGCTAGCTCGCGAGCTCGCTCCTGCTCCGGCTCGGTTCTCCTCCTGGGCGGAGGAGGAAGGCGGGCCAAACTCCTGTGTGCTGCTGCGTTGGTGATATTGTCTCCCGTGTGGCGTCGTGGCCCCATTTTGGTTCGGTCGGCTTTATTTTTTTTTGTTTGTTTGTTCGACACACCGTCGAAGCGAGCGGCGCGGCTGTCATTAGCTCCTAGCTGCTAACACTGCTAACTGGCTAACGTGGAAACTCCCGATGATTGCTCACCTGTTTATTTAGCCTACTGCCACATTCGATTAGTGGACGCGGCTCGCCGCCGCCAGTTTATCCCGATTAAAGCTGCACCGACTGAATGAGTGTCTGTCTTGCCCGCCAAGGTCGCTACGTTTTTTTTGTTTACGCTCGGCGGTGACACTTTTGATGCGCCGCGAACTTTTATTTCGGTTTGTTCGGAGCCGAGTTAACTCGGGTCCTGTTGTAAGTACGTCTGTTGAGGGGGTGTTGGTCGCGTCAATCTTGACAGTCTAGTGGAAAAACTGCCGGTGTTCGTATGAGCATTGTTGAGTGTGGTGTGTGGTTTCTGTTTGAATATTTGGGGGATGGCCTGGCTCTGCATTTCCTCCTAAAATCAGTCGAGAAAACATGAACATTTGCAGCCTCTTGGGTCGCTGGTTTCCAGTTAATTTGCAACATTAACAGCTTCCTTTTTGACCTAAGAGAGTGTTTAAGTGCTATCTGAGGTTTGTTCACCCTCACACAATAAGTTATTGTTTGGAATCGCCAAACAACCTTGGTGACGAGACTGTTTTCCGCTCTTGTGAGATTTTTACCTTCTGAGATTCAATTATCAGGTTATCTTGTTCACCTTTTAAACTCAGTGATAATCTTGAGATCTGCCTCATTCAGATGCCCAAACTGTCACTTTACAATCATGTCAAATATGGTCACAACATTTCAAGTAATGATGGTTCAAAGTGAAGAATTACGGGACATTTCTCCTGCTAACTATTTAGCTATATTGCAATTGTTTGGCTAAAGTTTCATGAAGGCTCTTACCTGTTAAACAAAATGCTTTGAGCAAGTTTGACATTCTGCATCAAATGTCCCCAAAAAACCTGAGCATGCTTCACTTATTATTATTATTATTATTATTATTATTATTATTATTATTATTACTATAATTATTATATTATTATTACTGACGTTGGAACAGGATAACTTGTCCACCCGTGGTGGAAGATTCCAGACCGAGGTCGTGAGCTCAGACTCCATCCTTTTGAAGTTCGTGTTTTTACCACCCATCATTCCCGGTCGCTGAGCACATCGCCAAATAAAGAGCTGTAATAATAGAGATGTGGTGCAAGAATGTTTTGTCCCGGAGAGAAATAAAAGAGCAGGTCCTAAAAGTGAACAGTTGAAGGGGAGGCGTACATAAATGTCAAAGGAGCTCTAAATAAGCGCCTCCTTTCTCAGGTTCCACAGGGAAACGTCCCTGTGGGCGACGTATAACTGGATCATTCTAGGACTTAAATACAAACCCGCAACATCAATGGGCACACCCGTCACTCTAGGGCAGAGTGTCCTCATGCTTTTTAGTCATTTAGCACTTTGAACGAGGGGGGAATTTTTGAAACCGTGTTCGCCACAACAAAAATCACTGATTTGAATGTTTTGATCCTGTGTATCGCGACCCACCGGTCACATCCCCCTGCAGTTGGGCCATCCCCACACTTTGAGAAACACTGCTCTGAAAAGTGTGTCTTCACCAAATCACTCTGACCTCATCCTGCTAGTATACACCGACACCTTCGTGCACCAAAATGGTCCGGTGGCTCCGACGACAGTGCCTGTGGACGGACAACTTGCAAGGCCAGCTTGCGATCCCTGTCTTTTAAGTGCCGAGCATTTGTCTTGGCGAGGGTGCGTCGCTGGAAGTCGCACTCTTGCTGCCCCCCGGGGACGTGGCTCGTGTGCCGCTTGCCTTTTGAAAGGAGGCGGTTTGCGCAGACGAAGGTGAAAAGTTCAACATCCTGTTTTGTCTCAATAAGAGACGCACGCCGACACAGATTGAAGGCAGTAAAAGAATCCCGCTGCAGCGCTGCGGTCTGCTTCGACACAATCCGCCTCACTGGCCCCCGTGAGGTCGCACCTCTGGCTCATCTCTTAATCACTTGGGTTTGACGTCAGTCGGAGCAGCTAAATGTGTGTCCAGGTTGCCATGACTTGCTCGAGGAGCAGGCTTGTTTGAACTTGAAGGAAGTTGTTGTAGTTGCTGAGCTGTTGGAATGTATTGTTTAAGTCATTAACAACTGAAAAGGTGGACGTGTTCTGACTTATTACTGAATGTGACAGGCGATTTGAATTTACTGTCAACAACAATTTCACCCTGAACAATTGGCTCACAACTACACCTTTCGTCTCATTTTGACACGTTAGTTCTTTGAAAGAAGTTGAAGAGGACGAGAGACGTGATCTGTCATTGAGGGTCGGTGTAACCACGGCAATGTGTCGGGCTTTCTTTCGATTGATGCGAGTCAAAGCGGCGTGCGAGTTCACTCCGCTCCTCAAGCCATGTTAGGAATCGCGTTGTTGATGGAGTTATTGGAGTTTGAAGGCGAACCCCACAGACACCGCTATGTCCGTGGAAGATGTATGGGGGCACTGCCAGTTTTCAGTGTGATTACCAGACGGACAACCCCCCCCCCGCCCTTCTCGTAAAGCTTGTGGCAAAACTGTTTGTGAAAGTGTCGTATGTAGCAACAGGTGTGTTGTGTGTGAGAATAAACGCAAGCTTGATCCCCGTGTGAAATATTTATGGGTCAGGAGTGTCGGCGAATTTCCTCCTGACGCCCTCTTAAGAATCGGCCTGTGAAGCAATTCAGAGGAGTTTCGGGCTGACCTTGTGCGGTTTTTTTTTTTCTTCGAGACATCGTTACTCGCAGCTGATTTGTTACGTCAGAAGTTCATTTGACTGTAAAAGGAATTTCTCCTCTCTCATGCTTTCCCTTCACAGTGGATAGTGAGTTGTTGTGGGTTTTTTTTTTTTTTTTTTTTTAGACAGGATTACATAAGAGCCAAGACCATGTTTACTGTCACACTAAACGAGAGTGACACACTGTGAGAACCTTTCTGGGCTTAAATAGGTCGTTGCCTGATACAAAAGGCTGTTGAGGGAGATGGGTTTTTTTTTCTTTCTCCCTCACTGAAAACCAGTTTGTTTTCCTGCGATCTGCAGTTCACTCAGTCCTAACTGGCATCAAACCACGTAAATTGTTTACATAACAACATTCGCGATGCAGATCTAATTAAAGCGAGGCGAACTGCAAATGTTTGCGTTTGCAGCGTGCCATGTGCAGCGGAGGTCCGCTGAGCATGCATGGCCATGTGCATTAAGGTTATGTAACCGAGGCCTCTCGGCCTCTTCTCTGTTTATACATCAGGTGAACAGTTTCAATTACATGTTCTGTGGAGCAGCTGTTCCGTTTCCCCCTTTTAACTCTACAGAGAGGCCGAGGCTGACCAGCAGACGGTCCCAACCAAATGTTTCTTTCTAACTTCATCCCGGTTTACATGGATCAAAGCAGAGGGACTGTGTTTCACAGGCGTGTCATTGCCCTCTTTTGAAAGGCTTCCAGACATTTATGACCTGCAAGTTAAGATAAGTTGATAACTTGTTACCTATTTAGTCATATTAAGGCTTTGCGATATAGTGCCAGGTTTGATTCAGTTTCTCAGAGGCTGTATTGGAATGTCACACTACAGCTCCGCAGGACCGTGGAACTTTGCACGATGCAATCCATCGTAACATCATAATGCTGTTGATTTTCTGGCGGTGCGACAGTTAAGTTTTCAAGTTGAAAACCTGAATGTAGAAGCAATTCCTTATTGGATTGTGGGTAAAGTGGAGTGAATTTTAAAAAAAAAAACATGCACCCGTTATTTTGAAAGTAAACCTTAACGCAAATTTTAATTGCGGATTGGACAAGACGCGTGCTGTTTGTGAAGCCCGTCCCAAAAAAAAGAGAGAAGTACCGCTGACTCGAGGCACCACGTCAGTGAAGCGAATGCCTGCCACTGTAAAGGGTGTAGCAAACCCAGCCAGACCAAGAGCGAACACAGTCCGCACACAGCCTGAGTACAGCGTGTGCTACATGTGGAAGTGTGAGACACAGTGTGAACACAGCACACGACAGGAGTATGCGATATAAATATACACCTGTTGTCTGCTGTGTTCAGACGGAAGTCCCGATTATGTTGTTTGTCACATTCGGATTAAATCCCTTCGTGGAATCAGCAGCCAGTAATGAAGAAAAGAGACGGCGCCGCACGTGCTCGCGCGCCGTGCTGCGTCGTGGAATTGAAGCGCTGCGCAGAAACCCGTAAAGGCCCTGGGAGACCTGTGAAGGAGCTCAGCCCTGCAGCTCGGTGGGTTTCCAGTGATGCAACAGTTTGTAGCTATAGTTATTGCAGCCTGTCAGTCAGTGAGTGCAGTCATTCGGTGATGGGAGGCTTAGCTGGTGGCTTATCGGGAAGACTCTCCGTGTGTGTGTGCCCTGCGTACCGTGGCGCGGTAATCGGTTCTTATCATTTTTCTCCTGTGATGATAAATTGAGCTACTTTTTCTGAAAGTAGGCTGGAGGTATTATTGTGCAATACTGGAACATAGCATTCAGCTGATCCTGCTGCTGTTGTCCCACAAGCAGATGGTTGCAGTTCTGCAAAATGTTTTTGTCATTATTACTGACAGTAGGAACTGTGCCCATGTGTAACTGTCAATTGGAGGAGTGAGAAACCATCTATTGTAGTCTGTGCCATCTATGGGACTGGAGGTGCAAAAGTCATTTATATTCACCTCAAACAAAAGCCTAGAATGATATTAGGAGCTTGAAAATGCATACCTCACGGGGGGCCGTATTTGGGGTTTTTTCGCTCACACTACAGACGTAAAATACTGTCATGTGCTGCAGTATTACAATATCACAATATGTTTATATGTGTCGTTGAGTGAGGCCCTTGCCAAAACACACCTTGAGTCCAGTTACAGTGTTTATACGGCAGCAGGACTTTTGGTATGAGCTCAGTTACACGTCGCTTGTTTGCCAAACAGGTCAGATTTAGTCTGAAACGGATGCTGCATATCTGTGAAGGTTTTGATCCACGTCCAGCTTGAAAAGGTTTGATTACCTATTGGTTTTGATGCTTTGTTGGGATGAGAATCAAATGGCTCCCAAATCCTTTTTTGATCTCACTTGTGACTTTCTGCGACACGAGTTCAGGTTTTTCAATGACGTCTTATTTTCGTGCCTTGGTCGTTACGTCGCCCGTTGTTGAGCAGCTTGTCGTCAGGTTTTTGGTCCGAAACCAAGAGTCACGCTCCCCTGTCAGGTGATTTGTTTGGCAGAAGGCTAATTTTAGCAAGCTGGTCCATTTCCCTGTTTCAGAGCCTCGAATAACAGCATGGCCTCCATCAGCGCTGTAAGTGCACAACAGATCAATTTCAATTAGGTGTGCATTTCATAGCCAAGGGCTTTTCAACTGCCGCTCGCTCTGTGGCGGCGCTGATCCATTGTTCCCTGAATGCATCTGGGTTTTTTTGAGGTCAAGCTTGCGAGCAGGCTTGAGGTAGAGATTGAGCAGAACCATTTTCATGTAGGGCAAGAGTGGCTTGGTGGTTTTGTAAGCTTCTCAGTTACCCCCCCCCCCCCATGCAAGTAAAATTATTTTGTAGTCTATGAACACCAAAGAATTCCTTTAAAAGCAGCTTGTGTGATTGTTGCCTTTAAAAGTCACCTTCACAGGACACTTGCTGCTCTCGCAGTACAGTCAGGTCCCAACGTCTTGTTTACAGCCTGCAGAGAGTCCATTAGCCCAGGCCTTGGCTCACAGCCTGGATAACTGCAGACTGCAAGTGGAGCCAGTCAGAACTGCGCACTCTGTCCGAGCTGTGAATGTGAACCAACAGAAGCCCGCGGGCAACGGCGCGTCGCTCACTGTTTCAACGTGCTGCCGCGCTCTGCTCATGGCAGTGTTATCGTCCCATGTCCCTGCAGGTCTGTTGAGCTGGGCTCATAAATGTCACCGTGATTGGTGTTGCACTGTAGCTTGGCCACGCACCAAGAGACGGAGAGCAAAAGCTCGCCCGTCCCCTCAGCCAATCACTTTGAGTGGGTGGACTCCGTTCAGTTTGGTCAGCAGCCAATAAGACGCTTGCAGATAGCCTCGTATGCTTGCAAGTGAAGGTCCAAAAGGGGGGGGGGGGGTTCTGTTCTTGGAGTCCAGCTTCAGCAGCCCCCTTCTGCAGACGGAACTCAAATCGGGGGGGGGGGGGGTGTCAGCTTCCGTATCCTGCGCAACGAGCTCCGCGCATGGCAGGGCCGAGGCTGACCCGCCACTTGTTTCTCTGCAGGGTGAGCTCGGAGCGGAGGAAGGAGAAGTCGAGGGACGCGGCGCGATGCCGGCGCGGGAAGGAGTCGGAGGTGTTCTACGAGCTGGCCCAGCAGCTGCCGCTGCCCCACAGCGTCAGCTCCAGCCTGGACAAGGCCTCCATCATGAGGCTCATCATCAGCTACCTGCGCATGAGAAAGCTGCTCTGCACTGGTCAGTACAATGACTTTATTTTGACTGAGAAGGAGACAATGAGGGGAAGCAATTTAAGACCGAGTCAGCTGATTGAAAGAATTGACTGTAACACATGGACATATGAAAGACTCTACACATACACTTGTCGCTTCCACATGAAGCAGAACTCTTTACTTCCCAACTCGTTCGAATGTAGAACTTTGTTCGTTCCCTCTTTTCTTCTTGTGGTTTCACATCCCTTCTCTCTTCCTTATCCCCCCTCCCTCTTGTGTGTCGTCACCACCAGATGAGCCAACGGCGGGTGAGGAAACGGAGCTCGACATCCAGCTGAACGGCTCCTACCTGAAGGCGCTGGAGGGCTTTCTCATGGTGCTGTCTGAGGACGGAGATATGATCTACCTTTCGGAGAACGTCAACAAATGCCTGGGGTTGGCCCAGGTCAGTCTGCTGGGACCTGCCGTGTTGTCAAAACATTAGGGAGGGATGATGAAATCGATTGGAGGGCAAAATATCGCTGTGTTTAGTACACGGGTGGAGTTTTGTAAATCTAAGGTCAGCTGAAAAGAGGTTCTGATTCGGGCTGCACGATACTGGGAAAACGTGTGGTTCTGTTGTTTAATAGCGTAACCACGATGTGACCTGCTAAATAAAATATGTGTGCATGGTGCACTATCCCTCCATAACATCAGTAGCACCAACGTCAGGCTTTCAGTTCCGATATATCGTGCAGCCCGAGTCCTGATGGCAGCGGTCTGTTCAGTAACCCGTGAAAACGGACGCTGCGCTGGCTGGTGTCAAAGTTTGGAGTAATAATCGCCTGTTGTGCTTTGTACATGCTGCAGTTTGACCTGACTGGACACAGTGTGTTTGACTACACACACCCGTGTGACCAGGAGGAGCTGCGGGAGATGCTGGTCCACAGAACAGGTGAGGTAGTGTCACGTTACGGTTCCCAGAGTGCAAACAGACACAGACAGACTCTCCGCGCAGACCGGCTGAACCACAGGAAGTCCGATTCACTCGGGGCAGGCGGAGCCAAAGCGCAGACACCTACGACTTGGCGCCGACAGCTAACTTTTCTCTACCTTTTTAACAGCGGTTTCATCTACTCGGTCGTTTTCAGACAAGTAAAATCTGCTATGAGGGTTGTTATCAGTGGAAACTCAACTGTAGCCACATTTGCCTTTTATGGTTATCATGCACCATGTCCACCAACATCTTCTGTCGTCTGTCAGGGCTGCTTAACATCATTTCCTTTAACGGTGCAACCGGCCTAGTGTCTCCTGAGTGTAAACTGTCAGCAGCTGCGAGAATGAAATGTAAAACCAAAGAAAACAGTGAAGCAAGCAGGTTGAAATGTGAGCCAAGGCAGCGAAATGAAAACAAACACTGTTGTTTTTCTTCTTTTTTTTTTAACAGGCACGAAGAAGGCCAAGGAACCAAATACAGAACGCACCTTCTTTCTCCGAATGAAGTGCACCCTCACCAGCAGGGGGCGCACCGTCAACGTCAAGTCAGCCACATGGAAGGTAAGGCTGCAGCAACCTGGTGTGTGTCTTTGTCAATATTACAGGCTGCCCAACAGGTCCATCAGATTACACAGGGCACAATTATAATAACGTCTAACTGTAGCATTTAATTATTCTATGAACCTTTGAGTGGTGCGTGTCTGGCCTCCTTTGCAACTGTGTATCAGTTGTGGCAATGATCAAACCACAGGAAGGAAGCTCATGAGTCGCCCCCCCCTCCTTCACTTTACCCCGCAGCAGCAGTGAGCGGCAGACCGGACAAATTGATGTAAATATGACATGTTTAATTTTGCTCCTTAGTGAAATTAGATTTAGCCAGTTGGCCTAAAATTAAAATGTCAGCCAAGAGGAAAGAGAACATTTTTCTACAAACTGTGCTGCCTCAACGCCCAGGCCTGGCTGAGGCAGTAATCCATTACTTTAATTTGCAAAGGAAATGGGCCATTGTGATGTCCTCACACACCCATGTAAACTACCGTGTCACTGTGTGGAAGAGGTGTCTGGTTTCAACCAATCATGGTCCGATGACACGTGTACACTGCAGCCCTTCTCACCCTTGATCCTGTCAATCAAGGAATCTTGTCGGTTGAACCTCCTCGATCTTCATCCTAACGATGGCCGTGACCTTCCTGTGTCCCTGTAGGTGCTCCACTGCACAGGGCACGTGCGCGTCTATCACAGCCCAGCCGAGCAGACCAACGGCGGCCTCAAGGACGCGCCCGTCCCTTACCTGGTGTTGATCTGTGACCCCATCCCGCACCCCTCCAACATCGAGGTGCCCCTGGACACCAAAACCTTCCTCAGCCGCCACACCATGGACATGAAGTTCACGTACTGCGACGAGAGGTCGGTTCAGCGGGCTGAGTCAATGTTGTGCTTCAAGGGATCATTCATGAAACCGCCCATTCAGCCCAAGGCCTCTCATCACGCGATGACAGAGAGCCATCTAGTGTTGTTTAAAGGTACTACATGCACGATGACTTGTCGCCGCAGGATCACAGAGCTGATGGGTTACGATCCAGAGGAGCTGTTGAATCGCTCGGTGTACGAGTATTACCACGCTCTGGACTCGGACCACCTCACAAAGACCCACCACAACCGTGAGTGTTGACGAAAACGGAGTTAGTCTGAGTGTTTTGATCCAGTCAGGTTGGAGACATGTTTCTAATTTCTCGCCTCCCTTGTTGTGTGGATTTGCCGGCAGTGTTCGCAAAGGGTCAGGTCAGCACAGGGCAGTACAGGATGCTGGCCAAGAGAGGAGGCTTCGTGTGGGTGGAAACACAGGCCACTGTCATCTATAACAACAAGAACTCCCAGCCGCAGTGCGTCGTCTGTGTCAACTTCGTGCTCAGGTACCGTGAAGGCTCTCGCAGCCTGTTCTTCGTGGAGAACCGCACATTCACTCTAATGTTTCTTTGGTTGTTCCATAACCGTGCTGTCTCTCCTCTGCCACAGTGGCATCCAGGAGGAGAAACTGATCCTGTCACTGGAGCAGACGGAGGACATGAAGCCAGTGAAGGAGGAGCTGCCACAGGACAACAAGCTGGCGGTCGATAGCAGCCAGCCCGACGAGTCTCCGGTCCTGCTGAAGGAAGAGCGAGAGGAGGAGGAGGAGGAGAAGAGCACGGAGCTGGACGTGATCAAGCTGTTCACGCAGGTGGTGAAGGCCGAGCCCCCGGTGAGCCTGTACGACCAGCTGAAGGCCAAGCCCGAGGCGCTCACTCTGCTGGCCCCGGCCGCGGGCGACGCCATCATCCCCCTCAACTTCGACTGTCCTGGTTCGTGACTTTCCCCGAGACATGCGCGGTCAGACATCTCGATCGTCTCGCCGCTTGACGTCCGAAGGGCCTCATTCTGTCGCCCGATGCAGATGCCGAGATCCAGCAGCCAAAGGAAGTCCACCTGTACAACGACGTGATGCTCCCGTCCACAAGTGACAAGCTGACCCTGCCTCTGTCACCTCTGCCGCCCAGCGAGCCTCTGAATGCTTGCAACGCCTCGTCCGAGAGCTTTGCGCCGACTCCGTCCACGACAGCGATCAGCGGCAGCTCCACGGAGGTGAGGCGGCTCAGTTTTCGGCTCCGGCCACAGTCTCTTGTCCCTAAATAACGAGGCGTCCCCTAACGGCCGTCACCTTTGACCTCTGCAGGCCGATGGCTCCCTGGGCCTCTGCATCCCCATGGATTCAGAAATGAGCACCGATTTAGTCACACAGCTCGACTTGGTGGAGAAGATGTTTGCCATTGATACGGAGCCCAAGACTCCCTTCAACACACAGGTGGGTGTGCCAAAGAGCCGGTGCCTTATTCACCCCCGGGGGGGGGGGGGGGGGGGGGGGGGGGGGGGGGGGGGGGGGGGCGGG
>JASSRZ010000050.1:764760-768173 GCA_032164315.1 Malacoctenus gilli | reverse complement strand
CCCCCCCCCCCCCCGCCCCGCCCGCTGTCCTCTCGCTCGCTGACATCAGCCCGCGGAGCCCCCCCCCATCCAGTCTCACCCCTCACCGGGCCATCTCTTTATCTGAACGTCTCCCCTTTTTCAAGCCCGACTTCCACGCGACGCCGGGGACCGTACGCTCCCCGTGTGGAGGCGTGGGACTTGGACAGCTGCCAGGACTGAGCAGCCCCCCCCCCCCCCCTGCCTCGGCCCCCGACCGCCCGCCGGAGACTGGCCTGCGGTTGTTTCTCTCCGCGCTGAGACTCGCTCCAAACTTCCCCCGCGATGGACGCCCCGGGAGCCTGTTTACGCTTCATCTGCCGCGTTTCAGATCAATAAATTCCTCCTGAACAGCATAATAGTCCCCCCCTTCATAACCAGCTAATGACATGCAACTCCATTGAAATGCTGCACAATTAGCTGATTCAACCTTAATGGAAAGTGTTGCTCAGACTAATTGCAGACAACTTGGCTGCAGTAAACTGACTTCAACCCGTGAATTATTTGCACAAAGAGGCCCCCTAATCTCTGTGGCACCTCGAATAAAAACGGACCCCTGATGGAACAATTACCTATGAAAACAAACGCCGAGGCGAAGGCCCCGCCAGCGCCTAATGGGAATGACGGACATGGGAGCAGAAAGAGGACGGCGTGTGGAGGGATCGTCGGGGTGGGGGTGTCGGGGTGGGGCTTAACGCCAACCAGAGGACGAGGAGGAAACGGAACGAACCAGAATCAGGATTAAGAGTCGGGCCAGAGGACTCTCTTCGTATCGCCCTAAAAGGGCGAAAAAGAAAAAAAAAGAGCGCGCGCTTCCGATTAAAGTCTCGCCGAAAAAACCTGCTTCCAGGAAGGACTTACGACGACACTCGCTGAGGGTAACGAAGTCGGCGAGTCGAAAGGGCGGGGGGGGGCAGCGGATGCAGTCGGGTCGAACTGATCTCGCGCTCGAAAAAGCCTGCCAACTCCTGAGCTGTTTTCACCGAAGCCTTCGTTCTCGCTCGCTGACTTCCAACGCGAGATGTTTTCAGTCACATGGTCTCGAGCAGGAAGAAGGAAGCTCGGCAGGAGGAGGCGGCAGCGCGTTCCTGCAGTTTTGCGCGTCTCTCCCAGCAAACTGCTGCGCAGAGGGACGACTCGCTGATATCTACCTGCACGCTTTCCCGCTGAAGTCCCCCCCGCCGTGCTCTCGTCAGAGCAGCCGGTTCCGAGTGTTGCTCTCGTAGCCTGCGAAAGACCCTGCAGCCGAACCTCCACTTTTCAAACCCTCAACCCCGAGGCGTGAGCGACCAACCTTCTGCCTTTGTGCCTTCCAGCCACGTTTTTGTTTTTTTTTTCCCCCACCATAAATTGAGATTAAAAAAATTCAAAGTTGACCTTTTTTTCCAAACCAAACAAGCGGAGAATTTTCTTCCTGACAAGCGTCCAATCAGCATCTGGAGACGAACGAGCGCGGGGGGAGCCGCTCGTTCCAGGACGGACTCTGAACGCGCGGCGAACTATAAAAAGTTCCCCAGCGCGCCCAGCCTGCCCTTTAAGTGCAATGCAGACAGAGACACAGACACGGCGTGGCAGCCTTTGATACTATGGAGCACAACTGTACTGTGAACCTTGACATTAGAGCTGGCGGCGCGCCTCCCTTCGTCAACCTTTCATTTCGGCACAATCAGCAGACACCCTCCCTTTGAACTCACACGCAGCTTCATATTGAGACCCCGAAATAAACTCGGCGAGCGCTGTTGTGACGGACGCCTCGTTTTTTTTTGTTTTTTTTTAGGGTTTTGTTGTTTTGAAGCGTTGCGTGTTTTTTCGCCTGATTATGGCTCTCCCACTGTCATGGGACTCGGGGGCTGCAGCTCCTCCCGCGAGCGCGCCGACTCTGGCCCAAATTAGGCATCTTAGAATAATTAGACTAAACACGGCCTTCACGCTCCACTCCGCTCATTCATCACGCTCCGCTCCGGGACGGAGGAAATGCGCCGTGCGCACACGCACAAACGGTCTGACTGCGCCCTAATCCTGCGAGTGGGGAGCCGCGAGGGCCGTCCGCAGACAAAACCGCCCCCCCTTCACACCGAATGTGTTCCTCATTGCGGAGCCGCAGACCGAGTGCCTCCACGGAGCGTAGCCCGGGGAGGAGGAAGAGCTGGAGATCCCACTGAGTCGCAGAGGATGAAGTAGTCTGAAACAATATCCCGCGCCGCTGTTGACTTTGGGCGGACCGAGGTAGGGGGCTGTAACGCGTACGATGGGGGAGAGGATCAGCCGCTAAAGCTCCATAAATCTGCTCGCTTTAGACCTCGCAACCCCCCCTGTGAACGACGCCGTCTCGGGACTGCGGCGGATGTCGCGCTGCGGGTCGGACCTCCGGAACAGCGGCGTTGGGAGGCTGACAGGGTCCGACCGCGACCGACCGGGGCCCCGGCTCGCAGCTGTGGGGGGGAAGTGACGCCATGTTTTACGGAGTTTGACTTGAGGGTCTCACCGTCGGTGACACTTCTGGGAGCCAACGATCTTGTGTGTCGTGTGCAGCCTTCAAGAAACGCATGATTGGTTCCCAAACGTTGGTGCGGGGGGGCCACACGCGGGTCACACCGGATTTGATTGGGGTCGGAATAATAATTCAAAACTATACGACCGCAAAACTTCTTCTTTCACTTTTGAACACTCACCGATGACAATGAGGGTGTAGTTGATGTTGACGCTGCCGAAGCCGTTGGTGGCCTTGCAGATGTACGTGCCCGCGTCGTCCGCCTCCACCTCCTTGACCTTCAGGCCCGTGCGCAGGATGCGGAAGCGAATCCAGCCGCTGTGGATGTTGCGTCCGTCTTTGGTCCACATGACGAGCGGCGGGGGGTCGCCGTCCACGGGGCACGGCAGCTTGATGGCGCTGCCCAGCCGGGCCGTCTGCCGGTGGGCCACTTTCTCGGACACCCGCGGGGGTCCTGCCGACAGACGAGCGACGGGGTTTTGTGAGGCGGCGTCATGAACCGCAAGCGTTGAGCGACATTCATCCATTCATCACCACTGTGTGAAACTATAACAAACAGTGAAAGCTAAATAAACGCCGGATTGAAACTTCTTTCACTTTCATGGCGAAACAGGTATTGACATCACACACAAACCAACTTAATCATTTCATTACACACACAAAGTTTTTATGTTGCCAGTAAAAAGCAACTTGGCAGAGCTGCTGCCTTCATCTTTCGCTATCTGCCATATTCACAAAAGCATCCGACAAGACAGAGAACTGAAAGGAATGAATGCAGCAGGAAAAGAGCAAACAGTAAACAACAGAACATTTTATTCATTCATTCATTGTCTGTACCGCTTATTAATCTGTCTCTACGGGTTACGGGAGGTGCTGGAGCTTTTCCCAGCTCTTCGCAGGCAAA
>JASSRZ010000050.1:757260-759760 GCA_032164315.1 Malacoctenus gilli | reverse complement strand
CCTTGGAGTTGAAAGCTTTGAAACCGCACAGAGGCCCCCTCTCTGAACGACACGATCCCGGCCGAGAAAAGGCGAATCGCTGAGCTCTCCGCTTCACACGGAGTTGCCCGTCTGATACGCAACTTGTCGTCGCGCCCCGACGCCAGAGGTACTACATACCAGAGCAGGCGCTTTCGTCTCCGAGTGAAATACCGCCATCATTACTCTGTGATGGGCGGAAATGGGTCTGACAGCGGAGCGTTTCGGCGTTTGCTCCAATTTTCGGGATCGTCAGTGGGACCAGCGAGCGGAAAGTGATACACGTGACCATATGGGTTTTCCCGTATTGCCGCGTTGGTAAAGCGCTCCTTATTATATCCGAGCGCCATGTGTGAATGGGAGCTTTCATGGAGCAGGAAGAGGAGGAGGAGGAGGAGGAGGAGGCGGCCTGGCGACTCACAGAATTAGTTCTGTTTTTCTTTGCTCAATTTGGTGATGAATTATTTTCAGAGAAAGAGGCGCATTCAACGCGCGACGTTCTCGCGTTTCAGACTAAATATAGCCGCTCGTGTGCAAGAAGCCTTGCGAGCGGGTGAAGCAGCGGCCGAGCCGGCAAAATCCGTTCGAAAAAAGACTTCGGGATGCGACGAGGAAGAAAAACAGAGAGGGAGGGGGGGCGTTAAAAGACCACAAAGACTCCTGGACTTGAGCCGACGTTCAGGTGTGCTGGCACCGCACGCCCCGTTTATTTTCTCCTTCGCAAAAAAAAAAAACCAACCACCTGTGGATTTGTAACGATGTGTGCACGCTCTCCTCTGCCCACACAGAGCCACTTTGGTCTTCCTAGTCCCTGCAAACAGCCCAATAAAAGGCAGGAACTCGAACTGATGACAGCCGCTTCAATGGAGGACACCTGGAACGTACGCGGCCCAAGCCAGGGCGAGTCGATCACGCACGCAACACCGTCCGCCCGCAGCGGGATAAAGTTATTCCAACAATAGTGTAAACATCGCTGAACAGAGCGGATTGGGCCGCTTAATCTCCGGCCAACCGCAAGAATTTCGAACGCATCAAAAGGCTCGTTTTGCACGGTGCCAGACTGTAGTGATTCATTACCAAGATAAACACTGATCCGAGGGGCCAACGTGTCCTCAATATGCAGTATTTACAGAGAGGATAAGAGGAGGCAGAGGAAGATAGAAGCCGGAGAATGCTTCCTCCTCCCCGGCAGCACTGTGTTAGCTCAGCGGACCGTTCAGGAGCGCACAGAGCCCCCCCACCCCACCCCACTCCACCCTCACCCGACATAAAAGAGGGAGAGGCTTTAATGGAGTCGCTGCTTCCAGGGGGGGAAAAAAAAAACTTCTATCAAGCATTTCTTACAAACCTCACGGCATTTGGATGATATAAATGAAAAAAAAAACAAGAAAAAAGAAACGGTACATAGAGTGGACGTCGAGTTCAAAGACGCGGAAAAAAAAAAAAAGAAAAAAAAACGCGACAAAATAACATGAAAGCCCGAAACCGGAGCCAGAGCCGGCCACTTCACTTGAGACCGGCGGGGCCGGGTGGAGGCGAAAGGTGAGGCGGACACCGCGGCCCGGGGAGTGTGTGAAAGGGCCGGCGCCGCCGCAGCGGCCGCCGCCGCTCGGCTATACATTTCACAAGCAGAGATAAAAATCTGCATAAAACGGTGAGAGAGGGGAGGAGAGCCACCCTGGCGATTCAAGAAAGGAGGTGAGGTGAGGCAGGAAAGGGGGGGGGGGGCCTTGTAGTGAAAGGGTGAAAGGGGAAGGGATACGTGGAGTGGCAGGAGAGGCTGTTCTGACAGCAGTGGGGCAGCCGAGGGTGAAGAAAGCCGTCTTTTCTTACCGTCCAGACGTCCTGCCCAGCGGCTTCGCCCAGCGGCGGTAATCAATACCTGTTATTTTCCCCTCTCGGCTTTCCAATCAATAGATAAGAGTGGGCTAAGACCAGTCGGGACAATGGCCCTTTCTTCAGCGCCATCAGATGCGGGCTGAATAGCGACTGCCTGCAGTGGTGGGAATGGCGCAGGAGGAGCTATTGGGTGACACGAGGGGACGAGACGAAGCAGCGGGAGGCGAGGCGGCTCTCAAAAAAGGAACGGGGGAACGAGATGCTCCGGGACCATCTATCTGATTAAAGTACGGGGGGGGGGGCGGGAAACAAAAAAACAACAACACGCAGTCCGTCTCCACAGTCGACATCTGCTGCCTTCACTCAAGGCTGCAGGACAAGGGGCTCCAGAACAGGGGGGTTGGGGGGGGGGGCAAAAGCTGAGAAATTGCTCCAGCGTCACAAAGCTTCTGGAAACATCTCCATCACGCGGCCCACGCTTAACAGGCAGGCCTACTGTGGAGCCTTTGAACTCTAAGCTGCTATATTTCATTAAACTTGACTGCCTGCCTTCTCCTGGTCCCAGCTGTGTGTGCATGTGTGTGTGTGTGTGTGTGTGTGTGTGTGTGTGTGTGTGTGTGTGTGTGTGTGTGTGTGTGTGTGT
>JASSRZ010000050.1:725825-743304 GCA_032164315.1 Malacoctenus gilli | reverse complement strand
GTGTGTGTGTGTGTGTGTGTGTGTGTGTGTGTGTGCGTGCGTGCGTGCGTGCGTGCGTGCGTGTGTGTGTGTGTGTGCGTGCGCGCGCGCGTGCCTGCGTGCGTGCGTGTGGGCACGCTTTTTTTTCAAACCGAAGGCTCAGATTGTAACGCATTACCTGACTCGGTAAATGTAATGTTATTACCAAAATATAATTCGTATAACGCATAATATTAGACCGTTACTGCCTGACGTAAAATATTACAGTAACGCCTTAACTCGTTACCCCTAACACTGGTGTAGGGAGGTCTGAGCCCCCCAGGAGCTGGCCAAGCTGGGAAACATCCTTACTAGTATTTATTGTCCATATAATAAATAAGAGGCATCATTTAAACCTCTGAATGAAGGAGATAAAATAGTTATTGAAAACAAGGTTTCGTGAAGTTCCATAAAATGTTCACACAGTAACAGTTTGTTCGACTGAACAGATGAGTAAGATGTTGAAGAGTTAACAGAGAACAAAGTCACACGAATACGCTTCATACCCTGACACATATTTGCTGAACGTACCAAAGGAGCAGAGAACAATACTGCTCGGGTTTTGAGGACTGAAGTCCTGAGAGAGGACGAGTGACATTGTTCGAGACAAATTGTCCTCAAGGTCTATATACAGGTTACTGCTTTCAGCACGAGGATACTCAGAAGTCACTCCATTTTTGAGCCACACAAAATTCCAGGCGTCTGTTTCCAACCATGATGCCCCATGATCTGAACGCCTTCCCGTGAGGATGAGAGGAAAAGATGAAGGACTAGATCAGGTCTGTCATCAGTGTCTTCATTCAACATAGGTTAAAAACAAAACCCGTTTCGCAAGTTTGGGAATCATTTTGATTTCTATTGGTGTGGGATCAAGACGCTCAACGCTGTCTCGCTGCTCCCACAGGCGCAAGAGAACCACCAAGGCTCCTTCGTCGGTCCAAAACCGTCTGGTGCAGAGCCAAAACTGGCAAGGTGTAAAATGCCAAGGGTCCAGGCATCAACAAGGTGATGAAACAATGCATTAAAATTTTTTTAAAAAGCATTAAAAAATTTTTAGAAATTGCCTCAAGAGAAATTGAAATGCAAAAAAATCACAAACTTTATTATGAAAATCACAAAAAGAAAAGAAAAAAGAAAGAAAAACCACCACCACCACCATCATAATCTTCATATTCACCATCATCATCATCATGTGCATCAAACAGCTTGTTTTGCTGTCAGGACCGGGATAGATTTTACGTAACGCATGCAGGCTTAATCGATTCCCCGACAACGCGGCGAGGACGACGGTGGAGGAATCTGAAAATCGGACGATGCGTTTGTCGAATGCCATAAAAGTCCGTCAGGCAGGATGTTGCTCATCGGATGAGTGGGCCCACTCTGCCTACTCAAGTGTCAGGAAAAACTGGCGCACAATACCTGAAATAGTTCCCAGCTATGAATGAGCCTCTTCACTGAATATGCAGTCAGACGATCAAAAAAAAAAAAAAAAACACACACACTCAACTGTTTTGAGTTTCAAAGCGAATGAAGACAGAGTAGGCACCCTGTACTTGGGACTGGAACCAGTGACATCACCCACATCCAAATGTAGATGGTCTATATGTAAGGAGCTGCACATTTCAAGTCACTGGACAAATTCATCAGCACAATTTGGAGTGAAATGAGCGTGTGAGGTGTACAAATAAAGAGGAGAAGTCTTCCTGACACATTTTAAAGAGGAAAAAGTCATTTATTTCAATATACATTGCATTTAAAACTATATAACATTATTTGTTGAATATTTTTACACAGCTATCATGGAAATGTCCCGGAGTTTTACAAAATAAGACCAAGCTCTGAAATAATATAATAATTATAGCATATCAATTACTGCATGATTCCTTTTCTTTTTAATTTAAACTTTAATGTAATTAGAGCATCATACATCATCTTTGTTCTTTATAAAAGAAGAAAAGAGCATACATTTCAAAGTGAGATTATAAAGCATGTTGTTTTGTTGTTGTTGGGGGGGGGGAGGATCGAGTCAGTTTTCAACCTGTGATGCCTGAGAAACCTGCTTTAGGTCAGAGCAGAGCGGACACTGTGTGACGGTCCCCCACCCGAGGTCCACGTCGGAGCGCTCGGACGAGTTCACTTGTGAGGATGGAAGATACTTTGTGTGCTGCGGCCGCGGCTCTCTGAGCGGGACCGCCGGCGCCGACGACGAACAGAAGTCCGTGTAAACACATTCTCGGCAGAGCGTCTCTCTTCGAAACAAGCCGTTGCCGCCATCTTAATAGCGAGGAGTTGTCTCTTGGGTGTGCGCGATCAATCAGTAGTCATCATATTGCACTGTAGCGTTTGTGAAGAGGAGGGAAACGGAATCGTCACTAACCCGGCCCGCAGTCCCGTTGGCCAGCACCTGAGAAGGCCTCTGGTTCTAAACAAACTACAAAGCGGTGCTGAGGAGCCAATGAGAGGTCAACTCTCCACTAGAGGGCCCTCGAGGCCCGACCAAGGAGTTCCCTTTTAGCCGAGGCTGCGTGCAGCAGAGCCCCCCCCAAGAATGAAGCCGGCATGATGTGGAAACGGGAGCAACGGGCACAGCCCGTCGCTTGAGGAATCCGGACCTCATGTCACGAAGTGAGAGAGAGATAGAGAGAGCGAGAGCGAGAGCGAGAGAGAGAGAGAGAGAGAAACACATTCACTGCTGTGACGAGCACGAAAGAATCTCAGTAGAAAAAAGCTTTGACGGTTTTCCGCCGGGGACGGGGTGACGTTTTCCTCGCCGCTTCCCATATTTGGCGGATGTTTTCTGAAGACCTGTTAGTGTGGTTACCACAATTACCTTTATTTACAACGGTGATTCGAAACGTACATTCTTTTCAGTCGCCCGGGTTCTCTTGGAAGCTCGGGGCACAAATGGAGGAAGCTCGCGAAAAGCATCGGAAAGCACGCCACAAGTCCTTCTCATGTACACCTTAAGCAACGAACAAACAGAAGACAAAACGAGGCGACCCTGCTTTTGATTCAGTGACGCAAACTGCTACAGAGGGCCGGCCGCGCGATGCCGGTTCATCATCTGTTATTGCCTGCTCAGCCGTCCTCCTCCATAACTCCAGTCAGACCAGCGCACGGATCGCTCGGACTGGTCGCGGTGCGGGGAAGCCGGCGTGACGCCCTGGGACACGCCCCGCACGTCACGTCTCTGAAACTCTGGACTTTCTCCGCCACCTCGTCTCCGGGGGGGGGGTCCTGGGGCGCGGCTCTTGCTTTCGCAGGTAAAAAGATCACGACCACTGAGGTCCAGCGGGGCCAGCGTCGCGCGGTGCACAGCCGTGGGCTCCTCCGTTGCATAAGCTCTGGTGTGTGCGGGACTGTGTGCTTTTTGGGGGGGGGACGACCGGAGGGCGGGGGGGAGGGGGGGGAGGCGGGGTCAGATGGTGGCCTTGTCGCTGTAGAAGGGCGTGACGTGAAACATGTAGCAGTGCGTGCACACTCTGACGGGCTTCACCTGCCCGTACCGAGGCAACGGGGCGGAGTGGGAGGAGCAGCGCGAGCAGAAGATCTGAAACAGACAGAGTTGCGGCAGTGAGAAAGCGGCCGTCCGTGTCAATCGGCGGTCGGGTCGGCGAGGGGGGGGGGGGCCCCCCCCCCCCCCCCTCCCCCTCCCCCGCGAGCTCGCACCTTGCCGCAGCTCCTGCAGTGATGCTTCCTGCGGATGACGGTGAAGGGAGCCTTGCAGGCGATGCAGGAGTTGCAGGCTTCGTCGGGGACCCAGTCAGGAGGGTCTGCAACAGAGCCAACGACAGACAAGTCAACACAAAGCAGACTTTGTTCCGCCGCCGAGAGCTTGTTGAGAGACGGTGGGGGTGGGGGGGGGGGCATTTCAGTTAAAACCCGGTGCGCTTGTGGGCTCGCTGACCTTCGAAGTGGCCCTCCCGGGCCTTGGCTGCCAGCTCGGACGAGGAAATGGTCTCCTGACACAGAGCGCAGTCCTCCAGCACTGCACTGCGCAGAACGGGGCCTGGTGGACACCATAAAAGAAGAAACTTGAACCGGAGTGCTGTGTGATTGATTGTTGCTTATGTTAAGAGCCCTGTTGCAGAGTCACGGCTGAGAGTGCGGGCGGCGGAGCGCTGAGGGGGAGGGAGAGGCTTTACAGGAAAGTGGGCGGGATTTTTTTTTTTTTTTTTAGAAGCAGTCAAAGGGTTTATTTAAGGAAACCATGACTGACCCAAGTGACTGTGAAATGTGCTGGAATCAAGCCCATCTTTAACTCGTAGGCCTTTCTATCAACACAAATCGAACCAGTGAGAATCGGATTCGGAAGTTTTGTTGCATTTCTTGGAGAGTAAACAAAAGGAAGCATGTGTATGTTAATTTGTGGTTTGCATTTTCCATTAAGATGAACTTCACACGGTTTAATTTGCACCTTGAACTCAAAATCTTTCACTTTTAACTCGCTTGTTGTGACTCTTACATCTTTTACCTCCGGTCAGTATTTACTGTTCTGGAACTTGTGAATTACCATCAGGAATGAGTGACTCAAGTACTGCATCTATCTATACAATCAACTGTCTATAAGCAGGTTTGAAGGCGTGGTCCTCACCCTTCTTTTGCTGATCATTCTCTCCCTGCTCACACTTGGTTGCCATGACTTCAAACAAAGTCTTGAGGATGCTGCGAAGGTCGCTGGCATAGTTGGTCTGCAGCTGGTCGGCGACACCTGCATCACACGGCGGCACGGCGTGAGGTTTCAGCCCCTGAAAAGCGACAGCGAGGTGCCGCGGCGGCGGCGAGCGCCCTCACCTGATATGCAAACGAAGAGGCGGTGGATGAGGTCGCTGCTGCTGTGGAAACGGGACCGGATCTTGTTGCGGGCCGCCACCTTGGCGCTGTGCAGAGCCAGCTGGATCTCCTGGTGGTCCAGCTCTTCCGAGGTCCCCGAGCTGGTGGTCAGACTGCTGACCGGGCTGCGGGGGAGCAACGAGAGACGGGCGGCGTTACATCTATCAGCGTCCGAAAACACAGAAGACAAAGCTGTTGTACTCGCGAAGCCACGCAACTCTAGCGGACTAGGTTGAAGCCCCTCCCCCATCCCGGTCTTGACTCGCTACCGTTCACCCCTTCCTGTTTTTAGTCCTTGCAGAATGAGCATGAAAAATTTCACATGGATCACGAAACACTGTGTTGACGACAACTCCTTAAACTTCACTGTGAATACGTCGAAACTACTATCCCACTGCCTGCCACTGTGACTCTCCATCAATGTGGTCGCAGAGGTGACACTGACACTTCAACTGACTGCCACTCTCTGCACTAAACAGTGTTTACAGTGTGCCAAACAAAGACATTGTCTCTCCGGACAGTAAAATCTATCCAAACAGGCCTCAAGACAGCAGGGACGGACGCAAGGACAGCTGTGCAAACGCACACGTCGACACACACTAACACACACGCACACACGTCAATGAGTGATGAGTTACCTGGGGGTGTACGCACTGCTCGACAGACTACATGTGGTGACCGACACACTCTCACAGTCACTACCTGACACAGAGCTGAGGGGGGAGTTCTGCGTACTAAAAAAAACAACAACCAAATAAACAGAAAGAAAGGGTTAAAAATATAAAGCAACATGTGATGGGTAGTTATAAACAAAAGAAATATATATATTTTTTTAAAAAAGGATCATGAAAAATGAGGATTATTAAAATGATTCGGTTGATGGGAGAACAAGAGGACGGATGACTTGTAGTTGAACTGAATGAAAGAAGTGAGAGCACACCTGGAGCTCCGCCTGCTCTCCTCTTTGGTGTCCCTCCTCGCGTCTTTACTTTCTGGCTTGTCTTTGTCCGCCTCCCTCTCTCGCTGCCGTCCTCCGCTGCCCTCCTGCCTCCTTTCTGTCCTTAGCTGGTGGCTGCAGGGAAAGGCCCCGGCCCCCGCGCTGAAGCTACAGTCCTGAGTGTGGGGCCCAGGCCCCGGAGCCGCCACCACCAGGCACTTCTCACACAGCTGGGAACTTGACTCCTCCTCCAGAGGCTCCGCGGAGCGGCGCAGAGAAGCCGGGAGCACCTGGGCGAGGTCGCGCTTGCTGTGAGGCTCGTAGCCGCGCGGGGGGAGCTGGCAGGCGGACGACTGGATGACAGCGCTGGAGGCGGGCGTCTTGCAGTCCTTGTCCAACCCCAGGGCGAGGCCCAAGCCCAGACCGGGGGTCTCGGTGCTGAGGGCGTCCTCGTGGCCGTCCTCGCAGCTCCCGCAGCAGACGCAGGAGTTGAGCAGGCAGTGAGTGGCCACCAGGGGGCCACAGGGCTCAATCTCAGAGGGAGCCGGCCTGGGCAGGAGCAGCTTGTCCACTGCCAGCTCTGTCAAGCTGGGTGAGCGGGGGTTGAAGATGACCGTCGCGGACAGCTTCATCCCCCCCATACGATGGGCGATGACCTCGGCGGTTTCAGCCGCCGTCCCCTCCAAGCCCATCTCCCACCCGTTGGTGTAAGGCAGGGGTTCACAGCCGGGGGCGGAGGTGCACGGGGGCTGCTTTGCGGCGGGGCAGCGCGCGGTCAGGCTCCGCGGCTGCGGACACGGCTGCTCCGAGGTGGTCTCGGAGTACCAGCCGTTCCTCGCGGGGTCCGGCCGAGGAGCAGGCCTCCGCTGCGCGGCGCGGGCAGTCTCCTTGGACGGAGAGACGACACAACTGCAAGCCTCCCTCAAGGCGCTGGTGATGTTTTCTCCTGCCGCATCCAGGTCCTCCATGAAGAACACGCGGTCCTCCTCCTCCACGTAGACGCCTGTCCTCCCGCGACCCCCCAGGACCCTGCGGGGGGAGGCCTCGGTGCTGGACGCCCCACTGGACTCCCCCCTGTTGGGGCGATGAGCCGGGGACTGGCCCTGGCTGGGAGGGGACAGCAGAGTGGACATCTCGTCTCCCACGCGGTACACCATCATGTTGAGCTGCTCCAGTTCCTCCTCGTCGAACTGCATCGAGCAGGCCAGCTCGGCCTCCTCCGCCTCCTCGCACAGCAGGCCCTGCTCCTGCTCCTCCTCCCCCCGCTCCGTTTCCACCTCCTCCCAGCCTTTCTCCACTTCCGCCAACTCCTCCCCCTCACTGGGGGAGACAAACAGGGCCAGGTGCTCCTCTTTCCGCTCGCTCTCCTCCTCGGCGGTGTCCGTCACGGGGCTGCAGGACGAGTGGTTCTCCTGGACTGGGGACGGGACGCTGTTTGTGGCCAGACCCTGGCTCGAAGACAATTCGCCGTCCTGAGAAATACACAGGTTCCTCTCCAGCGTCAGTAACTCCTTCTCCGTCAGGGTCTGTAGCAAATCTCTGGAATAAAAGCAAGCACAGGGAAGTTGTTGCGTCGCACCGAAATACAAAAAAAGAAAGGTTTTGAGGTTTAACATTCAAAGCTTGTACCTTATTTTCTTCAATAAAGTGCGAAAAGGCCTGAAGAGCTCAGACATGTCCTCTGATTTTCTCTCGAGGTTGAGAGGTCCCTCTGAATACACAACCAGGCCACTAAAAAAAAAAATGTTGAGAAATCTGGTTAGATGGTAGAAGAGAGTGAAATTTCAAAGTGGCTTCCACGGGCCAGGCCCCACCCACCATACGATGGCGAGTCGGGGGATCGTAAACATCAGGGCGGGCTCGTAGTCGTCGATCATGTCCTGCGTGAGGTAGCCCTGCTTCAGGGCCCTGCCACGGCAGAGATGGAGAAACCCGATTAGCAGGGGTAACCGCATTAAGGTCCAGGTTATGTCGACTCTAATTGACGCCGGACAGAGAGGGCAGTGCGAAGGTTTGGCCGGTCCCGAAGAATGCTTGCCACTCGGAGCTCACCTCTCCACCGTCTCGCAGAAGAGCACGATCACTTCCTGCTGCACATAGTATTCTTTAGGGGACTTGACAGGCACCATGGCTGACACGTAGCTGGTGGTCAGAGTAAAAGAGAGTGTTGACCCTCCGTTCCTGTTTTGTTTTGGGGTTTTTTTGTTAAGGTAGCTCAACCCCAAACATGCACAATACCTCATTTTAAAGCTCTGACCTAGTTGAAAATTATTCAGCTATTTGTTTTTACTCAAATATGCAAATTAGATTCAAGATGGCTGACAATACCGGATTCAGGAACTCCTTGAATTGCAATATCATCAATACCAACATAGATTAAGTTATAAGCTTTGGTATCCTGGTAGATTCAGATGTCCTGAACTAAAGATATATTGATATTACGACAAAAACATAATTCAAATGAATATTTCCTAATTTTATTCAATTTCGCACCTAACTAAATATCCACACTTCTGTATTTTGGAAAGTATGACAGCTAGCCGATCATAGTCCCAGGATTAAGCACTGCAATTTTCATGAGAATTGGACAAATACTTTTTCAGAAAAATGGTTTTAAAGTTTAAAAAATTCACAAAATCGGGAATTCTGGAAATCGGCAGTTAAGGTTAATCAACTATAGTGAAAATTATTGATGTCACTCATAGGAAAACATAATAAAGAACACTATTGCATGTTTTTTGGAAATATGATATATTTTAGGAAAAAAATGCATATTTAATGGGGGGGGCTACCTTAACATGGTATAAGGACGGTTAATCGAATGATAATATTTTGTCCCAATTTTACCTGAGTTCAAACTCAGCAAAAAGGCCGTCGAAATGTCGCAGCGCGTCCTTCATCCGGTCCGTGTACAGGTTGAGGTCCCTCAGGGCCTGGTCTCTGGTGATGTTGCGCACCTCCTCCAGGCTGCGAGTCAGGTCCTTGGCCAGGGGCCTCATGGCGATGCTCTCGATCTCCCTGTTCATGATGATGGAGCCTGCAGCCAGACACTGGACACACACAAACAAACAAACAAACAAACCGTTACCCCACCCCCACCACGAGTCCGAATCACGTCCACCCACAAAATTAATCACATGACCCTATTCATTCTTCAGAATTTACCAGCTGTTTGGTACACAGCATGAATAATAGTACAACTTCAAACCTTTTTATTGATGCTTTAATACTTCAACTCATGGGAAATGTTTTATACTGAGAGCAGGTGTGTATGGGGGGATTATATTGGCTGGTTAGGAGCTTCACCAAAACTGCCACTTGCTCTTGTTGGGCGAAAAATTAGGACTTTCTTCCCCCTCCTGGTGGTAAAAGATGGTTTGACACAGCAACGCGTTTCATCGACTGGTGTTAGAAAATATCCGCAGTGAACTGAAACAGCTGTCACTGAGATCAAACGTGTCGTTTTTTTTCCCTCAGACACTGTTCATCGTGTTGGGTTGTATGGGTTTTGTTCCCCCCCCCCTCCTATATAGAGTGTTTGTGTACATATAGGAGTCTTATGCAAGGTTGTTTTCTTCTGGGTCGATGCTGCGGGGAATACGTACTTCAGCCCCAAACCACAGCTGCCCGGCCAAGTTGTCATGGCGAATCTCCTCGGGGAACTTGACGCAGAAGTCTCGGTTGGCCCGGTCGCTGGGGATACATTCGTCCATGATCTGGCCGATGATGTTCAACACGTTGTCCTGCGCGCCAAAACACAAGAGTGACAAAACGCAAGGTTGAGCAAACTGGTCGGAGCGACAAGCGCGAGGGAGTCAAAAAGCTGCACGGGAGAAGTCGTTTTTTCCTCTGCTGGTCACTAACTCAGACATTTATCAACCCACTCAAAAGGTGTAAGTACGTTAGGAACATATTGCAGTGCTCCAGATCCGCTGCCTGGTAAATGGAGACAATTTGATGAGTGTATGAGACCATTAGGGGCCCCCTCGGCTTGATTCTCCCTTAATAACAACAGTAAACTTAAGCCCTTAATTCCAGCAGTGAAAACGCAGTGTCACACACAACAAGAGCTAATCAAGAGCTTACGTGCCGCTGGCATGTACAACAGCCAGAACAATGACCAGAACAATGAGCCTTTCACTCAACCGCAGCTGCACTGTGCACTGTAATCTTGTCAGGCACAGCACTGCGTCTTTCTCTGCTCGCCCCGAGGAAAAAGATGAAAAAGCTGAGAGAGAGAGAGAGACAGAGAGAGAGACAGAAAGAGACAGAGAAAGAGACAGAGAGACAGACAGACACCGAGACCGAAACAGAGACGGGGCGTTGCTTAAACCGGCAGCTCCTTCCTGGCTGTGAGGTGAACACGTGTCCTGAGTGCCCACCTCAGCGTCTGCAGGCGTCTCCCGGCAGGGGACATCGCCGATAGCTTTCGCTTCTGTTGGTTTCAGCCGAGCTGAGTGACTCCGGCAAGACGATTGTCTGGCGTCTCTCCTTTCTTCCAGCCCATCTCTGACTCGCTCTCCTGTCTATCTCGGAGCCTCCGCTTCCTCCGTAGTAATCTAACTCCATCTCTGACCATTCGGAAAACACACTTGCACACAAGCACGGCGCACACACACACACATAGAGAGGCTTGTTCCAGCAGGCCACATTGTTAGAACGGCCGTGGCAACATAATATGAGCAGCGTGCCAACATCCCCCACAGAGGCCCGTGAATAAGAGCTGATATTTGCAGTGGCAGGTTCACGCGCAACATTTTGGCTTGAATGTACTTGCTCCCTATTCTTGGGGGCCTTGAGGCCGTTGGGTGTCATGCTGCCTCACTCTTTTGTCCCAACCCCCGCCCCCCCCCCCAAGCCTCCGAGGCACACTGCCCCGAACTCAGGGGCGCCTCCTGTTGGCCGCTAAACATTTTCATTAACAAGTCGTTTTTTCGCTGACAAGAAATCGGAGAAATGATCGGAGTCGCTGCTGCCGCACGCACGCCCGCACGCCGCGCTCTTTCTGCTACAGCGGATAGAGAGCGGTCTGATCGAGAAGGAAGCGCCAGAGAAAAACAAGGTGACAGCCTGACAGGGAGAAAGAGAGGGAGGGAGGGAAAGGGACAGAGGGGAAGGAGACAGCACAGTTGGGGATCAAGTGATGACCTTATTAAGTGATTCTCCCTGTGTGCCCTGTCTGTGGGGGGGGGGGGTGAGTAAGGCACAGCGAGCCAGAGGAGAACCTCCTCTACGACCTCCAGATCTCTCAGCGTGACATCATCACTCACATCCCCATCGCTCACCCTTGACCTCGAAAAAAAAAAAAATACACCTTGGACAGCACGTCAGCACATACAGTCACTGAGAAATTGACCTGACGATAGGATCCAACCTTATCAATACGGAAACGAAATTAAAAAAAAAGTCTTATTCTCAAAACAAACAAACTGTCATTTCGACGGCACTTTCTCCTTCACGGCGACAGTGCGACGTGCCTCCGAGGACGGCGGCTCCTCTTTACTGGCAGCCCACAAGACGCAGGCCAGCGCTATGAGCTGCAAGATGTGTGTCCACGGGCTGCATCCAAACACTGCCTACTTATCTCACCTTATCAGCAAAACAGCTTCAGATAGAAAGAAACCCAGCCAAGCACTGTTTGATGAGGCAATAGTCATATCACCCCGCCCCCCCTCCCTCGTACTGGATCTTGACTGGGATAATAAGGGCATGGTTTATTTTTAGTTTCGAGGCCAAACCTGGGTTCAGACAGGTGTTGGCGCGAATGAAACTGAACTAAAATGGACCCATGAAATCAAGGCACAAAGTCAGACGGAAGTCAGCTCGAGTGCAATTTGATTTTTCCCAGGACGGGACGTTTTTTTTCTCTCCGTGTCATTCACCCCCCCCCCCAAAAAAAGCAGACAGTTGCGTGCTCGTCCCTCCGCGACTGACCTGGCAGGAGCGGAACTGGTTGACCAGCAGGGTGCATCGCTGGGGGTCTTTCCTGCCGTCCAGACTGTCCAGCTCGGCGGCCACCTGGTTGAGCTCTTCATCGGCGTAATAGAACTGGGCCAGGAGCTGGGGGTCCGTCCTCTGCACAGAGACACACGCGGGGAAACGCGTCAGCACAACTGCTCCGACGCCGTCGGACACAAAGTGATGTACACAGTTGCAAAGAGTAGGTGTGAAAAGACAAAAAAATCGATGCTGGCTGTGAGAAGCGGGACCAAAGTTGTGTGTTTGTTCCTTGACTGATCACCTCAAACCAACCAACACGTGTGGATAGCGATTTAACTTTGACAATGAGTAAGGGCACTATTTGAATCCACTCATTGGCATCTGCTGAAGTTACATCAGTTTGTTTGAAACTTCCTCGTTGTTTCCAAACGAAACACAATGGTGGGGGTGGTGTAAGCCAGTCACCGAAGCCCACACACACAGACACACACACACACACCCAACCACCCACCCACCCAAACAAACAAACAAAACACACACACACACACACACACACACACACACACACACACACACAACCAACCAACCAACCAACCAACCAAACACACATACAAACAAGACAACACACACACACACACACACACACACACACACACACACACACACACACACACACAACCAACCCACCCATCCACCCAACCAAACGCACATACAAACTAGAAACACACACACACCCAACCAACCAACCAACCAACCAACCAACCAACCAAACACACACACACACACACACACACACACACACACACACACACACACACACACACACACACACAACCAACCAACCACACAAACACACATACAAACAAGACAACACACACACACAAACAAGACAACACACAGACAGACAGACAGACAGACAGACAACCAACCAACCAACCAACCAGACAACCACACACACACACACACACACACACACACACACAAGTTCTGGTGTCAGAGGAAGACACCTCGAGACTTCGGTCGTCGTGAGTAAAGGATTCAACTGCAGGTGAGGTTTCCCACTGCCCCTGAATCACCCGTTAGCTTCTGTAGGATTCCCACTGTGACACAACGATTGGATTCGCAAGCTGCTGCTGAAGCAGGTCTGTTTGCACCTGCCTTTTTCTATTTGTTTGGAGTTTCTTTCTACTGAAGGGGGCAGATGAGGTCAATATGTTGCCCTAATGGTTGTTCAGTCTAAAAGGCCTGTGGGTAAAAAAAACCCCTCTGATCTTTAATTTTTTCATTTGATATTTACGAGTAGATTTAAAAGACGGTGGGGAGGGGTTAAGGGGGATAACCTGCGCCTTAATAGCCTTTAATTCAGTGTGTATGACGTGGTGACAGAGAGAGGGTTTTTTGTTTCTGTTGCTATTTGACTACAATATTGAAACTCTTCAGTTACTTCTCTGCTTGCAGACATGCAGCCCTCAGAACAACAAAGCTCCTTTTTGACAGATGTCACTCCAACATCTGCTTTCCCAGCTGGAGGGCCACGGAGTGATTAAAAAGGCAAAAGCGCCGATCACCGATCACTTAATCACCCGACGGGTTTTTCCGTTGTTGTTCTTGGGGTTTTTCCAGTGATTCGTCAACAAAGCTACTGCGGCGCAAGTCTGAGACAACCGTAATGTTTAGTGTGCATATTACACGGGCAGGAAAAACACTCAGACCATCGCTGCAAGTTATTCTCATGCCCTGTCGTTGCCCCAACCGTTGTAATAAAAGTAAATAATCCTTCTAAAGAATCCTCAAGAGGGTGCTCCCGTAGCAACAGATGACCACAGCCCTGTGCCTAAAATTTTTTTTTTTAAAAAAAACAGTCCCAATGAAGCTCTTTGGAGTCCAAATCCTGCGCCGCAATTTCAGACGACTCAATTATTTATTTCACCTGCAAAATTTAGTAACAGATGTCATGCATGGAGGGAAAGCAGGCGGCGATGAAGAGCAAAGGGAATTTTTGCGACGGCAGCTTCTTATTGCTTGCTGCTGCGGAGAAAGCAGCCAGGGTTGGGTGTATTGGGTGAGCGCGTTGCCATGTGTAATCCTTGGGGGGGGGGGGGGGTGCGCTGTGAGGTGCACAGCGAAGTGGTCCGCTTGGGCAAAAATACCCCAGAGCAGCTGCAGCCCGCGGATACCAGCGCTGCAGTCTTCGCATGAAGACGCTCAAGCGACCCTTTCAACTCCCGATGACGCCCTGACACAACAGCCCATCGTTGCTAAGAGGAGGGGTGTGTTAGTTAAGTAGACACAGGTACACTCTACAAACCACACGGGGCCCTCGAATGACTCTCAGCTGTTCGGGCGTCTCTTTTTCTTAGAAAAAAAACTCACGAACAGAACACCAAAACGGAGACGCGGGCGGAGCGGTCACGCCGAAGCGCCACTGTAAAGGCAGCTGGACGCAGCAACGCGCTGCGGGGACAAAAAAAAATGGAAATCAGGTAAGTAGGACAGAGTGTAGGCCAGCTTAATGACAGACTGCTCTCCCATTAGGAGAGATTTTCTGGTCATTTAGGGGCGCGAATGTCTCTTTGGCAAATATCAATATGCGGGTAAATTTAAAGTGCAAAAAAAAAAAAGGGGGGGGGGGGGAATAGCATTGACGGAGGCAAGAGGCGTTCGCAAAAGGTTAATACAGTGTGAAAGCGCCACAGAAGAGGAGGTGTAATTAGACAGCCTGGGCCTGCGAGAGGATTTATGTCATTATCTCCCACCATGCTGCCTTCATCGAGGGGCGAACAGCACAGCGCCGCAAATCACTCCACTGCTGAGAGAGGCAGGCACAGACACACACACAAACACACGTGCACACACAAATATGTCAACACAACTGACGACCTGCGCTGCATAGCCACAGTAAAACACAGGGCGAACCCCACAGATTTGGAATGGGCCTGAAAAACTCCCGACGCCAAACAAACAACGTGCATCGACGCACATCCCGTTTGGAGGGGGGGCACGCGGTAACCGAAAGGTTAATGGTCCTGAAAATGGCGACCGCATGCCGACGCGTATCGTCACAGACCGCACGGGCCCTGGCGATGGCACAGCGGCTCGGACGGGCAAGCGCAACCGTGCAGGGCCGCGGCTCGGAAGCCGGTATTTTTACCGAAACCTCTCGCTGGGGCCTTTTTCCCCTCCAGTTTGCAGCGTTTCCTGTTGCGTGATGCTCTCCCCGCGGACCGACGCTCTCCTCTCTGAATATGATACATGCTGCTGTTCCCCCTCCACTCGCTCTCATTAATAATGAAACAAACGGCGAGGAGAAAAACACAGATATATCCGGCAGCTGGGCTGGCATTGTGACGGCGAGGGTAGAAAAAACGCCCGGATAAGTCACGGCATCGGGCGGCGCGGCAGTAGACGCATGGAGGGCCGCGTCAGGACATTTTGGTCAAGGTCAAACTTGGATCACCTGGAGAGACACAGACACACTGCAGCGAGCCGTGTGACAGGAAACGACCGTGTGATGTGCAAGCGCAAGTTCGAAGCGGAAAGACGCGACCGCGTCATTCTGAGGCGATTCTTTACTGCAGCGGGGCCAAACCGAACGTTTGGGCTGCGAGAGAAGCAGCGTAAAAGGAGATCGGAACCATACGGGAACAAACCAGACTAGAGTTGTAGCGATACCAAAATGAGTACCCACGATACTATACCAAACAAAGTATCACGGTTCCGGGTAGTATCACGATATCGCAGCCTTTTTTTAAAATTATTATTATTATTTTATCATTATGATACTATAAACACTTATCAATTACTTAATGTTCTTTTTGCATAATAACACAGATGAAGTAAAAATTAAACTGAAACAAATATTGTGATGAACAAAAGCCCCAAAAATTCCAAATGCGACTTTTTTTTTTAAAAAAAAAAGTGGTGCCGCTGACGACGCTGCTACCGCCGCGAGTCACCGCTCGTGCCCGATGCTTCTGCCATGCCGAGCGTGTTGTTTGCGTTTGTCATCTGAAGCTGTGCTGCTTGTGCACGGCGAGACAGCTTGTTTTGTTTTTTTTAGCCGAGCTATTTATCGTAGCGGAGCTGACTTGATAGACTTCCTTCTTGCCGGTTAAAACACAGCCAATCCGCTTTAAACACAGGCGGGCCCAGTGTGCGGAATCAGCATGTCATATCCCCAGACGTCACTAGAAAGCCGCCAATCATTCAGCAGCTGTGGGGTTAGGTTGCAGTATTAGCCGTGTGGGTTGGTTGACAGGGAGAAGCATGCAGTGAGAAGCCGGTGGGAGAGTAGAGGCCAGTCTACTACTGGCACCGGGTCGTAGCAATCCACGGTAGTACTGTCGGCTCTAAACTGTAGTATAGTAGGAACTGTTATGACTTGGCACTGCAGTGTACCGTGGGTACTGTGTGTACTGTGCGACTCTAAACCAGACAGACCTCAAGATTCCCTGCTTATCTTCACATCTCACTTTAGCCTCTATAGAGTAACTCTACATCAAGAGCAGTCAGGACGCCGACTCGACAGCATGACAATGAGCAGTTGTATTGCACAAATGTCACGAAGACCAAACAGGAAGCGGGAGGAAGAGACGGCGAACGGCCCCGGCGGAGCGTCGCCCGCAGACGCTAGGAGGGCGAGCGCTGCGGCTCGCACGCCGCGGAAGAAGGAGCCAAGTGTTTGAGACGGTCGGCGTCCTATCGCCTCCTCCTGCTGCATTCCTCACACAAGAGGGAACATTCCTGGAGCGTTGCGTCACGGGGCGAGAAAGTCCGAAGCGGGAAAGGTCCCCTCGCGGGGCCGACAGGAGCTTCGGATAGCCGGCGCCAGGGTTCGATACACGAACGTGAGACATAGGAGGGCTGTAGGTAACAGTGCGTCTCTCAAAGCAGGACCCGAACACGGCGGCATCACAACCTCACGCCTGGCCCGCTTCGAATCCCCGAATCTAGTAAGCCTCATAGGCGTCTCAGTCACTGAGACTTTCAAATTAAAAGACTCTTCACTTGCACCCATCAACAAATGTCAATTCACTCGTCAGCCAGTGACGATGCTTTCGCTTCTCAGAACACAGGAATCACCTGGACTTGACGAGCGGGTGTGAAACAGAGGGTGAGAGCAAACTGTACGAGTTTCACTCCGGACGCTGCTCGGAGGATATTTGACACCATCTGGAATTGCATGATCGAAAAGGAAATCAATGATTTACATCCGAGCAATTCTACTTTTATCATATAAAAATCAACAACAATTTAAAACAACATCCTAAGCAAAATAAACGTGGTCACGGGAAAAAAAACAAAAACAGACTGTGACATCGTTGACGCCGCAGAGGCAACGACCGGCAACAGCTCGGTAAGAGCGACTTGACCGCGGTCGAGGTTGGCGAGCGTCTTTGCGTCGGACTCCTGAACCCGCGCGTCGCGTCATCGCCACCGATGACGGCTCTACCTTGCGTTTGCGCAAGCGAGGAAATGATTCAGCAGGATTGGCTGTGGTCCCCTGCGGCCTGCCACTCTCCCGTTATCCTCCGGCTGCCAGTTGTCCTGGGCGCCCTCTCCCCCTCCCCCTCCCCCGCCCTTCCCTCCCTCCCTCCCTCTCTGAGATGACTCTAAAGCTCCATCACGTCACTCCAGACCACGCACATCCCGCAAGTTCATCCAAAGTTACAATTACTGCTCGGGGGGGGGGGGGGGGGGGGGGGGGGGGGGGGGGGGGGGGGGGGGGGGGGGGGGGGGGGGGGGGGGGGG